>PVHT021183699.1:57839094-57860788 GCA_004024745.2 Catagonus wagneri | reverse complement strand
ATCTGGCGTTGCCGTGAGCTGTGGTGTAGATTGCAGATGCGGCTTGGATCCTGTGTTTCTGTGGCTGTGGCGAAGGCCGGCAGCTGCAGCTCCTGTTGGACCCCTGACCTGGGAACCTCCATATGCCACGGGTGTGGCCCTAGATAAGGCAAAAAGACAAAAAAAAAAAATTTAAAAAGGCCATCAACACGACATATTATAATCAAAATAGCATAAGTTATAAAGAGAATCTTAAAAGCAGAGGGGAAAAATACCTTGTTACATACAAGGGAACCACTGTAAAACTATCAGTAGAATTCTCAGCAGAACTTTGCAGACCAAAATGGAGTGGCACAATCTATTCAAGGTGCTGAAAGGAATAATATTCAACCAATAATATAATACATGACAAGGTTTTCATTCAAAATTGAATCAGTGAAAAAAAAGCTTTTCAGGCAAACAAAAGCTTGAGTTAATCACCACTAAATCAGCTTTACCAGAAATGTTGAAGCAATTATTTTTAGCTGAAAAGAAAGGACACTAATTAGTAGCAAGAGAATATATATGAAAGTAAAAAAACTACTACGAGGTATCACCTCACACCAGTCAGAATGGCCATCATTAACGAGTCCACAAACAACAATTGCTGGAGGGGATGTGGAGAAAAGGGAACTCTCCTGCACTGTTGGTGGGAATGTAAGCTGGTACAACTACTATGGGGAACAGTATGGAGGTACCTTAGAAAGCTATACATAGAACTACCATATGACCCAGCAATCCCACTCTTGGGCATATACCCGGACAAAACTTTTCTTGAAAAAGACACCTGCACACGCATGTTCATTGCAGCACTATTCACAATAGCCAGGACATGGAAAGAACCCAAATGCCCATCAACAGATGATTGGATTAGGAAGATGTGGTACATATACACGATGGAATACTACTCAGCCATAAAAAAGAATAAAATAATGTCATTTGCAGCAACATGGATGGAATTAGAGACCCTCATATTGAGTGAAGTAAGTCAGAAGGAGAAAGACAGATGTCATATGAAATCACTAATAACTGGAATCTAACATACTGCACAAATGAACCTTTATGCAGAAAAGAAAATCAAGGACTTGGAGAACAGACTTGTGGTTGCCAAAAGGGTGGGGGAGGGAATGGGATGGTAGGGGGGTCTGGGGTTAACAGTTGTAGACTGTTGCCTCTGGGCTGGAAAAGCAAGACGATACCACTGTATAGCACTGGGAACTATGTCTAACCACTTGTGATGTGTAACACCGTCACCACACTGTACAGCTGGGTATAATGTAAATAAATAAAAAAGGCAAATAAAAAATAAAAAAAACTCATTGGTAAATGTAAATATATAATAAAGGTAGTGAAATAATCATTTAGAAAGCTAGCATGAAAAGTAAAAGAAAAAAGTAGTAAAAATGACTGACTACATTTTTTAAGGGACATACAAAGTAAAATATGTAAAATGTGGCATAAAAAAACATAAAATATGTTGGGGGAGTAATAATATCAAGTTTTAAAATATGTTCAAACAATGTGTTACAAATTTAAATGGACTGAGAATTCCCTTGTGGCACAGTAAGTTAAGGATCCAGCACTGTCAGTGTACTGGCTTGGGCCACTGCTGTGGTGCAGATCCAGACCCTGGCCCAGGCTCTTCTGCATGCTGCAAGTTATGTCCCCCCAAAATTAAAATAGACTGCTATAAAAATAGGCTCTTCTATGTGAGTCTCATAGTAACATAAGATTGACAAAAGATAATGAGAAAGGAACCTAAACATAACATTAAAGAAAGTCACCAAACCACAAGGGAGTAAAGGAGGTATAAAGAAAGGAACAGAAAGGGACTACAAAACAGCCAGAAATTAACAAAATGGCAATAAATACTTACCTTTAAATAATAAAATATAAATGGGCTAAACTTGACAATCAAAAGACAAAAAGTGGCTGAATTGATTAAAAAAAAGAACTTATCTATACACTTGCTACAAGAGACTTACTTCAGATTTAAGGACATATACAGACTGAGAGTGAAAGGAAAGAAAGAGATGTATCATGCAAATGGAAACCAAAGGAAAACTGGAGTAGCCATACTGATATCAGGCAAAAAAAAAAAGACTTAAAGACTATAACAAAATATAAAAATGGGCGTTACATAATGATAAAAGCTTCAATCCATCAAGAAGATATAACATTTAAAAACACTTAAGCACCCAAAATAGGAGTACCTACATATATAAAGCAAATATTACAGACATGAAAGAAGACAGACAGTAATACAATAATAATAGTTGATTTAATACCCTGCTTACATCAATAGGTAGATCACCAGGATCAAGAAAATTCAATAAGAAAACATAAGCCTTAAGTGATACATTAGACCAGATGAACTTGATATAGATATACAGATGTAACACTGCATCTTAAACCAACAGAACATACATTCTTCTTACATGCACATCAAACATTCTCCAGGACAGACCACATGTTAGACCAAAAAACAAGTCTCAAGAATTTTAAGGACTGAAATACCAAGCATCTTTACTGATCAGAGTGGTTTAAATTTCACAATCAAGTACAAGATGAAAATTAGAAAAATCAAAAATATGTGGAGAATAAAAAACATGCTACTGAACAACCAAAGTATCAATAAATAAACCAAAAAAAGAAAATTTAAAATTACCTGGAGACAAATAAAAATGAAAATACAATACAATCAATATCTATTGGATATTGCAAAAGCAATTCGAGTGAAATTTATAATGATAGAGGCCTATCTCAATAAACAAGTAAATTTCAAGTTAACAATCTAACTTTCCACCTAAAAGAACTAGGAAAAGAAGAACAAATAAAACTCAAAGTTAACAGAATAAAGGAAATAATAAAGGTCAGAACAAAAATACACAAAATAGGGGAAAATAAACTGTGTGAAACCAAGAGACGGTTGTTTGAAAAAATATACAAAATTGACAAACCTTTAGCTAGACACACTAAGAAAAAAAAGAGAATTCAAATAAATAAAATTTTAAAATGAAAGAGAAATTACAAATAATACCAAAAATATGCGAAGGATAAGAAGAAACTATGAACAGTCATATGGCAAGAAATTTTACAACCTAGAGGAAATGGATAAATTCCTACAAACATACAATCTTCCAAGACTGAATCATGAAGAAACAGAAAATCTAAGTTAGATTAATTGCAAGTAAGGAGATTCAATATATAATCAAAAAACTTGCAACAAACAAAAACCCAGGTCCCAAAAGATTTACTGGTGAATTTTACTAACACTCAAACATGACTTAGTACTTACCTTTCTAAGATATTTCCAAAAAATTAAATAGTAGGAAATGCTTCCAAACTTAGTTTATGAGGCCAGTATTATCTTGATATGTAAACTATAAAAGGACAACATGCACACACACACACACACACACACACACAGATTATAGGCCAATATTTCTGATAAACAGAGATGTAAAAGTCCTCAATAAAATATTAGTAACCAAATTCAACAATACATTAAAAGAATCACACACTCTGATCAAGTGGGATTTATTCCCAAAAACTGAGGATGGTTCAACAAATTCAAATCACATACCATATTAGTAAAGGATAAAAATTACATGATCATTTCAACAAATCCAAAAAAAAAATGACAAAATGAACTTCCTTTCATGATAAAAACCCTCTAGACACACACATACACACACACACACCCTTGAGGGAATTATGCTTAGTAAAATAACAAAGACAAGTAATATCTGATCTCACTTATGGGTGGAATATAAAAGCCAAACAACAGAAAACAAACTCACAGATACAAAAAACAAATGGCAAGTTGCTAAAAGAGAGGGGTCAAGGGGTGGGTAGAATGAAGGAAAAAGATCAAGTGATACAAACTTCCAGTTATAAAATAAATAAGTCATAGGGATATATTATACAACATGAGACTACAGTCAGAAATACTATTTGGCCAATTTTAAAGTTTCAAGAGAGTAAATGTTAAAAGTTCTCATCTCAAGAAAAAAAATGTAACTCTGTATGGTGACAGATGGTAAACAGACTTATTGTGTTGATCATTTCAGAATACAAACAAATGTCAAATTACTACGCTCTACACCTGAAAATATTACAGTGCTGTATGGCAATTAAATTTCAGAGAGGAAAAAAAAAGGGTAAATACTAAAAAGTAAGAGGTGTTTAACCATGCTGGATCATTTACATACATTGAAGAGAGTAAACACGAATGTTTATTTTGCAATTGCTCACTCCAAAGAAAAACAGTATTCAAACTTTAAATACTATGAACATAAAGTTTGATTTTAATAATTTTTTAATTACATACATTAACATACACAGACACACACACAGTAAATATAAGGAAAGATAAACCAAAAAATTAACAAAGATAATCATGAGTCATTAGAAGATATATTTTAGTTTTCCCCTTTTCTGCACAATTTTTACAATAAAAATATTAATTTTAATTACAAAATGATATTAATTTTTAATGTGTATATTTCACCTGTGCCAGATTTCAAAACATGTAGAATTAGGTAGAGTCAACATTGTCACAAAATGACAGCTGTTATAGAACATAGGGTCTCACTTAAATTAATGAATAAATATCCTTCACAGCAGATGTGTAAACAGGGCCTTGATTAATGAATATGCTAACTGTTCTTCCCTGCTACACACATTAACCTCTGTTTGCTTTATAACTGCCAGACATTCTTGGGAGAAAATTTATTATTTCCAGTCAAATCCTGAGGTTACAATTTCAGAAATTTTCTAACACTGCTTTCCAGCCATCAAGAATTGTCTAGGGTGGACTCCCGTTGTGGCGCAGCTGTTAACGAATCCGACTAGGAACCATGAGGTTGTGGGTTCGATCCCTGGCCATGCTCAGTGTGTTAGTGATCCGCTGTTGCCATTGCCATGAGCTGTGGTGTAGGTCGTAGACACGGCTCAGATCCTGCGTTGCTGTGGCTCTGGTGTAGGCCAGCAGCTACAGCTCCGATTTGACCCCTAGTCTGGGAACCTTCACATGCTGCAGGTGCGGCCCTAAAGCGACAAAAGGCAAAAAAAAAAAAAAAAAAAAAAGAATTGTCTAGGGTAAGGATGGAATCTGATCTCTTGTCCACCTATATCTCCCATTTGTCTAGGGTAAGGATGGAATCTGGTCTCTTGTCCATCTACATCTCCCATTTGTTTGCCATCAGCTTTCCTGGAAAGCCCCCAGGCAGGTTCTATTAGGGAATGATTTCTCTTCTGGTAGGTTGGGAATAAACCAATGACCTGCCACAGTGCAGAAAACTGTTTAGCCAGAAAGTCTTTTTTTAAGCATGAGTCCAAGTGTCTCTATCTTATTCTTTTCATACTTGTCTCAGTTCTTTCACTAGGCTTCCAAAATCTGCCACAGTATTTCCATTCGGACTGCCAGGGCAATGGCACAAACAGTGCCTCCTATAATCGTATATTGTAGAAACTGCAAGAGTCCTTGTTTACCTTTGCTCAGCACCACTCTGCTCCGTCTGGACTCAATCAAGCTTCCTGGTTATCTCTGGTTTCTAATTCCATTTCTAAGTCAGTGATTCTCAACCTTGGCTATAAAACGGTATGACCTAAGGAGCTTTAAAAATTCCCAGGGCCCAGCATGCACCCAAGAACATTTAAATCAGAATATTTGGAGGTATGCTTTAGACAGAATAGTTTGTAAACCAACCCCAGGTGATTCCAATATGAAGCCAAGGCTGAGAACTCAAGTTTTGATCTTCTCCAAGTGAAGACAATCTTAATATAGGTCGTCTTCCATATCCCTGGGTTCTGCATTCCCTGATTTAACCAACAAGATATATATAGATATATCTATATACATCTCTCTCTATATATATGGTTGGTTTTATAGATATCCAGAATGTTAAAAAAAAGCCACACTTCAGTTTGACACAAGCTAGCAACCAGTTACATAGCATTTACATTGTATTTACAACTATTTACATAGTATTTACATTGTATTAGGTATTATAAATAATCTAGAGATTATAGCATATGGAAGGATGTGTAGGTTATATGCAAATAATACACCATTTTATATAAGAGCCTTGATTTGCACATGTTGTGTTCACCAGGGTATGGAAACAATTTCCTATAGATATCAAGAGTCTAGGACTACTAAACTTACTTTTGAAACATCATTTCCATTCTGCTCCCTCAGGGGAAGTCTGATCCTCCTTAACACTATCAGGGACACTTATCAACTGAAATTAAAAGCTGTCGTGGCTCAGTGGTTAACGAATCCGACTAAGAACCATGAGGTTGCGGGTTTGATCCCTGGCCTTGCTCAGTGGGTTAAGGATCCGGCGTTGCCATGAGCTGTGGTGTAGGTTGCAGACACAGCTCGGATCCTGCGTTGCTGTGGCTGTGGGGAAGGCCGGCGGCTACAGCTCCTGTTAGACCCCTAGCCTGGGAACCTCCATATGCCTCAGGTGCGGCTCTAGATAAAAAAAGGCAAAAAGACAAAAAAAAAAAAAGCTGTCAAAACTGCCATCAACCCAAACAAAGTCATGGAAGTTAGCAAGATAATGAACCGTTTCCTACTTTTCCTACTTTTGCGCACAGACATGGTTACATGGAGGAGATGCGAGAAAAGGAGGATCCATGAGCTCTTTTTCCTTTTCACTGGCTTCCACAGTAGTACTGGGAGAGAGAACAGGCAAGTATCATGTACCAGTCCCTTCTGCACTCAGTTTTATTAAGGCTCCTTTATCCCCTCCCTGCAAGCTTCCCCAAGTCCAATTAAATTTGCTCCATCTGAAGCTCACAGGAATGTGCATGCTTTATAGTTACTAATTTCTTGAGTAGCTTGTTTTATCTTGCCAAATGTTCCATGACCTAATGTCACTAATTTGTCACATGTTGTTTCTTCTAAGTACATATAAACTCAAATTGTCTTCATATATGTGTGTATCTGTGGACATATACCCCTTTGATTGAACTGTTCTTTTCATTCATAAGTATATATTTGGAGTTAATTCTTAACTTAGAAATTTTTTTTTTTCTAATAAGATCAACTGCCTTCCTAAGCAAGATTACCTATTGCCCACTTCGGCTGCTTGCACAGGCTGAATCAGAGAGACTCGGATAACTTGTAGAACAATGACTGGTAAATGCTCTAAAATATGTGAGCAATCTCCATGGCAGTGACCCAGACCAGGTATTGACTTTCAGCTAAATCTGCGCTTTTTTTTTAAGTATGATTTTATAAACTCAGTAAATCGGTATCTATGTAATATTGCCATTCTGAAAAATTTTAAAGCTATGCAATTTCTCAAAAGTGAAATAACTTTGAACTAGAATGATATCCTTTTCATAACCTGAACGCTTTCATGAGTTATTTTTCAACAATACCCTTTTATTTTTTCCTTCAAATTAAGCAATTATTTTGAGAATCAAATGAAAGAAAAGTAATTATGACTATACTTCTGTTTTTATTTATGAAAATGGATGTATTTTGAAAATAAGTATTGACAAATATTTTTACAGAGCTTAAATTAACTTAAAGAAAGTTGAGTACAATAAATTAGGCTGCAAGCATAAAAGAGATTATTGTACTATGTCTTTTCTACCTCACTAATTGTTTTTTATAGGATCTAACACTAGGGGAAAATTCAGAATGCATTAGCTGCAGCAAGAAGAGTAACAGAAGAAGTGGAACACGGAGTTTGGAAGGAACAGAAAGGAAGAGATGTATACGAATGAATGGAAAGGATGGGCAATGCTGAGTGTCACAGTTTCCAGGAGCTCATGTTCCTCCCTTCTTAGTTATGACCTCTAGGACTGTGAGTGCTATAAGGTTAAAAACAGATGTTTGAGATGCCCCGAGATTTTTATAAGCGTGTGGAATGATCACAGCCCCATCCTAATTCAGAGATAAAAGCTTTTATAAAGGTTTTTATAAGTTCTAATAGCATAATAATTCAAAGTCCCTGCCAAGAAATCCATCACCTTCCAAGTTGAATGCCTAATCACTGCCCTCCTTATTGAGCGCAATGAAGAAGGTGAAGTGCCCCTTTTAGGAAAGCCAATCTGAGTCTCCCGTCTTAATTTTTCCAGGATAGTCCTATGATGACCTTTGATATACAAAGAGGTTCATAAGAGAAGCTTTGATAAATGCCCACATCTTTAAAATTCAGACCTTATATGCTAGAATGTGTAAAGCATAAGTTATTCTTTTTGCCTTTGAAACTGTTAAAAGAGATATTTTTGTTATGATTGATTAACAAACAGTTATATAGTTTATAAGCATCAGTTGCTATTCTTTCACAAACATCAAACTCATGTTAATTCTACTTAGTAGACAATACTATCGAACCATTTTTTTTAATTGAGAAATATGGAGATAGTCTTAACTGATTTGTTCAATGGTGCACAGTTAGTAGAGATGGAGCCAGGATAAAATTCAGGGGACATGGGGCTCAGGGCCATGCCTCTAGGTACTCTGCCATTTACTTTTAACTCAGTGAGGAAAGGAAGCTATTTTAGGCAATCCATGGGCATGCAAAACCCACCTGCACCAGAAAGTTCTGACTGAGACTGGCAGGAGTGTCATAGGTTTAAAGATTTACTGTTTTTTTATTTAAAATTTCGCTTTCATTATAGACATTCACATAATTATAAATAACATATATAATAACAAGTCAGAAGTTTAAATGGAAGAGCTTCAAATAAAATTTTGGAAAAAAATATTAACGAATACTCTTGGAATACCTGTTTCTGGATCCTGAACTACAGACCCTTAGTTTTTTAAGTCCCAGTTCTATGCTAAGATTAAGTAAGGACTTATCATGGGCTAGGTACTTTTCAAAGTTATTTACCTCTAACTAGTTATTAATTGTCCATAACAAATCCTACAGGTTAAGTGCTATTACTCTTCCCATTTCACAGATAAGGAAAATAAAGAATGAAAATATTAAATAATTTTTAGCAAGTACCCCAGTGTTTACTATGTCCCCTTTTGAACTATGAATGATGGATAAAATATTTGCAGGTTGATGATTTTGTACTATATATACTTACAGTGATTTTCTAAGTCCCTGGTTTTGTGACTCTTCATTTTCACATTAACACAGGTTGAAATTCTCAGTATTATTTAAATAATGCAGTTTTTATTCTATGCTGTTATGTTTTGTAGGAAAACAGACGAATATTGAGAAGTGAAAATTTGAAGTATGTTGTTTCCTTGTTGTCTAGGCTAAGAAAGCCATTAGCAATTTTGAACATATCAAGTCAGGTCATCACAAGACTTTTGAAGCAATCTAGAAAAATTATTACCAGCAGGGATTTCAAAGATTTCCCCACTTCTTGCTTTACTCTTTGGAATCGAGAGAATATTTATTGTGAGATGATTATTGTTCTTCAAAATCTTCTAATGACACTTCCTTGAATTTATAAATAATTTAGAGAACAAAGATTCTAACAGACATTTTCTATTCTACTATTAGAAACACATGTAAAATAATACTTGCCAATGAACAATATTGCACAAGATTTGAGTCTGTGTTGGAAATGTTTCATTTTAAAGTTCATGACATTAACATTGAAATGATTCCGTTGGTTCTTTTTTTCCTTTTTTTCATTTATTCATTATTTCAACATATCTATAAGTATTGAGTATGTGAAAAAACAAATATAAAAAACACTCTTTATTCTCTGGGAATAGCTGTACCTGAGCCCTAGGATTTAAAAATGTTTTATTAACAGAGATGCTTTAAATAAATCAGCTGATAACAAAAGGAAATAAGTAAGGCCATTTTGCAAATATGACTCATTTAGAGTAAGTCTTTGAAGAGCTCTGGCAGAGACCTTGAAAAAAAGTGATGGTGATTTAAAGAGGACAGATGTATAGGTAAGTGTTTGATTAAAGTTATGAATATGTGACAAAACATAAGTACCAGGTCCTATAAGAATATACTTACGTGTGACCTGATATAGCAGGTGATGGGGGAACAATCTGAGAATTCTTCCAAAAGATGAAACTTGAACATGAAGAAGGATGGGAAAAAGTTACAAAAAAGATGCGTGTGTGTGTGTGGGGGGGACTGTCAAAAGAGATAATCTTTTACATGCAGGCAGTAGTGGAAATAACATGTATAAAGGAAGCAAGGTAGAAAGATCCTAGCACAAAGAAGTGAAAAAGCCTCAGATAAGTTCAGCAGGGGCCAGGTTTTACATAACCAATATGCTTTGTTGAGCCATTCTGAATATTATCCTTAAAAGAAGAGATACTGGTAGGTGATTTGGCCTAGGAGTACTGGTCATGGAGATAGAAAGATATGAGTGAATCTGAGATACACTTTGGAGCTTGAATCCACTTAGTGCTTTTATCAACACTTTAAAGTGAACATGTTAATACAAAACAAATGTAACTGCTTGGTATTTCTTGTATGGTGCTTTTTTTTTTTACTATTTAGGAATATGTGCCGACATTTGTAAAGAGGCTTTCAATTTACAAAGAGCTTTCTTCTTAACAACAACAATAAGCAATTACAACCACTGAATTGAGCATTCACTATGTGCTGGGGTAGGGATTCTCAGGCTTGAAGATACTAAGTGCTAAGAACTTGAGAGGTATGCGTGCTCTGACTTATTCTCACAACTGTCTCCTTAAGAAAGCAATGCTATCATTATCTCCTAATTTACAGATGGGACCTCTCAGGCTTAAGAAGGCTGGTGGCTAACTCTGTCTCCTAATTCTAGGCCTGGGGTTGTTCCTAGCACTGTGAATGTTCCGAACTAGCTAGGGATAGAATCTGGTCTGAAAAAAGTTGAGAAAGGTCTCTAAAGGCATAAGAACACTTCAGCCAGATGGACGTGAATTACCCAGACTCTCTGCATTTATAGTCAGAGGCTTACCCATAAGAAGATTCACACTTACAAAACTGTATAAACATATACTCATACACACATATACACACAAACACACACATACACATGAATTATCTTTATGGTAATACATAAGAATATGAAATATTCTCATGTTAAACATACATGTTATAAATGAATATGAAATGTATGTATCTGAATATGAATATGAATATATATATGTCTCTGCTCCCTAAGCACCTCTCGCCAAAAGAATGTTCTCTTTCCTAAAGTGATCAATCTCTAGCTATTTTTCTAAAACGAAGTTCACAGTTCACAGCGCTATCAAAAACCTAAAAGCCAGCTTAGGAATTGACTACTTTTGTAATTTATAAAAGCAGAAACCTAGTTCTTATAAACTGAGACAGGAACCACGAGAAAAAAAGAAAGCATTGGCACATATTAAGGCAGCTTTCAAAAACATGACATGTCTGTCAACTACTGGCATGTAAACACATTAAAAACTAGAGAAATGAACATGTATAGCCACTCCTATTTCTCTAGTGAATGAACAGAGAAATCTGTAGCTAGAGATGGGTGAGTTTTGATGAATGAAAAGCAACCCTGGACTCTCTCTCCTTAATAAAATATATTTTTTAATGTAGGCTAATCCACATATTGCCTAGCTTAAATTGCTCAAATTTTTATACTAAATCATCATCAAAAGTCTGGGAGACTCGTTAGTCCATATAGAATGATTCATCTGTAAGATAAGTAATCAGTAACAATGAACTTGAAATTCTATCTCTTGCAATATTCCAAGAAATAAAAAGTGATTCATTCATTTTTTAGTAAATTTTTACTGTTTGCATGCAGTGTGTCAGGTTCAGTTCTAAGAAGTAGGGAATGATGAATAAGGCAGGTATTGCTTTTGTGGTAGGCAGGATTCTAAGATGACCTCCTGAGGATGCAGGTCCTTGTATAAACTTTCTCCTTATCACAGGGGAGACCTGGATATATGAGATAGCATTGTAGCGATTAGGTTACTAATTAGCTGACTTTGAGATAATCAAAAGGGAAATGACATTGGCCAAGTCTGATCTAATCCTGTAAGCCATTAAAAGAAGCCAAGCTGTAGAAAGATGCTCCTGCCTGCCTGAAAGAAGAAAGCAAATAGCTTCCATGTGCCTATGGAGAGGGCAGCCTTTGAGAGCTGAGGGTCTCAAGTTCTAAAGTCACAAGTATAATTGATTTCTGTCAATTTCAACAAGTTTCTAAGAGGACCCTGAGACTCATCAGACATCTTGATTGCAGTCTACTCAGACCTTGAAGAGAGGATCCAGCTAAGCCATGTCTGGATCCCTTAACCACGGGAACTTAATAATAACAAATGTATGTTGATTTAAACCACTAAGTTTATAGCAATCTGTTACACATCAATAGAAAATTGCTCCAGCTTTTTGATAGTATGAATGATGAAATTCTCCAACCTCCAAAAATGTCGCTTTCTTTTGTAATTCACTATCCTTTCATGCTTGAGATTGTATTTCCCTGCCTCCATAAGTAAGGTATCCAGGAGGGTGACCAAGAAAAAGGAAATGTTAAAAAAAGCAGAAGAAATATATGAGCTCATCAAAGAATTTGCTAGACAAAAGGAAATGGAGTCAGTAACCTCATTTTCCCCAGGATGATGAGCCCTGCCACCATGGTGATCAATAATATTAGCTTCAAAACCATCAACTGAAGAAATGCAAAACCAAAGAGTAACATGTAAGGCCATAAGAAATGCCAGTCTCAAGAGGAATGGATTCCAAGTACATTAAATGACCAACTATCAGGACAGCTTATAGCAAGCACCAGATTATATCAGGTAGATTCCCTTAGGCAAAAGGAAATTCAGGTGGAGGAATGATCGCTTCATCTCCTTCTGAAAAGTCATCTGGCATTGACATACACTGTAACATAGACTGTAAACTAATTAGCACTAAAGGTAAGAAGCAATTTTTACTGTGCGTATTAAAAGCTTCTTTTCTCTTTGAAATCACACGTTTAGTTTGGAACCTCACACAATGCAGGCTTTGGCTGCTGCTGTGTCTAGATTTTCATTAAAACACACATGTCGTATGCCTTATTTTGATTTTGCAAGTGTTTGATATGTTAATAGTTTTGATTTCTATTTGCGAACTTGGCATCACTCTTATTTAGTGGGAGTGATGAACGAAAAAATGCTGGATGGTGGGAGGACAGAATGCCCTTCACTGAACAAAGGCGAACGCTTCTAAACAGGCTATTATCTTTTCACTCAGCCATGGTCAGGAAACCTATATATATGAGAATTATAGTCGACTTCTGGAAGAGTAATCCTCTATTAAAAAACTCACTGAGCCCTTTTTTCCATTGCTTCCAAAAATTCACTTGAATCACAAACTCCTTAGGAGGAGATCATGAACTCCCTTCTACTTAAAATCTCTCTGACAGAAACCCACAATACCTAAATAAAAAGGGAATTGAAGCTCTGCTGTAACGATCATTCACTAGTTAATCTCAGATTCACAGACTCCTGTAAAATAAAACCCTTTCTCAGTAGATATCTCCTATCTTCAGAATCTTTCTGAACACTGATAAAATTAAAAAAAAAAAACTCCCAAAGACAATCCAGTTCAGAAAAAAGAAATTAGCCCCTGTATAATAGTTCTAATATAAGTATGATTAAGAACTATGTCTAGTGTCTTTTCTGATAGTTATTATAATCCTGAGAAATATCTGTTCATGGGAATATCTAATCATAACATTTTTCTGGAGATGCAACATGGAGAAAACAACCTGTGCTAAGAGACTTGGGAAGAAAAAAAATATAAATGAACATATGGATGGATAAATATGCAAAAATAAGCCTTCCAGGAACACATCAAAATCTACTGAAACAGAGACATAAATGAAGAGATCAGCTCTCCTTGGTTAGTGTGACAGGTACACTGTTTGAAAAAGAGCACAAAAGAAAGAAAAGGGGGTTCCAACTGGGGAAACCAGGGAAACTGCTTAGAAGAGGTTAGAAGTAAATTTCTCTTTTTAAGGAAAAGTATTTACTATTCTGGAATTCAGATAATGATTATAGTGACTGCTCTTCAGATCAATGATGTGTCAGCTCCTATGCTTGGTACTTTAATAAGTTCATATTTTAGATAACTGTAGATTCACACACAATCGTAAGAAATAATACAAAGAGACTATACTCTTCTCTCAGTTATCACAAAGGTAACATCTTGCATAACTAAAGTACAGTATCAAGGCAAGAAATTAATATTGATCTTAACCAGACCTTATTTCACCAGTTATACGTGTGTGTGTGTGTGTGTGTATGTCTGTGTGTATTATATGTGGTCTGTTCTGTGTAATTTTATCACATGGGGACATTTATGTGACCGTCACCACAGTTAAATAGAGAACACCTGGTATCTTTTTGGTGCATATTCATATTAATATTTAGAGATGATACTTGTGCAGTTCTTACTATGTATCATCCTCAGAACTGGGCATTTACATTCACTGGTCACAAGTGTTCTCTATAAAATCAATGGCTATTGTTTTCATCAACTGGCTTCCTCAGATGGAAATACTCTAATATTCCTCTGGATAACCACCGTGTCCTCTACCATTAGTTTCTGTGACTACTGATTGACTCCTCCTAATTGTAAATGCAAAGTTGAGCATACAACTTAAACGTGTTTGTCCTGGACATGTAATAAGAGCTAATAAGACTTTTGGAAATATTTATAAAAGCAATAATAATAATAACATAAAGGAGAGTGGTTGATACATGGAAAGAGACAACATTCTAACTGTGTTGTTTAAACTCCTGAAAGTAAAAGGTCTTAACAAAAGGCTACCCATTCAGTTTTCAGTTGACTGAGCTATGTTCCTATTTCTTAAGGCAATTTAAATCATTTTTTCTGTCACTTACAGTAAAAGACTCCTAATATAAAGGTACTCAGGTACAGAGATTTTAATTTGCTATTTTAAGGAAATAAGAGAAAGGAAACCTACTTAGTACAGAATGGAGACAAGGATGAAACTAGACAGGACAGTGTGAGTCTGCATGCTGTACTCCAAAGGCTAGGATATTATGGAATGTTATTTGGACCAATTAACAGGAGGTTCAATTCCTCATTATATAGATGAGGAATTAGCATATAATTTTAATGATTTACTACATAAAAAAAAAAACTTCCAAATATAGTGACTTAGCACCATTTCATTTGATCATGGTTCTATATGCATGCAAATCAGACCAGTACAGCAGGAAAAATCTTTGGCTTGTCTCTCCAAGGGATCATTCATGTGGCTGCAGGAGGATGGCAGATAGTGTGGAAGTGATGGTATGAGAGGTATTAAGCAGGATGTCTCACCTAGGACCCACACAGTCATTCATCCTCACAGCTAAGGAAAGAGTGACAGTGGAAGAATTTCAGCAGCAACAGAGGGGCAATGGGCAAATGCTTTTCAAGCTTCTATTTATATTACATTTGTTAACAGTCCCATTGGCCAAAGCAAGCTGGGTGACCAAGACTTTTGCACCATATGACATTGCACCTCTCCCAGATCCATAAGGAAGGGGCCACTATACAGAAGGCAAAGAGAGAGAAAGGTGTAAGATAAGATCAAATATAGAGAAAGACTGAGAATGTTAAGAGGACACAATGGTGATGAAAGTTTCATGAAAGAAGTGCTATCAGTGGGTCTCACAGCAGCAGTTAAACAGGGGGAAAGGAGAAGAGAGAGAGGGCAGATAGCTATAGGAAAATGCCTTTAATTAAGTGATGGAGCTGCTTCGTTCCAAGAGCCACCTAGGCTGCAATAAAGAATGAATGATTAGGACTCACCTGATAAGAGCTTATAAAATACTCAGAAGACATGCTGTGGAAGGTTATAAGCCCTCTACCTTCCAGGCAGAGGGGAGCTACAGATTACTTGAGCAACATGACATTTTAAACTCTTTGGATTTTAACACTTTCTAATTAATTGTCTTTTCAGGTGCTCTGCCCTACTGCTATTATGAAGGACTTACATTTTTAGTTAATAGATTTTTTAATAAATGTCAAATTAAAAAAAATAAATACAAGTACTTCGAAGTTATGAATATGTTCTAAAATCAAGTGTTAAGCCATCTGTGTCTATATAAAATGTAAAAAGATATAGATATTTCCTATCTTTGGTCATCTTTAGAATTACCACAAATGTAATTAAGCCACTGCTAATAATTGTAATCTTGGTTATTTAGCTGAAAGCCATATAAATTTTATAAGGCAATAAATCTTATTAAATGTTCCCTGGAGTATCAACTGACTCATTAACTTATAATAAATGCTTTTAAAATGCAAATTAAATAATAACTGGAAACACCTCAGTTAAATGCCACCAAGATACCTGTTATCTACTTTCAGTAGAAATATGTATTTTCACTTCCTTTTAAAGTAATGTGTTCATAAACAGACAATCAATAAGATGATTAAGGCAGGGGGGTGTGATACCGGTGTGCGGATATGGAAAGGAGGGCTTAGTAAATTAAATTCTAGCTTAAAACAATCAATCAAATCATTCAAATCAGAATCTCTTTTTAAGAGTGATTCTTTGTATGGCCACTCTGAAAAGCTACTTGGCAACATATCAGAGGTGTCTTGTCCTTCCATTCAACCATTTCATTTCCAGGAAACTATCTAAGGAAATAATCAGAAAGCAATTCAAACACATAGGTGTAAATACAGTCATCGCAGCAATATTCTAAATGTGTGACAATGTCTAAATCAGTTTGGTATTTTCATTTGATGAAATAGTATTTGGAAATTTCCAGTGGTATTTCTAAAAGATATCTAATTACATGGTGGGAAATACAAACAAGGTATCATTAATGCCTTCTGTTAAAGTATTGATTTTTTTCAAAATGACGTAAAATCATATTTTGCAGGCTTTACCACAATTTTATAAAAATATATATCTATAGGGAAATAGACCAAAGGAACTTCATTCAATATTAAATGTGATTATAGCTATAGAGTGGTATAATTCATGATTTTTCATTGATATCCTTTTCGGATGTCTGTGACAATTTTTAAAGTTTAAAAATTTCTCTAAAATCTATTGGATTTCTAATTTGGAGAAATAAACATGTTACTTAAAGAAAAGACACAAGCAGCCTATTAACTGAACATAATGATGGCCTCCAGTTTTAACACAGAATATTTCAGTTCATGACAGAAACCTATAATCACTAAAAATAAGAAAGGGTAACCCAGTCTCATACAAGAACAACATTATAAAGTTGTGCTTACACAGAACAAAAGAAAGATGAAAACATGTTGAAAAACAGACGAATAAGAAAGTAAAACAGTGCCAAATTTAAAAATAAACACAAAAACATAGCATTTGATACATTAATTCATCAGTGTACTGAAAACAGACTACAGCATTTGAAAAGTTTAGGTTTTATTGCTATTGTAATCATTAAATAAAATTATCTAATTAATCTATTTAAACATAACTATTACTCTATTTCAGTGTTTATTAATATCATTCATTTTCAACCCTTTATTTCCACAGAATTTACTTGTTCTATAAGTAGATTTTTTGTTCTGCAGTTAATATAGTAATTAGATTTCAACGGTACCTACACAAAAGTCCCTCTAAATTTGATTTTCCAAGGAATAAATGAATGTTGATAACTCCCAAAGGTCTAAAGAGGGAGCTATTGACTAAGAATGGCTGAAATATGTCAAACTGAATAAAGATATTTCCCAATTCACAAAGAAATCCTTGTACATGTTACTAACTGAATTTGACATTATTGATACTTCATTGAAAATAGTAAATTGCTTTATATATCAACTTCAGCACTATAAACTTGAAATACTGTATTTTCATTGACATCATTTTACTTGATTCAACAGCTGCTCATCTTTATAGCACTATACTCTACTAGTACCAATAAAACCTTCCACTTTTGACAAGTATTTTATGGGTCTATAATAATGTATTATGTATTTCTCACACCTCCATTACATGTCTTTATAATATTCATAAGTGATTATGCTGTCAGTATGCTTGACTTCTGAAAGTGGGACAAGAAATGTGGCCTTTGGAAGACTACAATTTTTAAAAATATTAATTCATGTAATAACTTTTAATTTAATAGATTATAATATTCTAAAACACAAACTTAAGCATGGTTGGATAACAATTTATGAAACATCAGTTATCTACAATATATGTATGTACTTTTGAAAATAAAGATGGTCAACTTCAGTTATTCCAACCTAGTGATTCACAAGTATTAGTAACATCTCCAACACATTCTCATTACAGAATATAATTAAGATAATTTCAACCACATACAATACTGAACGCTAAAAAGCATTCAGAGAGCAATGTCAAGCACAATATAACTTGTATTTCTAAAACTTGGTTCACATGCTGTGTCAGTGCATTAACATGTAATGTTCCACCGAAGAGAACTACTTCATGAATTGACTAGCATCTTCTTTTCATCAACAGAACAAAATATCTTGTGAGATCTTTCCAGGTAAAGTGTTAATATTTTTGTGATAAGGATATTTTATTTTATTTTATTTCTGTCTTTTTGCCTTTATGTTGAGCCGCACCCGCGGCATATGGAGGTTCCCAGGCTAGGGGTCTAACAGGAGCTGTAGCTACCGGCCTATACCACAGCCACAGCAACGCGGGATCCGAGCCGCGTCTGCAACCTTCACCACAGCTCACAGCAACACCGGATCCTTAACCCACTGAGCAAGGCCAGGGATCGAACCCGAAACCTTATGTTTCTTAGTCGGATTCATTAACCACTGAGCCACGAAGGGAACTCCTAGGATATTTTCATATGACCATGACATATGACATAGATCACATCTACTTCCCTCCTATTTGCTCTGGGAAATCTATAGGACATGACTTGCGGTAATTAGAAATAAGTTTAATACAAAACACTTTATCTTTTGAGTTTGATTTTGACAAAGTCTCAAAATCCTCTAAGGCACTCTGCTAGGACTTTAAGTTGGTCTCATACAGTTATTCAAATATTCTTTGAGGGTAATTAACGAAAATACCATAAAAGTACACTAACAGTAAAATTTGATCAGGCTAAACAAATATCCAAATTATAATTATTTTCTTTATCTAAAAACATATAAATTAGACACACACCTGAATATAAAATATGATAGATTCCACGTTAAATTTATAGCTAGTCTTTATTTTTTTGTTTTGTTCTGTTTTTTTTGGAATATTCTTTTTATTTAATTTAATTAATTAGTTTATTTTTTTATTTTTTTATTTTTTTCCATTATACCCAGCTGCACAGTGTGGTGACCTGGTTACACATACATATATGGATTCATCACAATTGATTAGACATAGTTCCTGGTGCTATACAGTAGGATCTCCTTGCTTTTCCATTCTCGAGGCAACAGTCTACAACTATTAACCCCAGACCCCTCTACCATCCCACTACCTCCCCCACCCTCTTGGCAACCACAAGTCTGTTCTCCAAGTCCTTGATTTTCTTTTCTGTAGAAAGGTTCATTTGTGCAGTATATTAGATTCCAGATAGTGATATCATATGGTATTTGTTTTTCTCCTTCTGACTTACTTCACTCAGTATGAGGGTCTCTAATTCCATCCATGTTGCTGCAAATGACATTATTCTATTCTTTTTCATGGCTGAGTAGTATTCCATTGTGTGTATATACCACATCTTCCTAATCCAATCATCTGCCGATGGACATTTGGGTTGTTTCCATGTCTTGGCTATTGTGAATAATGCTGCAATGAACATGAATGTGCAGGTGTCTTTTTCAAGGAGATTTTTGTCGGGATATAAGCCCAAGAGTGGGATTGCTGGGTCATATGGTAGTTCTATGTATAGCTTTCTAAGGTACTTCCATACTGTTTTCTATCGTGGTTGTATCAGCTTACATTCCCACCAACAGTGTAGGAGGGTTCCCTTTTCTCCACACCCCCTCCAGCATTTGTTTTGGACTTGTTAATGATGGCCATTCTGACTGGTGTGAGGTGGTATCTTGTGGTAGTTTTGAGTTGCATTTCTCTAATCATCAGTGATGCTGAGCATTTTTCATATCTGCATATCTTCTTTGGAGAAATGTCCATTCAGGTCTTTTCCCATTTTTCAGTGGGATTGTAGGTTTTTTTTGCTGTTGAGCTGCATCAGTTATTTGTATATTTTAGAGATTAAGCCCTTGTCAGTTGCATCATTTGACACTATTTTCTCCCATTCTGTAAGTTGTCTTTTTGTTTTCTTTTTGGTTTCCTTTGCTGTGCAAAACTTGTCAGCTTGATTAGGTCCCATTGATTTATCTTTGTATAGCTAGGCTTTAAATATTAAATTTTTAATAGAAAGGATAACTGAAAATATATTTTAAATGGGTACATATGCTCTTAAATGTTAACGTTTTCAATGATAGGGGATACATACTGATTTAGCTGTTATAAAGAAGCACTATAGGAATTTATGAAAAAATCAAGATGGCGGAATAGAAGGACTGGAGTTCAACTTCTCTCCTGAAAAACAGCAGAACTACAACCAAATGCTGAGCAGCCTTCAACCAACTGGACTGTAAACTTCCAAGAAAGATATTCTACTCCAGAAGACTTAGAGAAGACCACATCAAGAGTTAGGGGGGCAATTATGCCATAGCAGCAACCCCATACCTCCTCAGTGGGAAGCCCCACAGACTGGAAAGTAACTGCATCACAGAGACTTAGCTACAGGACTGAGAGTTCTGAGCCCCACGTCAAAAACCCACGCCTGGGGATTGGGCACAGGGAGAAAGAGCCCCTGGAGCATCTGGCATTGAAGGCCAGTGGGGCTTGTGTGCAGGAGCTCCACAGGACTGGGGGAAACAGAGACCCCATTCTTGAAAGGCACACACAGACTTTCACGTGCACTGGGTCCCAGGGCAAAGCAGTCTCCATAGGAATCTGGGTGGAACCTGACTACAATTCTTGGAGGATCTCCTGGGAAAGTAGGGGTGACTGTGGCTTGTTGTGGGGGAAGGACACTGGAGGTGAAGCTCTCAGGAACATTCATCAGCCTGCATTTCTCTGGAGGTGGTCATTTCTGGGAAAATCTGGTCCCTCCCATCAGTGCTGAGAAGCTCCAGGCCAAACAATAATCCAGGTGGGATCACAGCCCCACCCATCACTAAACAGGCTGCCTAAAGACCCCTCAGGCACACAGCCAGCCTCTAATCTCATCCAGAGAAAAAGGCCCACCCATCAGCGGGCTACGAATCAACCCCACCTACCAGTGGGCAGGCTTCACTCCCTCCCATCAGGAAGCCTACAGCAAGCCATGCCCATACCAGCTTTAGTCACAGGGGAGGCAAACACCTGAACTAAGAGAGGCTACAACTCTACTGTCGACACAAAGGTCACCACACCAAAAACCTACAAAAATGAAAAGACAGAAAACTCTAACCCAGATAAGAGAGAAAGAGAAAAGCCCAGAAATACACCTCAGTGATGAGGAGATTACCAGCCTCTCAGAAAAAGACTTTAGACTGTTGATGCTGAAGATGATGCAAGGCATTGGAAATAGATTGGAGGCAAAGATTGATCATTTACAGGAAACACTGAGCAGAGAAATACAAGCTGTAAAAATTAAACAAGAAGAGATGCAAAATACAATAGCTGAAATAAAAAATTCACTAGAAGCAGCCAACAATAGAATACAGGAGTCAGAAGAACGAATCAGCGAGGTGGAGGACAGATTAGTGGAAATCACTAATGCGGAAGAGAA
>PVHT021183699.1:57823643-57838094 GCA_004024745.2 Catagonus wagneri | reverse complement strand
AGTGGCATGATATACTTAATGTGATGAAAGGGAAAAACTTCCAACCAAGATTGCTTTACCCTGCAAGGCTCACATTCAGATTTGAAGGAGAGATCAAAACCTTTACAGATAAGCAAAAGCTAAGAGATTTCTGCAACACTAAACCAGCTTTACAACAAATCTTAAAGGAACTTCTCTAGGCAGAAAAGAAAAGGCCACAGCCAGAAACAAAAACACCACAAATGACAAGGCTCACCAGTAAAGGCATATATACAATAAAGATACTAAATCATCCATGCACAACTATGCTACCAAAATCAGAAATTGTGAGAAGAGGGCACAAATGCAGGTCACTGAAGATGCCCGTGCAATTAAGAAACCAACAACTTAAAAATCTCATTTGTATATAGACTCCTATATCAAAACTTCAGGGACAAAAAAATAAAGGCAACCAAAACCACAAACAGTTAATACAATGGCAATAAGAACATACATATCAGTAATTACCTTAAATGTTAATAGACTGAATGCCCCAACCAAAAGACATAGACTAGCTGAATGGATACAAAAACAAGAAAACCAATGGATCACTGAAGAAATCAAAGAGGAAATTGAAAAATACCTAGAAGCAAATGACAACAAAGACACGACACTCCAAATCCTCTGGGATTCAGCAAAAGCAGCGCTAAGAGGAAAGTATATAGCAATACAAGCCAACCTCAGGAAACAAGTAAAAGCTCAAATAAACAACCTAACTTTACATCTAAAGCAGGTAGAGAGGGAAGAAGCCAGGTCATGGAAACAACTTAAATGCCCATCGACAGAGGAGTGGATAGGGAAGATATGGTACATACACATAATGGAATATTACTCAGCCATTAAAAGGAACAGAATAACATTTACAGCAACATGGATGAACCTAGAAGTTATCATACGAAGTGGGATTTGGCCTGGAAAAATCACTTTGTGTAATCACTTAGAATATATAACCCTTTAAAAATGTCTATCAAATTTCTAGGCAAAAGTTTTCTGACCCAATTATAAGTTATATGTTGTTACTTTTTTAATAATTTATGTTGGTGACTTTGCATTAAGCCAGTTAAGCTCCTTAACATCTCTATTTAACAGAGACTTGGGCTTCAAGTTAGTGGCTTAAGATTTTTACCTGCAATCTGAGTTTTTCTCCATATAATACTAACTGTCCCCATGAGAATGATTTCATGACAATGATCTTCTTGCTCCCTGTAACCAAGTTAAGAGGTTCAGGTATTTGCTACAAACAATTTATAGAACAATATGAATTTTTTCCTATAAAAGTAACTATCAACAACTTTGTTTTCTTATTTTTTTATTTTGTAAGTTTCAGGTGCACAGCATTATAATTTGACATCTGTAAACACTACTAACTGATCACCACCACAAGCCTAGTTGCCATCCATTACCATAGAGTAGACTCCCTTCACTCATTTTTTCTTCCCCTTTGGTAACCACTAATCTGTTCTCTGTATCTACGAGTTTATTTTTGTTTTATCTTGTTTGTTCATTTGTTAAGTTTAATTTTGTTTTAGATTCCACATATACAGGAAATTATATGGTATTTGTCTTTATCCATCTGACATATTTCATGTCAGAAATACCTTCAAGATCTATCCACAGTGCTGCCATTGAGAGGATTTCACTCTTCTTATGGCCAAGTAGTAAGTAGTCCACTGTGTGTGTGTGAGTGTGTGTGTGTGTGTGTGTGCGTGTGTATATATACATCTTCTTTATCCATTCATCCCTCAACAGATACTTAGGTTTTTTCCTTTTACTGTTGTAATGAACATACAGGTACACATACCTTCTCAAGTTAGTGTCTTTGTGTTCTTAGGATAAATATCCAGAGTGGAATACCTGGGTAATATGGTAGTTCTATTCTAAATGTTTTGAGGAGTCTTCAACATCTCTTAAAAATATCTTTTCATTACACTTGTACGCACAACATGAGTATGGAAAATTTTATAATTACAACTTAGTAACATTTTAAAACATGATATAGGTAGTAAACTCATTAGATTACTATAAATAATTCAAAGAGAGGAAAAAACAAAATAATATATATTTCAATTTAAGTGCAATTATGAGCTTTCTAGTCTAATACTAACTTTCTCAGTGCGGACAATTAGTATTAGGGGTAAAGAAGAAATTAATAACACAGTAGGTCATAATCATCAAGCCCTATCATTTGAAAGTTTATTACTAAAATTCATTGATGCTAAGATACTGCATTTGTCTTTAATACAAAGATGATAATCACAGAAGAAATCAATGTAACAAATGCATCATTTTTAGAATAACCGGTTTGATTACAAATTGCTGATTAGTTCTGCTCGGAGGACAAGTCATTATGGACTATTAGAAGGCTCAGTTATTTGTAAAAGACATTTTCAGGGTCAGAGTTAGTGAGTAGGAGCAATATTCCTGTACTATATAAAACAGCTGTAGCAGTTTTGAAATCTATAGGGATATTAAAATCTACAGTGGGAGTTTTTGCATTTATATTTCTTTTGGAGAGCAGTCATCTCATTTTTGAAAAATGCAAGGCTTCATTCAGATTATGCATTTATTCAACAAGCATTTATTGAGTGTCCAGCACTAAACTGAAGGATGAAAAATGAATAAAACTCATCTCCTGTCAAGGTGCTGCATTTCTGAATCAATTTATTTTTAGCCCAGTTTTCATTTTGATAAAGTGGGATTCTTATATCAGTATTTAAAATTATTTAAAATCTAAAACACATGAAACAATGTTACTAAAAAGAGATGACATATGTGAATTACCCACATGCTCTGAACCACTGAAAATTCAAAGAGGAGCTCCCTCTATGTCACTCCATCATAGACTTTCTGAATTAGCATTTCTTGATATGGGACTTGGAGTCTATATTTTTCAGATGTTGTAAACTAAAAAGTTCAAAAGCCTCTAATAAAATAAACCAATAACCTCTTAGGAACTCTAAAAATAGACAAGAAGGATTGCTCTATTTTCCCCTTTTTTTCCTTTGTATTGTATCTATAAGAGAAGGTATTAGCCGAACCTATTGTGGTAATCATTTCAATATCTACATATATCAAACCATCACACTTACGCCTTAAACTTATACAGTGATATGTGTTAATTACTTCTCAATAAAACTGGAGGGTAGGAGGATTGCTTTTAATTCAGCATTTGCCTTTTCAAAGAATCAGCTTTGATTTTATTGATTTTTTCTATTGTCTTTTTGAAATGCTATTTTATTGATTTCGTCTCTGATCTTTATGATTTCCTTCCTTCTGCTGACTTTATATTTCATTTGTTTTTCTTTTTCTAGTTTATTTAGGTGATGGGTTAAGTTGTCAATTTGAGATTTTTCTTCTTTTCTGAGGAAGGCATGTATTGCTATGAATTTCCGCCTGAGTATGGCTTTTGTGGCATCCCATAGATTTTGAGTGGTTGTGTCTTCATTGTTATTTGTCTTGAGGTATTTTTTAATTTCATTCTTGATTTTGTCATTGACGCATTGGTTTTTTTAGGAGCATGTCATTTAGTCTCCATGTAGTTAGTTTTTTCTCATTTCTTTTCTTGTGGTTGATTTCCAATTTCATGCCCTTGTGGCCAGAGAAGATAATTGAAATAATTTCCATACTCTTAAGTTTGTTATGGTTAGTTTTGTGCCCCAGGATGTGATCAGTCCTTGAGAACATTCCATGTGCACTTGAGAAGAATATCTATTCTGATTTTCTTAGATGTAATATCCTGAGAAATGTTAAGTCTAATTTTTCCATTGTGTCATTTAGGATCTCTGCTGCCTTACTGATTTTCTGTCTCGAGGATATATTCACTGATGTGAGTGGGGTGTTACAGTCTCCTACTACTATTGTATTCCCATCTATTTCTTCTTTTATGTCTATTAGTATTTGTTGTAGGTATCTGTGTGCTCATATATTAGGGGCATATACAATTACGATTGTAATATCCTCTTCTTGAATGGATCCTTTAACCATTAAATAGTGTCCTTCTTTGTCTTTCTTTATGGCCTTCATTTTAAAGTTTATTTTGTCTGATATGAGAATTGCAACTCCTGCTTTCCTGTCTTGTCCATTGGCATGAAATATCTTTTCCCATTCCCTCACTTTCAATCTATATGTTTTCTTTGCCCTAAAGTGAGTCTCTTGTAGACAGCAGACTGTAGGTTTCTGCTTTTTATTAATCTTCCTCTCTGTGTCTTTTGAGTGGAGCATTCAGTCCATTGACATTTAAGATAATTATCTATAAATATGCATTTGTTGCCATTTTAAACCTTGTTTTCCAGTTGATTCTATGTTTTCCCTTTCTTATTTCTATTTTTGGTTGGATTATTCCCTTTATTTATTTATTTATTTATTTTTAAATGACAAACCTCTGGCCAGACTCACCAAAGCGGAGAGAAAAAAATAAATAAACAAAATAAGTAATAGAAAAGGAGAAATCAAAAAGGATACTGCAGAAATACTAAAAAAAAATGAGAATACTATGAATAATTGTATACCAAAGAATTTGACAACCTAGAAAAAATGGACAACTTTCTAGAGACTTACAGCCTGCCAAAACTGAATAAAGAAGAAGTAGATCAACTGAACAGACCAATCACTAGAAATGAAACTGAATACACAATAAAAACATTTCCTACAAATAAAAGCCAAGGACCAGATGGCTTCACAGTCAAATTCTACCAAACATACAAAGAGCAACTTATATCCATCCTCGTTAAACTTTTCCAAAAGGTTGAAGAAGAAGGAACACTCCCAGAGACATTCTATGATGCCACCATCACCCTAATATCCAAACCAAATATTCCACAAAAAAAGAAAACTATAGGCCAATATCTCTGGCGGATATAGAAGTAAAAACTCTGAACATAATTTCAGCCACCTAAATCCAACAACGTGTGAAAAAGGTCATACACCACAACCAAGTGGGACTCATTCCAAGTTCACAAGGATGGTTCAACATATGCAAATCAATCAACGTTATACACCACATTAACAAAAGAAAAATCGAAAACCACATGATCATCTCAATAGATGCAGAAAAAGCATTTGATAAAGTCTAACATCATTCATGATAAAAACTCTTACCAAAGTGGGTATAGAGGGAACATACGCTAACATAATAAAAGCAATTTATGACAAACCCACAGAAAATATAATACCCAATGGAGAAAAGCTGAAAGCATTCCCACTAAAATCTGGAACAAGACAAAGATACCCACTCTCACCACTTTTATTCAACACAGTATTGGAAGTCCTAGCTACAGCAATCAGACAAACAAAAGAAATAAAATATCCAAATCGGAAGAGGTGAAACTTTCACTGTATGCAGATGACATGATACTATATATAGAAAACCCTAAAGACTCAACCCAAAAACTACTTGAACTGATCAATAAATTCAGCAAAGTAGCAGGATATAAGATTAACTTTTAGAAATCATTTCTGTACACTAGCAATGAAATATTAGAAAACAAATACAAAAATAAAATACCTTTTAAAATTGCATCCCTAAAAATCAGATACCTAGGAATAAACATGACCAAGGAGGTGAAAGATTTATATGCTGAGAACTATAAAACATTAATCAAGGAAATTAAAGAGAATGCAAAAAATGGAAAGATACCCCATGACCCAAGGCTGGAAAAATTAATATTGTAAAAGTGACCATACTACCCAAGGCAATCTACCGATTCAATGCAATCCCTATCAAATTATCCATGACATTCTTCACAGAACTAGAACAAACAATCCAAAAATTTATATGGAACCACGAAAGACCCAGAACTGCCAAAGCAATCCTGAGGAACAAAAATCAAACAAGAGGCATAACTCTCCCAGACTTCAGGGAATATTACAGAGCCACAGTAATCAAGACAGTGTGGTACTGGTACCAAAGCAAACATACAGACCAATGCAACAGAATAGAGAACCCAGAAATAAGCCCAGAGACCTACAGTTAATTAATCTTTGACAAAGGAGGCAAGAACACAAAATGGGAAAAGATGTAGTCTTTTCAGCAAGTGGTGCTGGGAAAACTGGACAGCCACATGTAAGTCAATAAAACTGAAACACACCCTCACATCATGCACAAAAATAAACTCAAAATGGCTTAAAAACTTAAATGTAAGACAAGACACCATCAAACACCTAGAAGAGAACATAGGAAAAATATTCTCTGGCATCAACCTTACAAATATTTTCACAGGTCAGTCTCCCAAAGTAACAGAAATAAAAGCAAAAATAAACCAATGGGACCTAATTAAACTGACAAGCTTTTGCAAAGCAAACCATAAAAAAATCAAAAAGACAACTTACAGAATGGGAGAAAATAGTTTCAAATAATGGAAATGACAAGGGCTTAATCTCTAAAATATACAAACAACTTATTTAACTCAACAGCAAAAAAGCCAACAACCCAACTGAAAAATGGCCAAAAGACCTGAATAGACATTTCTCCAAAGAAGATACACAGATGGCCAAGAAGCACATGAAAAAATTCTCAACATCACTGATAATTAGAGAAATGCAAATCAAAACTACTATAAGGTACCACCCCACACCAGTCAGAATGGCCACCATTAATAAGTCTACAAATAACAAATGCTGGGGAGGATGTGGAGAAAAGAGAACCCTCCTACACTGTTGGTGGGAATGTAAATTGGTATAGCCACAATGGAAAACAGTATGGAGGTACCTTAGTAAACTATACATAGAACTACCATATGACCCAGCAATCCCACTCCTGGGCATATACCCGGACAAAATTTTCCTTGGAAAAGATACATGTTCTTTGCACCCGTGTGTTCATTGAAGCACTATTCACAATAGCCAAGACATGGAAACAACCTAAATGTCCACTGACAGATGAATGGATTAAGAAGATGTGGTATATATACACAATGGAATACTATTAAGCCGTAAAAAGAACAAAATAATGCCATTTGCAGCAACGTGGATGGAACTAGAGACTCTCATACTAAGTGAAGTAAGTCAGAAAGAGAAAGACAAATACCATATGATTTCACTTATATCTGGAATCTAATATAGGGCATAAATGAACCTTTCCACAGAAAAGAAAATCATGGACATGGAGAACAGACCTTGTTGTTGCCAATAGGGAGGGGGAGGGAATGGAAGGGACTGGGAATATGGTATTAACAGATGTAAACTATTGCCTTTGAACTGGATAAGCAATAGGATCATGCTGTATAGCACTGGGAACTATGTCTGGTCACTTGTAATGGAGCATTATAATGTGAGAAAAGAGAATGTATACATGTATGTGTGACTGGGTCACCTTACTGTGCAGCAGAAAATTGACAGAACACTGTAAATCTGCTATAATGGAAAAAATAAAAATCATTATGAAAAATTGGGCATTTACTATCAAATACTTTCAAAATTTATATAAAATATATAGAAATATACCTCATTACAAAAAAAATTACCAATGAAATTAAAATGGGAATCCACTCAAAATTTTAATTCCATTTTTTTTTCCATGGCATCTGGAGTTCCTGATCATCTGAGGCAGAGCAGGGACCTATGCCACAGCTGCAGCAACACAGGATTCTTAACTCTCTGCACTGGGCCTGGGAGCAATCCAGGCCCACATCCCTGATGCTGCAGAGATACCCGTCAACCCATTATGCCACAGCTGGGACATCTTAATTCTTCTTTACTGGAAACCATACAAAGAGAAGATAACATTTTATGCCAAACAATTTATGCTAGAATCTTATTTTTACTATACTATAAAATAAATCTTTAACATTTTGCCTAAATATTGCAAACTTAAAACCTTGTATATTTTTCCATATTCTTTTCTAAGTCAATGACCTTTTTCTCATGTCTTCCCTCCTTCTTTCTTATTCTTTAGAATATAAAGATCACAGTGTTCAGTATCTGTAAGTTTTGTAAAGGCATTTGGACAAAAGCAATAAAATTTTGACTTGAAATAATAACAAATAAGTTTGAAGTGTGTTTGTGGTGTGTGTGTGTGTGTACATGTGCATACATGTATTTGTCTTTTCCTTTGGCTAGTCCCCTAAATAAGAGTACAGATGTTAGCAATAATGGGAATGGAGAAAGTCTTATCTGAGAGTAAAAAAACTTTCTGGAACTCTGAGACCAAAATAGTATCATTTGTGTTTCTAGGAAAAATATGGAATCTAATATTTATTAAACATCTCCTATATGTCAAGTATTTTATTAATCTTACCCTAAGTCAAATGTGTTCTTTATATGTTATAATCTATTGTGAGAAGTGAAACAGTATTTTCACACCTACAAAAGATGCATATCTTCTTTGCTCCTTGTAGGTTTAAGGCACGGACAATTGATCAGATAGTTTCCTTTGTCAACTGTTGATCAGCAATGGCCGCTTAGAACACAATGATAAAAAGGCTGGGTTATACAGGAGCAAGCTGACTGGTGATGTCTGGGTTCCTTATAAGAGCAGGTGACAATAGTGCGTACTTACTTTCTCTGATTTAGATACTTCAAACAAAGCATGCTATCTGCCTCTTATGCTTAATTCATAATGTAAGTTCAATGAATACAATATACACCACAGGCTTTGCAAATAATATAGGAACATCTTTACAGACATGCAGTTTGGTGTCACTTTGCTTCCATGTGCCTACTCTTACCCATCTATTTAAGAGCTTACTACAGTTTTCCATAAATATGTTTAAAAATAGATATTTAGAGCAATAAATAGGAAAAGATAAATCTAAAATATTTTTAAACAAGAAATGACAGCTGTATAATTAAAACACAATATTTAATTGACTTAATCTATTACCAATAGGTGAGTTGAGTTTACTACTTCTGTATGCATTCACGCTGAATAAAAAGAGGCTCATAACTGAGTAAGACAGATGATTTATCACAGATCACATGGATCCATAACTTACTCCAGGCTTCATAACCCCATTAACAAGAGCATTTGTGAAATACTAGACAATTTCTTGTAAAGATGGTCAGTCAAATTATATAGATATGAGAACTTAGAAGTTCATATACTAAAAATCTAAGTTTAACTTGGAAGCTATGAAGTGCCAAAGAACAATAGGTCTTAACATAAAATTTCTACTGTCATTGCTTCACATGCTTTAGAATTGAAAATAATATTCAAACATCTTCCCATGGCCTTCCAGGTCATACATGATACAGTCCTGGCCACCCTTCTAATATTAGCACCCACCAGTCCTCTCATTTATACTTTGCTCCTAAAGCTTTGAAGCTACCTCCAAATCCCTGTGTTAGGGAAGTTTGTTCCAGCCTCAGGGCCTGTGTATTTTTTACTTCCCCTGCCTAAATGGCTCTCCCACAAATTTTCATTAGATTGGCATATTTTGTCATCTAGGTCTCAGCTCAAATCACCCATCCTCAGAGAGCTCTGACCTGACCTTCCCTGATACCCAATCATTTTCAGTCTCATCATCTTGTTAATCTTAACCACTATTTAAAAATATCTTAGTCTTTCAATTACTTATGGTTATTGCCTGTCTTCTTTCATAAGAAAGTAAGCTCCAGGCAGGCATGATTTATGCCAATATTGTTTATTTTTATATCACCAAAGGTAAGCGCAGTGCCTAGCCCAGAGGCTGGGAAAACACTAAAGAATTGAGGTATTAAATAAAAGAAGGAACAACTGAATACTAAAGTCTTTCTCATTTTATTTTATCACCAGATTTTCATCTATTCTGGGAAAGTAATGCATTAGACAAGAGCAACACTGAGCTGTATAAAGCTGATTCTTGTACCATATGATCCAGCAATCCCACTCCCAGGCATATAACTGGAAAAAACTTTCATTGAAAAAGATACATGCACCCCCATGTTCATTGCAGCACTATTCACAACAGCCACACACATGGAGACAATCTAACTGTCTACAGACAGATGAATGGATTTAGAAGATGTGGTACACAATGGAATACTACTCAAATCATAAAAAAGAACAAACTAATGCCATTTGGAGCAACCTGGTTGTTAACTAGAGACTCTCATACTAAGTGAAGTAAGTCAGAAAGAGAAAGACAAATACCATATGATATCACTTACATGTGGACTCTAAAATATGGCACAAATGAACCTATCTACAGAAAAGAAACAAACTCATGGACATGGAGAATAGACCTGTGGTTGCCAAGGGGGAGAAGGAGTGAGTGGGTTGGACTGGGAGCTAGGGGTTAGTAGACACAAACTTTTGCATTTGGAGTGGATAAGCAATGAGATGCTGCTGTATAGCAAAGGGAACTATTATCTAATCACTTGTGATGAAACTTGGAGGATAATATGAGAAAAATACATATATATATATATACATATATATATATATACATATATATATGACTGGGTTACTGCTGTACAGCAGAAATTGACAGAACACTGGAAATCAACTATAATAAAACATCTAAAAATTAATAATTTTACGATGCATTTTATTCTCTTGTTTAGCATCTGGCTCTGTATCACTGATAGCTCTTGCTGAGAAGCACTTAGAGAGGATTTCCTCTTGACTTGGTTTGTGCTAACTTTCAGAAGTTTTATTTTGTAATGCCGTATCACAAAAACCTCGATTAGTGAACAAGAGTGTGCACAGCTATAAAAATGAGGATTTGCATAGTAATTGCTGACAAGTTCTTTACTATAATAATAATAGTTAAGGTTGCTATAATAAGAAATGACATTAATTCCGAAAGTGCACCTTTTTAAATGTAGCTTTTCCCTATTCTGTCAGCACTGGGAGTGTACCCAACTATGGATAATAGTATTTTAGTCAAGTCTACCATGAGTTAATACAAAAGAACTAGTATGTCTGCAAAATAAACATCAACCTAATAAATGATCTAATTTTAAGAGTTTCAAATTTTCTACACTTTTAAATTTATGTATAATAGTGTGATTTGTATGATCTTAGATAATGAACATATTTTGAAATCTATAATTACCATAAAGAAATCCAATATTTATCAAGTGCCTTTTAATGGTTAAAAGTACTGTATAAAATACTCTCTGCCCTCTAAGAGTATACTAGATAAGATTAGGTTGTATGTAAAAGACCAAACCCCCAAAATAACTGAGATATAGACCTAACAGAAACTTATTTCTCCCAAGTAAAATAAGCCTGGAAAAGGTTGGTTTAGGACTGTCAGTGTGCCCAGGTCGAGGACCCTTCTACAATTCTTCTCCATCATGCTTAACATGTGGCCTCCATATCATACTCTGAGAAGGCTTGTCTGGTGCCACCCTTGAAGCCCCAATCCAACTAGGAAATTGAAGAAAGGATCAAAGGATGAAAAATTTCTCCTTTTTAAGGAGAACTTACACTGACATCTCATTAGACAGACTTAATCACATGGATACAAAGGAAATTTATTCTTTACAATCATGTGCCTAGCTAAATATTAGAGATTCCAATTCTGAAGAAGAAAGAGAGAAAAGATATTTAGGGAAAAAAACAGAAGTCTCAACCACAAAGACAAAACACAGAAAAAGTGAAAGTTAAATATCTAATATTTCAATTATAATTTTAGGTAGTAAAGCATGGCATAACAGAGATTAGAACTTTGCAATTATGTTACCTGGATTTAAAGTTTGGGTTCATCTTTTATTTGTAATATGAACTTGGGTAAGTATTTAAATTTTCCAAGCCTCTGTTTCTCATTCTCCAATAAAGAATAAGAGTACCATCTATCATAGAGTGCTACTGAGATGATTAAATAGAATGATAGACATAAAGCTTGCCTACTTTTATCATTCAGAAAGTACTGATGATTAAGATGACAAAGATAGTGATGCTAGTGGGTAAAAGTAGAAGTAATGGTATTAGTAGCAGTATTATAATTATAAATATAATGGAAAAATAAATAAATAAATAAATAAATAAATAATATGATTACAATTTGTATCAGAGAATATTGGAGGGCTTCATATAATAGGAAGTACTGAACATAGACCAGGGTGGACAAGCTGAAGTGATAAAGCTAGAAGGCAAAGAGACTTATCAGATGAGCATATTAATACATCATGACCAAGTACAAGATCAATATCTGCAGTGTTCAAATCTGTAACTTCATCACAAAAGGATTTAAAGCACCTGGGAGACTGAAGCTGACTGAAGTAAACATTGTCTAATGACTCAAACTTTTAGTATAATTATTCTACTGCAAAATATTATCTGAGTTGCTTCTTAGGAAAATATAAATTATTAAGCATATTTACAAGAATCCAGCTAAGTAAAAACCTTACTTTGGATGGAAAAATCCTTTACTTTGGAGAGAAAACTAATGGCTTATTTTTACCTTGATAATAGAATTCTCAATGTCACCAAAAAAAAAATCCTCACTAATGCTAAATGATTGAATAAAAGTATGGTCATCAAACCTATTTTCAATCCAGTATTTGAGAAATATACATATAAATATATCCCAATCTTCAAAATGTGAGGAACTTTGGGTATACTTTCAATTATAATAATTTGTTTCTTCTAGACTAAAACACTAAAATGTTCACCTGAGTGTAAATGCTTCATCTCTTCACCACTGGAAATCACTGGAAAGTTCTACCCCCATTAGAAAGCCTAATTTAAAATTAACATGAATTCATTTTCTTTCATCTTTTAAATATGCAAAATAAGATGTTTCTCAGTGATGAAGAACTAAACAGTAGTTTGAAATGCCACTTATTTGAATTTTGTAAGTCAATCTTCCCCTATATCTTTTTTCTTCCTTTAACTGTCACTCAGAAAATTGCTGGCAGTTGAGAACTAAGAAAAGTTCTCTACAAGGTCTGAGTGTAAATCATATAGTTTACTCAATCGATGTGATATGATTACTATCAATTAAGGTTATTTTTATCCATTACTATGTGCCAGGCACTCTTCTAATATCTTCATATGCCCTGTCTCATTTAATCCTCACCAGAACTAGATGAGGTAGACACTATTATTGTACCAATTTCAGAGCCCAGGTAACTGAGACACAGAGAGAATAAGAACTTTGGCCAGTGTCATGCACACACTTAATCCTTGCATTATTCTCCTCTCCTGCACATAGATCCATTTTCAGGCCACTGGGTGGAGAGAAATATTTCCTTCCTTAGATAAAAACTGTTTTTATAACACTTTATTTCCATAAAGATAATTTGTGGGGGAGGAGCATCTGTGTCTTCATTTCTCAGTTCTACAAATGAGTGGCTGATATATATTAGTCTGGCTACAGAAAGACATGCTGGTAAGCCCAGATTTAAGTTATAAAATTCAGTTGTATTCAGAGAAGTGACACAGAAACATGTTTGACTTTCTCACACACACAAAAAAAATCTACTTCAATGCCTACATACCTGTCTGAGATACGATGAACTCTTTTTCAAGGCAGAAGAGGAAAAACGCTGTGCATGGAAAAATACTGGCTGCTTTGTGTGCTAATGAAATTAGCTGGTTCTTTAATCTGATAAAAATCTATGAGAACCACAAAACAACCTAGCAGAGAATACACATAGCTTCTTAATAACCCCTTGTTATTTAAACAAACACACATCATCACAGCCCATTTTGAGAGCCAGATAATACTACCACCAACTTGTCATGATAAAAAAATAAACCCAATTAAGTGTAAAGGAGAAAACCCATTTAAAATATGTTAAAGAAATAAAAATATACCAATCTAATCAAGACAACATAGATTTTCAGTCACTAAAATCCTTTATAGAAAGAGAACATGAAAATAATTAAAGTTTTTTTTATCATAGTAAAAAAGAATCACATGTGTACACACACACACACACACACACACACACAGAGACTTTAAAGAAGACACTGATTTCATCATCCAGTTCCCAAAGCAAATTGATTCCTCGGTTTATCTAAGTGAATTTCTTGAGATTTATTCTAAAGGAAGAATAATGAGTATCTTCCAAAGGATAGAGTACTGCAGTGTAATGGAATGATCTTATATATGCTTCATTAATGCCAGACCTTCTGGAAATTAAGAAGACAGGTCTTCCTCAAGGGCAATCAATCTGGGAAGGGTAGTAAAGTCTGCCTTCATGAATATCTTCTCCAAATAGGCATGCAAGTAATTTTTGAAACCTAACCCAACTGTGTCATTCCCCCCCCTGCTTAGACTCTTTTTTTTTTTTTTTTTTTTTTTGCATTATAGCTGGTTTACAGATTTCTGTCAGAGTTTTCCAACTGCACCATGTGGTGACCTGATTACATGTACATATATGGATTTGTCACATGTAATTAGATATAGTTCCCCGTGCATTACAGTTGGAGCTCCTTGCTATTCCATCATTAAAGCAGTAGTTATCCCCACTCCCTCCCACCCCTCCCCCACCCCTCCCCCGCCCCCTTGGCAACCACAAGTCTGTTCCCCAAGTTCGTGATTTTCTTTTCTGTTGAGATGT
>PVHT021183699.1:57785839-57816963 GCA_004024745.2 Catagonus wagneri | reverse complement strand
GACCCATTTCCTCCCCCACCCTTTTGGCAACCACAAGTATGTTCTCCAAGTCCTTGATTTTCTTTTCCGCATAAAGGTTCATTTGTGCAGTATGTTAGATTCCAGTTATTAGTGATATCATATGGTATCTGTCTTTCTCCTTCTGACTTACTTCACTCAGTATGAGGGTCTCTAATTCCATCCATGTTGCTGCAAATGACATTATTTTATTCTTTTTTATGGCTGAGTAGTATTCCATTGTGTATATGTACCACATCTTCCTAATTCAATCATCTGTCGATGGGCATTTGGGTTGTTTCCATGTCTTGGCTATTGTGAATAGTGCTGCAATGAACATGCGTGTGCATGTGTCTTTTTCAAGAAAAGTTTTGTCCGGGTATATGCCCAAGAGTGGGATTGCTGGGTCATATGGTAGTTCTATGTATAGCTTTCTAAGGTACCTCCATACTGTTCTCCATAGTGGTTGTACCAGCTTACATTCCCACCAACAGTGCAGGAGAGTTCCCTTTTCTCCACATCCCCTCCAGCAATTGTTGTTTGTGGACTTGTTAATGATGGCCATTCTGACTGGTGTGAGGTGATATCTTGTAGTAGTTTTGACTTGCATTTCTCTAATCATCAGTGATGTTGAGCATTTTTTCATGTGCTTGTTGGCCATCTGCATTTCTTCTTTGGAGAACTGTCTATTTAGGTCCTTTGCCCATTTTTTCAATGGGGTTGTTGCTTTTTCTGCTGTTGAGCTGCATAAGTTGTTTATATATTTTTGAGATTAGGCCCTTGTCGGTTGCTTCATTTGACATTATTTTCTCCCATTCTGTAAGTTTCCTTTTAGCTTTCTTTTTGGTTTCCTTTGCTGTGCAAAAGCTTGTCAGCTTGATTAGGTCCCCTTGGTTTATCTTTGCTTTGATTTCTGTTGCTTTGGGAGACTGTCCTGAGAAAACATTTGTAAGGTTGATGTCAGAGAATGTTGTACCTATGTTTTCTTCCAGGAGCTTAATGGTATCTTGTCTTATATTTAAGTCTTTAAGCCATTTAGAGTTTTTTTTGTGCATGCTGTGAGAGTGTGTTCTAGTTTCATTGATTTGCATGCAGCTGACCAAGTTTCCCAGGAATGCTTACTGAACAGACTGTCTTTTTCCCATTTTACATTCTTGCCTCCTTCGTCAAAAATCAGTTGACCATAGGCATCTGGGTTTATTTCTGGGTTCTCTATATTCTGTTCCATTGGTCCGTATGTCTGTTTTGGTACCAGTACCACACTGTCTTGATTACTGCGGCCCTGTGATATTGCCTGAAGTCTGGGAGAGTTATGCCTCCTGCTTGGTTTTGTTCTTTAGAATTGCTTTGGCGATTCTGGGTCTCTTGTGGTTCCATGTAAAATTTTGGATTGCTTGTTCTAGTTCTGTGAAGAATGTCTTGAGTAATTTGATAGGGATTGCATTGAATCTGTAAATTGCTTTGGGTAGTATAGCCATTTTTACAATATTTATTTTTCCGGCCCATGAGCATGGAATACCTTTCCATTTCTTTGTATCTTCTTTGATGTCCTTGATTAATGCTTTGTAGTTTTCTGCATATAGGTCTTTCACCTCCTTGGTCAAGTTTATTCCCAGGTATTTGATTTTTTGGGGTGCTATTTTAAAAGGTAAAATATTTTGGTATTCTTTTTCTAATATTTCATTGTTAGTAGACAGAAATGCTATTGATTTCTGAAGGTTAACCTTATATCCTGCCACTTTGCTGAATTTGTCTATAAGTTCAAGTAATTTTGGGACTGAGTCCTTGGCTTTTCTATATAAAGTATCATGTCATCTGCATAGAGTGACAGTTTTACCTCTTCTCTTAGTATTTGGATGCCTTTTAATTCTTTTGTTTGTCTGATTGCTGTAGCGAGGACCTCTAGTACTATGTTGAATAATAGTGGTGAAAGTGGGCATCCCTGTCTTGTTCCGGATTTTAGTGGGAATGCTTTCAGCTTTTCTCCATTGAGTATTATATTTGCTGTGGGTTTATCATAAATGGCTTTTATTATGTTAAGGAATGTTCCCTGTATTCCCACTTTGGTAAGAGTTTTGATCAAAAATGGATGTTGGACTTTGTCAAATGCTTTTTCTGCATCTATTGAGATGATCATGTGGTTTTTGACTTTTCTTTTGTTAATGTGGTGTATGACGTTGATTGATTTGTGTATGTTGAACCATCCTTGTGCACCTGGGATGAATCCCACCTGGTTGTGTTTGATCTTTTTGAAATGTTGTTGGATTCGGTTGGCTAAGAATTTGTTGAGAATTTTTGCATCTATATTCATCAAAGATATTGGCCTGTAGTTCTCTTTTTTCGTGGTGTCTTTGTCTGGTTTTGGAATTAAGGTGATGTTGGCATCATAGAAAGTCTTTGGGAGTGTTCCTTCTTCTTCAACCGTTTGGAAAAGTTGAAAGAGAATGGGTATGAGTTCCTCTTTGTATGTATGGTAGAATTCACTGTGAAGCCATCTGGTCCTGGACTTTTATTTGTAGGTAGAGTTTTGATGACATACTCAATTTAATTTCTGGTAATTGGTCTGTTCAGTTGATCTATTTCTTCCTGAGTCAGTTTTGCCAGGGTGTAAGTCTCTAAAAAGTTGTCCATTTCTTCTAGGTTATCAAATTTGTTGGCATACAATTGTTCATAGTATTCTCTCATGGTTTTCTGTATTTCTGTAATCTCCATTGTGACTTCTCCTTTTTCAGTTCTTATTTTGTTTATTTGGGTTTTTTCTCTCCTCTTCTTGGTGAGTCAAGCCAGAGGTTTGTCTATTTTGTTTACCTTTTCAAAGAACCAGTTCTTGGTTTTATTGATTTTTTTCTATAGCTTTTTGAGTCTCTATTTTATTGATTTCCTCTCTGATCTTAATGATTTCCTTCCTTCTGCTGACTTAGGGTGTTTTTGTTCTTCTTTTTCTAATTCATTCAGGTGATGGGTTAGGTTGTCAATTTGAGATTTTTCTTCTTTTTTTGAGGAAGTCCTGTAATGCTATGAATTTCCCTCTGAGTACTGCTTTTGCAGCATCCCATAGATTTAGAGTGGTTGTGTCTTCACTCTCATTTGTCTCAAGGTAGTTTTTAATTTCCTTCTTGATTTCCTCATTGGCCCAATCGTTTTTTAGTAACATGTTGTTTAGTGTCCATGTAGTATGTTTTTTTCTCATCTCCTTTCCTGTGGTTGATTTCTAGTTTCATGCCTTTGTGGTCAGAGAAGATACTTGGAATAATTTCTATAGTCTTAAATTTGCTGAAGTTAGCTCTATGCCCCAGTATGTGATCTATCCTTGAGAATGTTCCATGTGCACTTGAGAAGAATGTATGTTCTGATTTTTTTGGATGTAATGTCCTGAAAATGTCAGTTAGGTCTAACTTTTCTATTGTTTCATTTAGGGTCTCTGTTGCCTTACTGATTTTCTGTCTAGAGGATCTGTCCATTGATGTGAGTGGAGTGTTAAAGTCTCTTAATATTATTGTATTACCATCTATTTCTCCTTTTATGTCTGATAGTACTTGTTGTAGGTATTTGGGTGCTCCTATATTAGGGGCATATATGTTGACGATTGTAATATCCTTTTTTTGAATGGATCCTTCAGATGGTCCTTTAAATGGTCATTAAATAGTGACCTTCTTTGTCTTTCTTTATGGCCTTCATCTTACAGTCTATTTTGTCTGATATGAGTATTGCCACTCCTGCTTTCCTTTCTTGTCCACTGGCATGATATATCTTTTCCCATCCCCTAACTTTCAATCTATCTGTGTCCTTTGCCCTAAGGTTAGTCTCTTGTAGGCAGCAGATTGTAGGTTTTTGCTTTTTTATCCAGTCTGCCACTCTGTGTCTTTTGATTGGAGCATTTAGTCCATTGACATTTAAGGTGATTATTGAGAGGTATGTATTTATTGCCATTTTAGACCTTCCTTTCTGGTTGCTTCTATGTTTCTCTTTTCTTCTTTTCTGTTTTTATTTGGATGGTTTCCATTTACTTTATGTTTGGATGCTTTTCTTTTCAGGATTTGTGGATGTGATGTTCCCTTTTGATTTGTGGTTGCCCTGTTTTTTAAGTATTTTAAAATCTTCTTATTTCTGCTTGCTGTGGCCTGATATCCATATAGGCTAGGCTTAAGCACATTATTAAAAGAAAAAATTAAAAAGATAAAAAATAGAAAGAAAAAATAAAAATACTTTTTTTAAAGATTAAAACAAAATTTTCAATATATTTTTAACGAGTTAAAAACAGTAAAGAATCTATATTTTCTTGTTTTCCCTTCCCATAATGTTTGGTTTTGTTGAATTTATTATTTTATTTCTTTTATCATCTTTATGTTTGCATCTGTATGCTTACTTATTCGAAAGATTGCTTTCCATTTGTGGTATCCTCCATTCTATTTCTTACTTTTTACTTTTCTTTTCTTTTTCTCTCTCTTTTTTTATAGGAACCCTTTCAGCATTTCTTTTAGAAAGGGTTTAGTATTGCTGTACCCTTTTAGCTTTTGTTTGTTGGAAAAATTCTTGATTTCCCCTTCTATTTTAAATGATATTCTTGCTGGGTAGAGTATTCTAGGTTGGAAACATTTTCCTTTCAGCACTTTAAATATATCTTGCCACTCCCTTCTGGCCTGTAGTGTTTCTGTAGAGAAATCTGCTGACAGCCTTATGGGGGAGCCTCTATACTTAACGCTCTGCTTTTCTCTTGCTGCCTTTAGGATCCTCTCTTTATCTTTAATTCCTGCCATTTTTAATATAATATGCCTTGGCATGGGTCTGTTTGGATTCAGCTTGTTTGGGGCACTCTGTGCATCCTGTATCTTGATATCAGATTTCTTCAGATTTGGAAAGTTTCCTGACATAATTTCTTCAAATATGTTTTCAATCCCCTTTTCTTTTTCTGCCCCTTCTGGAATTCCTATTATGCATAAATTGGGCCTCTTTATATTATCCCATAAATCTCTTATATTGCTTTCATGTTTTTTCATTTGGTTTTCTGTCTGCTGTCCTGATTGTGTGATTTCCATTATTCTTTCTTCAATGTCACTGATTCATTCCTCTGTACTATTTAAATTGCTCTTTATTGCCTTTAGCTCAGTTTGTATCACTGCAAATGAGTTTTCTAGCTTTTCTTGGCTCCTCCTCATGTTTTCTAGTTCTTTTCTAAGGGAATCTGCATTGCTGTTTGTATCTTCTCTAAATTCCTTGTAATTCAGCCTTAATTCCTCAAGTATTTTCACTATTTCCCTTCTGAACTCCATTTCTGTCAGATTGCAGAGGTCTGTTTCATTGGTTGCTTTAGATGACTTGTCCTGTTCTTTTACCTGGGAATGGTTTCTGAGCTTCTTCATCTTGCTTGTGTTTTTCTTTTTCTGTGAGTTTGGGGAAGCCACACTGTTGTTTTGTATTCTTGTAGTGCTCTTATTGGCAAGAGCACCCCTTTGTATTTATTTATTTATTTATTTATTTATTTATTTATTTATTGTAGGGTGTGGTTACTACTTATTTTTGGTATGAGGGTGTGAATATTTGGTGTCTCTTTCTTCCGTGTGAGCAGGCTGTTATCTCAATGTTTCTCTGTGTGTTTTCAGAGAAAAAGAAGCAATGGGTAGGGCCAGCAGTTTGTGACTGTTCTCTGGACTTTCAACAGCAGCAGGGACCTACAGGAAGGTCTCACTGTATACTCGTAGTTGCAAGGCCCTGAGAATTGGTAATGAGCTCTAGGCAGATCTACCAGGTGTCCAGGGCAATTGGCAGTAGCAGAAGCAGGAAGTATGATTTCCCAGGGTAGTGAAAGCCACAACAGCTAGTGTTCAATGGCAGAGCCCTCCTCTGAGTTGATTGGAACCACAGGTGGTACCTGTACAGAGATTTCTAGTGGAAGTGGGCCATGATCATCTCTAGAGCCAGTGATAACTGTGGTGGTTTGCCCCCTCCCCCTGTAGTCCATAAAGCAACCTGTCTCACTGAGCCCACCTAAGGAGTGCTGTACAGGTGGTTCTTAGTTGCAGGGTCCTAGGAAGAGATAGAGATCAGTTGTTTGGGCACTACCCAGGGCACTCAGCAGTGGGAGCAGCAGGGTTGGTGTGTTCCCAGGAGTGAACAGTCTCTGGTGTTTGGAAGGCACCGTGTGGCACCTAGCCCCCCGATGCCCTTGAGCCACACCAGAGGTGTCTGGTAACCTGTAGCCTGCAAAAGAAGTGCCCAGTCTCTAGTGCAGGAGCAAAAGTCTTATGGATTGTTGCTCCAGAAATGCCGTACTAATGCAGGCAAGAAAGCGACCTCTGTTTTGTAGGCAGACTGTGCCCCAGGAATTCTGGTCCCCTGGAGTCTAGCTGGCTGCTTTCTGGAGCGGGTGAATTGCATCCAGTGATGCCCGATCCAAAGCAGTCCAGCAAGGGGGCCTCCGGTCTCTTGGTCCGGGTAGTGTGTGTCCAGAGATGCAGGGGCAACAGCAGTTTAACAATCAACCTCAGTTACACAGCTAACATGGATTGCTTTTGGGCAGCCCCGCCCCTTGCAAGGTTCCCCCCGGCTGTCAGAGTTCTGTGCTCAATCCGACCAGCTCTCAGCTTTCTGTCTGCTGGGGACCTGTGCACGATCTGCCTCACCACTGTGGCTGCAGCACCAGCTGTGTCTGAGCAATCAGTCCCACCAAAGCTGGGCAACTTGTCCTGTCAAGGCTCTGAGACCCGCTCCACTGTGGCTGTGCAACAGGCCCCACTGAGGTTGCAGGAACTACACTGCTGAGGTTGCGTGACTTGCTGTGCCAAGGCTCTGAGATCCGTCCATCAGCAGCTGCATGACCTGTCACTGTGACGCTGTAGAACCTGCCCCACCAAGGCTGTGCAACCTGCCCTGCAGAGGCTCTGAGATCTGCCCCGCCCTGCCAGGCTGTGGGGTGATCTGTGGAGGCTGCACAACTTGCCCTGCGGAGGTTCTGAGATCTGCCTTGGGTCTGCGTGGACTGCTCTACTGAGATTCTGGGACCGTCCCGTGGGAGCGCGAACTGCCCGGACTAAAACTCTGAGACACGCCCTGAAGTTGCGCAAACCGCGGAGCCAAAACTCTGAGACACACCCCCCTAAGCCAAGGGAACAGCCCTGCTGAAACTCCTAGTCATGCCCCGTCCCTGCGGAACTGCTGCACTGGAACTTTGAGACACACCCCACACACACACACCCCAAGTCGAGAGAACAGCTGTGCGGAAACTCCTCCATACGCCCCCGTTGCTGCAGAATCACTGTGCTGAAACTTCGCGACACGCCCCAAAGCTGTGCGAACAGCTGGGGCCGAAACTCCTAGATGCGCCCCCGCCGTTGCGGAACTGCTAGAACTGCCACATGACAATGGTTCGCCACACATCCCAAAGCTGCGCGAACAGCCAGGCCAAAACTCCTAGACACGCCCCCGCCGCTGCGGAACCCCTGCGCTGGAACTCTGAGGCAGGCCCCGAAGCTGTGCGAACATCCACAAGGAAATTCCGAGACACGCCCCCTGATGCTGAGCAAACTTCTGCGCCAAGACTCTGCAATGCTGCAGCCTAAGCTGCTGGTCCCACCCCACCAAAGCTGTGTCCCAAGCCGTATGCGCTAGGTCAAGGTGTTTCATATGGTGGTCAGCCCCTCCCCCTATCCTTCTCCTCAACTATGGAGGTTTGCCTCCCCTGCGGGTCCGGACTGGGGGGACTGACCTTCGGTGGCTAAGTTTCAGCTCCCGGCTCCCAGCCCCCGCCCGAGAGACTCAACCTATGACGTCTGTGCTGGTATTCAGATGAACTGTGAAGCTCTCACTCTGCTTTGCTGTTCTCAGTCCAGCTGCTGTGCTTTTCTTGGGTTTTGAGGTCCCTCCAGATCGTCTGATTCCTCCGGATCCTTAGGTTAGGTAGCTTCCCTGGGTATGCGTTCCTGTTCCCCTTCACAGCTCCCTCCCTGGGGCGCTGCTGCCGTCTTCATTCTTTTTTTCTCTTTTTTTTTTTTCAGTTTTTCTTCCCAGTTATGTCAAGAGTTTCTTGCAACTTTTGGAGATTTAGATTTTGCCACCATACAGTTGATGCTCTGTTCAAGCTGTTTTGCATTTAGATGTGGTTTTTTTTTTTATGTGTTTGTGGGAGAGCGTGAGCGCAACCTCTTACTCCTCCGCCATTTTGCTGCTCTCTCCCCATGTTTTCCGCTAATGTCTTTTTTTGTTGTTGTTGTTCCAGGATCTAGTCCAGGCTACAATGTTGCATTTAGTTGTACTTCCTTGATATCCTCTAACCTGTGAATGTTCCTTAGTCTTCCCTTGTTTTTCATGTTTGAGACTTTAAATGAGTCAAGCTTTCTGATGTTAAACAACTACAAAGCTACAGTCATCAGAATATAATGCTTGCACAAAAACAGAAATATATAGACCAATTTAACAGGATAGAATGCCCAGTTATAAACACAAATAACTATGGGCAACTAATCTATAACAAAGGAGGACTTAACATAGAGTGGAAGAAAGATAGCCTCTTAATAAATGGTGCTGGGAAAACAGGAAAGTCACATGTAAAAGAATGAAAGTAGAACACTATCTAATACCATATACAAAAATAAACTCAAAATGGATTAAAGACTTAAATATAAGGCCAGACACTATAAAATTCCTAGAGGAAAATATAGGAAAAGCTAGACTGAAGAATACCATGTGACTGTCACTTAAACTTGGAATCTTAAAAAAAAACAAAAAACAAAAGTTCGAAGTAATAGAAATAGAGTAGAAAAGTGGTTTCCAGGGGTCATGGATGGGGGGAAATATGGAAAAATTATTAAAGGGTGCAAATTTTGTTAGAAGATGGATACGTTTTGAAGATTTAATATATAATATGGTGACTACAGGTGCTGATACTCTATTGTACAACTGAAAATTGCTAAGAGAGCAGAACTGAAATGTTTTCACCTTCCTGCTTTCCGAAAAACATAAGTATGTGAGGTGATGGATGTGTTAATAAATTGGATAAAGGAACCCTTTCACAATGGATATGTGTCCTGAATCAATATGTTATACATTTTAAATATCTTATAATTTTGTCAATTCTATATGAATAAATATGGGAAAAACTGAATCTTTTGCTGAATTAATTTTGAGTTAGCAATGCAAAATGTTGAGGGATTTAAGGGTAGTTCTTTGTTTTTTGTTTGGTTTTAGGTATACTCTGTATCCTTAGAGCAATCTTCTAGATTTAACTTTGTTCTTATTCTTCCTGGGCTCTTGACCACTAAGCTCATTACTGTGAGAGAAGAAAAGTCTTCTCTTCCTTTTATAAGTCTTCTGTGTTATTTCCTCTTTCAGTGAGTTCCCTGTGCTATGTTTCTGTAAATTAGAGCAGTTTCTTCCTGTGAGTAAAGACATGGTTGCAGGGTCTGAATAAAATTTTATGAAATTTCTTCCCCCATTTTAAATGTACAATAAATTTACTGTCTTCCAGACCCATTTACTACCTTGGTTTGACTATTATAAATGTTTATTACTTTTTCTCCAATATTTGTTTGAGTCTTATAAATACAGTCTCTCAGAAACTTAAGTATTAATTTCACCAGGATATACCACACTATTTCCCCCTAAGTTTATTATGATTCTCAATTTTGTCCATAAACGAAAATTTAAATCATCTCAGATTGGCTGTATGTTATCTGATACTACCAACTTTAGTTTGGTTTTAATACAGAAAGAGCTCTGCACAGTTTTTATTTTATTTATTGTTTATTTTTATTATAATTGATTTACAATGTTCTATCAAATTCTGCTGTACTGCAAAGTGACCCAGTCATACAGTTATATACATTCTTTTTTTCGCATTATCCTCCATCATGTTGTAGCACAAGTAATTACATATGGTTCCCTGTGCTACACAGCAGGATCTCATCACTTGTCCATTCCAAATGCAAAAGTTTGGTTTTCCTGCCCAGTCCACTAAGTTCTCAGGACCAGAACGCAAACTAAAATTCAAATTATGTCCTATGGGAAAAACAAAAGTTTTGAGGGAAATGAGGTGGATCTTGAACAATAAAAACAAAATTATGAGGTTGACTGTGAATTTTATATTTTGTTTCATATGCTTTCATGTTATTATTAATTAAAAATCACCTATATTGATAAATCAGTATTTGTGTAAAATTTATGGACACAAAAAATTAACAATATCTATAAGAAATTGTAAAGATTTTAACCTTAACAAGGCTAAAGTAGGTACTTTTAAAAAGTTTTATTTCTTAATGATTAGCACATAGTAGGTGTTTAACTACCTACTGAAATACTAAAAAGGATGTGTAACTTTTGTGATTTCAGCTAAATTATGTAACTATTAATAAATAGTTAGAATATTCACAAAAACATTTTAAAATGAATACCCACCAATTACTCAAATTATAAGTATTTATTGCACCATTGTGAAAAGTGAATTCAATGTGCATCTTACAATTCAATTGGAATATGAAGAAAAAGACTATTTTAAAAACCAAAGCTAGTGAGGTCACAAATTTTTTTTTTCTATTGACACATTATCCATTTAGTTTAATATGGAAATGGAAATTTTTATCATTAATATTATTCTGGTTTAGTAAAACACGGAGGCTTATTTACATAAACTAATTAAAACTATTTTAAAGTAGATTTATTATTGTATTAACAAATTATTTATGAAAGTAATTCTATGAATGATACGCATTTACAGGTTATTTTTTTTACCCCTCATTCATCTTCAACCACTCATTCAAATACAGATTTCTCTTAACTTACAGTCGAGTTATGCCCTAGTAAGTCCATGACAAACTGAAAATATAGGCATATTTTGGAGCTATTCCAAGTTCTGTTCCAGACCACCCCAATAAAGCAAATATCTTAATAAAGTGAGTCACGCAATTTTTTTTTGGTTACCCAGTGTATATAAAAGTTATACTATAGTGCAACAGATTATAGTGTCTATTGAGTGTGCAATAACATTATGTCTAAAAAAACAGTGTACATAAATTAAAAAACACGTCATTACCAAAAAGGTTAACAACCATCTAAGCCTTCAGTGAGTCATAGTCTTTTTGCTGGTGGGAGTCCTGCCTCCCTGTCAATGGATGGCCACTGACTAATCAGGGTAGCCATTATTGAAGATTGGGGTGGCTGTGGCGATTTCTTAAAATAAGACAACAATGAAGTTTGCCAAATTAACAGATTCTTCTTTATTATTTTTTTTCCATTATACCCAGCTGCACAGTGTGGTGACAGGGTTACACATACATATATGGATTCATCTTTTCACTTGAACATGTAGAGGCCACTGTAGAGTTATTAACTGGCTTAATATCAATATTACTGTATCTCCAGGAAAAGGGAAGCCCAGAATGAAGAAAGATTCAGGGACAATAGCTGGTCCATGAAAGAATCAGAACATACATAACATTTACGGATTAATTTTGCCATATTGTATGGGTGAGGCTCATGGTGTCCTCAAACCATTATGACAGTAATATAAAAAATCACTAATCACAGATAACCATAACACATATGATAATAATGAAGAGCTTAAAAATGAGACAGAAAGACAGAAAGTGAGCAAATGCTGTTGGGAAAATGGAGTCAACAGACTTGCTGGATGAAGGGTTGCCACAAACCATCAATTTGTAAAAAATACAGAATCTGGAAAGCATAATAAAGCAAAGTACAACAAAACCAGGTGTACCTATACTATAAGCCAACATGCATTTAATACACCTAACTCACCAAATGTCACAGCTTAGCCTAGACTACCTTAAATGTACTTTGGACAGATATACCAGCCTATAGTTGGGTAAAGTCATCTAACACAAGGCCTGCTTTATAATAAAGTTTAGAATAGCTCCTGTAATTTATCAAAGACTGTACTGAAAGTGAAAGGTAGAACAGTTGTCTGGGTAGACAATGGTTGTGAGTGTATCTGTTGTTTAACACTTCTGATGCCGTAGCTGGCTGGGAGCTGTGGTCTGCTCACTCAGCATCATGAGAGAACCATGCTGCATATCACTAGCCTGAGAAAAGACCCAAATTTGAAATTTGAAGTAAGGTTTCTATTGATTACATTTCACTTTTGTGTCAACTGTAAAGTTGAAAAATCACAAGCAGAAACATTATCAGTTGGGGACTGTTTTACAAACTTCATGTGTTTCATTGTCAGGTAGGGTTTTATCACCCTGATTCATGAAGAGAGGTACTATTTTGGATTGTCTAAATAAAAAAGTCACTTGAGAACAAATCTGAAATCCCTATTTAAGAAGTGTTTCAAATGCATATTCTAGCTCTTTCTAGCTGTGTTCCACTGCCTGAGTTATCTAACCCGTCCGAACCTTCATTGAACTTCTCTCTATAAATAGGTATCCTAATATCTAATTTGCAGGTCTCTGGGGGTATACGATCATCACAGTCAGCATTATTTTGATATTATTAGGGGTGTTCAACACTTATCTTCATTTTCAAAATCCTGTGGCTGTCATAGACATCAGGAACAGTAACTGGTTAATAAAGGATACCTTAAATATTATAATTCTGCCATATAAGTCAATGATATTGTAATAATGATGGTAAAAAAAGATAAATTTGAAACCATTATTAAGTAAGGTACAATTGGATAGCCTGTCAATGTTGTCCAAAGTAACAGATTACTTCTCTAAAGGTTTATTGAAATATAGCAAATCAAGATAGATATTAAGTATTTTAAATAAAAAAAGGATTACATGATTTCCTGGTTATGAGACTATATTGCCAGGTATTAAAATACAATGTTTCTTGTCAATATTAAGAGCACTTACCAATAAGACTACTAATGAAATAATATTGAGAGATTACTATTGACTTTATCACAAGGGAGACAGCTTGATATAGCAGAAAATAATCAAGTTTCAAAATCAGAAGGATATATATATATATTCAAGTCTAAATTTCCAATGAAAAATACAAAATAGCCACACCTTTAAATCCTTAATTCTCATCATTAAAATAGGATTAATGAAATTTCTCTTTCAGAGTTGTAATGCAAGAGATATTTATGAAGCGATTAGGGTGCAATTTGGTACCTAAGAGGCCCTCAATTCATGATTATGGTTTCCATGATGACAGTATCTTCTGCTTTTACAAGTATTCCTATCAACACTATAGGCAGAAATTTTGACATACATCTATTATGCATTCACTATATGAACTCATTCATCCATTCACATGTTTAAGGCAGTGGAGCCAATGAAGTGAAGGAAACCAATACACTTAACCATAATGCAAAGCAAGAGATTAATTACTGAAATATAGACAGCTGCAAGAAGGCAAGAAAAGGGAAATGTGTTAGGAAGTATCACAAAGGAGCTAGAATGTAAGACTGATCATGGAAGATGTATACATTTCCTAAAATTTGGGAAGACCACAGAAACCATTTGAACCATAAATAATAAGTTCCATGTATAATCTGAATCAAACTCTGAGCCTCATGTGACAGCCTTTGAGCAAACAGACCAGTAACTATATTAAAGTAATTCCAATTTTTTAACTGTCTCTCAAAGAACATCAAAGGCACTTGATTTAAAACCTACTTCTGCCATTCCTTTCATTCTTTATTTTTTTACCCCCTTCTGCTTCCCCTGAAGCATCTCTTCATGTCTCTCTTTCTCTACACAGCATCAAAATACACTTCATCCCAAGAGGTCTTTTCTTTTTTATTTCCTTTGCTATATTTCTCTTTATTCTTATCCCTCGTAGAAGTTACTCTTGACACAAACCACATTCCCTATTCTGATTTTTCCCTCCACTGATTAACACGATCTGCCCAAGAACTAGGGCAGGGGTTCTTTTCCAAGGAATTCAAGAAGAGGATGGCATTTTCAATATAACTGGTTTCTCTTATAATCCCATGTATTTATTTTATGCATCTAGAAACATTATTCTGAGAAGTAATCCTTCAGTTTATTTAGATTGCTAAAGAAGTTTGTGGCACAAAATAAGTTTTAAAACCCTTAAAACTAGGGAGGAGGAGTGATGGCAGCAAGTACTTATTTATTTGAATTTTTGTCCTTATTTTACTAGAAAGGACTTGCAGTTTTATGGAAAGCAGTGAACAATCTACGTGGCCACAACTTATGAAGGCAAGAAACGAAAGGAGATGAGACACTGATGTCTATGAGAACAGAAACAAATGACACACAAAACAGCCACTTTCCTGTGCATAAATAGTAGCAATCTTTTCATAAAAACCCAAATGGCAAAGTCCCTCTATATTTCTTTCTATCCTTTCTTAGATTATCCTGCTTCTTCTCTCATTAGTTTTCCCCAAATTACCCATAGTGCAAATCTTGTAAAGAAATACTCAAACTTACTAAAACTTCTGATTTCAAAGCAGATTAGTTGCTACTCCAAATTAAACGGAAATCAGCTGTCACAGTTCAAATATTTCACAGCAGTTATTCAGCCATCTCATTCCCATCCTGTCTCCCCTTCTACCCTCCACACCTCTTCTAATACCTTAACTAGAAATCTTCAAGGAAGTAGATTTCTGAAAGACATTCCTGTCAGCTCTTAGTGTTGTTGAAAAATCAACTCACCTGCCACCAGCCGTGTGACAGTTTCTACAGTGCTGCCAGACCCATAATGGTTCAGAGTATTTGTGAATGTATTATTTTTGACAGGTTCCTCTCCCAATTAAGGAACACATAAAACTCTCCATTCACAGTCAAAATTCCCAGCAGTGTTATCCCTTGAGTATCTAAGGATTTTTACAGATTGGGAAAAATAAAGTCTGCAGGTTTTCAGGGGACCTGGGAAGGGGCACAAGTTAGCAGGAAGTTTGTTCTCTTACATTAGTGAATCAGTCTTTAGGGGCAGTCCTGGGTGCCAGTTTGCAGGATGTTAAGTAACCTTGTGCTATCAGCTCCATGACAAGGGCAAAACTGTCCCATAATACTCAGACTTTTGCTTTTATGAGAGCAGCAGTATCTCAATTACGCTTATGAATACAAGACTCAGAACAGACCAAATCACATTTTTAGTTTTTCTCTCGAGGACAGACTGAACATGGTAGTCCCTTTCAAGTAATGACCGCTTGAAAGATTAAGCTATTGTATAAAAATAGAGATAACATAAATAAATTTAAAGCAGTTATCCTGGTTCACAAGAAGTGGTCAATGAGCACTGATGCTCTTCTGTGATTTAACTCCCCTGAAAATTTCGAAACTTATCAATAATATTAAAGATGATTGAGATATGCCAGCTGATGTATTATATTGTCAATAATAACAAATTTCTGAAAATGTATTGAGAGTTTAGTACCTACCAAACATTTCACATATATGAATCTATCGAATTTCTTCTCATTTTATTCTGATACTATCATTTTAAAGAGCAGAAAATTGATAAAATATGTGATCTGCTGAAGCTAGTATTAAGCAGAGGCTAGATTTGAGTTTAGGCAGTCTGAATCCGCAGGTCAACTGTATTTTTTATTATGCTGAGCTCTACATATAAAAGGGCCCCATACTTAGGTTAATTCTCTCTTCTCATTATCTTGAAATTATTGACATTTTTTGGACAAGGGTCCCTGCATTTTCATCTTACATCTAGAGGCCCCACAAAGTACTTAGCTGGTCCTTCTTACACACTTAAACTGTATGCTACACTGCCCAAATTTCACCACTTAGGCAATAGAAAGACCAGCAAATTCTGCTTTATCCTTACTCACTGCTGAGTTCTTATTTGTCCTTACCTTAACTGAAATCTGGTTCTCACTAGAAAACACTCCTCATTTGGGAGGGCACCTCTTGAGTGACTGTCAGCATTTTGTTCGCCACTACTCACTATGTACCTGAGGGTTTGGAGTGTCTACTGTACTCTTTGCTTCTCTTGGCCACATCTAGACCATTTCTTTCAACTTCTTGTAAAATAATTCTTGCTTCATTGAATGCCAAACCATTTGACTCAGCTAGTCTTGTCCCTTCATGATTGTGATCATTTTTAAAGCCTCCTATCCATTCCTTATCTACTGACCTGAATCTGTAGAACCAGTCCAAACCCTTATTACATTCCAGTTCTTTAAACATGCACACAGACCACCCATCCTTTCACTACCTGGTCAATCAGTTCTTGATCTCTAAGTCTTTCACATTATTGCAGTCACATACTGCAAAGATTACACCTTGAACTTTGTCATCACCATAAATGGAACCACTTAATCATAAATCCATATTTGTTACATCTTTGTAATTGCCCTCACTCCTTCCAGTTGGATTGTTTATTTCTCTTTCAATCTTAATCCTTGACTACGTTTGGAACTTTTCATCTTTTACCCTCTGATTTTTCCTTATGTCTCATACTTTTTCCTTTATTGATGTTTTCCCTTACTCATTAAGATACCATAGGCCATTGTTGCTATACTTATGTCAATATCCAAACTCCAGTGCACTTCTGTTTTTTCATTTTGCCCCTCTGGCAAAGTATCATCCTAAATTAATCTTAACCATTGCTTTCTCTATGCTTGCATTTTAAAGTCCAAGATTTACTAGATAGCTTTGAATCACAATACAACTGTGATCACCAGTTTCCAATAGGTCACAGCTCTATCAGGTAATTCTCCAAGATTTTCCCAGTATAGTTGCTTTGAAGTCAAGTTCACTAGTGACATTGCTTGAGACAAGAATTCTGTGGAAGGGATTTATAAAGGACTGGCAAAAGGAAGATAGGACAAGGGAAGAAGTGAGGCAAAGGCTTGGGTTCTGCTGAGTTCCATGCTCAATCTCAGCCCACATGTAGTTCAGAACACAAATAGCACTATAGAGTTGGACAACCTGAGATAGAGATAAGAGGGTAAATATATGCTCCCCTTTCCATCCCATCCATCAGCCTTTCCTCATTCTGGGGGTAGGGGATAACCTCCTAGGCCTTTCTGGGCAAAATGGCTACATTCAATCAAGGGTAATCCTCAGCAGAGTGCATCTATGAGCTGTCTGCAGCTAACTTTCACAGAAGCTAGGTGATAAATGCATCGAGCTATACATGAGAATCGAGGCAGAGGACCACATAATCTACTACACTCAGTTTTTCAATCTCTACTGTAACTACTTAAAAGATTTTTCTGTTTTCCTCCTACTTACTAATCTACTTCCCCCACACTCCACCCCTACAACTGTCTAAGGTATGTTCCCTTATTACATATTTTTTTAGAACGGTCTTACTCAATTTCAGAGATCTTATTTCATTTTGTATATATGTTTAATATTTGTCTCCTCAACCAAACTGAAAGCTCCATGAGAACAAGAACCAAGTGTTTTTTATCACTAATATTATACCTCTTGGACATATAAGAGTGGTGCAGGTACATTACTTGATGGATGAATGAATGGAAACAGGTATCTCTTCTTTAGAACCTACTACGTAACAGATACTATTCCAAATGCTTTACGCATAATATTATTTCATTTCAACACCAAAGAGGTATATACTAATATTACTCCTATTCCACAGAGATTAGTAAAGGAATTAACCCAAGTTCACAAAAATAGTAGGAGGAACATCTGAGATATTATTCCAAGCAGTCCCTGCTCTTATTTTATAGTATATGGTACTATACTGCCTCTCAAATGAAACGATGGAATGGGAATAAGGGAGTAATGAAGTGGAGAGAGAGAAAAGGGAGGAAAGTAGAGGAAGGAGGGAGAAGGGAGCGAGGAAAGGAAGGAAGGAGGAAGGGAAGGAGGATGGGATGGAAGGAGGGAGGGAGGGATGGAGAGACAGAGGAATGGAGAGAGAGGAGGAAAGGAGTGAGGGAAGGAGGAAGAAAGGAAGGAAAGGAGGGAGGGAGAAGGAAAGGAGGGAGAAGGAAGGGAGGGAGGAAGGAAAGGAAGGCAGGAGAGAGAGAGGGAGGGAAGGAAGGAAAGGAGGGAGGGAGAAGGAAAGGAGGGAGAAGGAAGGGAGGGAGGAAGGAAAGGAAGGCAGGAGAGAGGGAGGGAGGGAAGGAAGGAAGGAAGGGAATTAAGTGGGCAGACAGGCAGGTAGACAAGACTGACTGTATGAAGATCTATACATATACACGCTATGTGCAGTTAGGAGCTTTCGAGCTTTTCTGAGTAAATGGGACTAAGTTTTAGCCAGACTTTTTAATCAAATATCAGCTATCACTCAGCTTAATAGCCACACTTCTTCATTTCTAATGGTCTGACTCATTATACTATATTGTAAAGACCAAATGCATAGAGTTGATTTTCCAAAATATTCAGAACTAAGATTCTCAGAAAAGTTAAACACGCTAGCCCCATTCCAAGTCACCCACCACAGTCTATGTATTAACTAGCAGATGCAGTTCTGATATTGGGCCTTCCACCAGGCAATGTCTACAGAGGTAACAAAGCATTAAAGGAAAGTTACCAGCTTCGCACAGTAAATGTATCACTTTAAACATAGATGGGAGCATAGAGCATCTCCATAATGGAAGGGAAGATGATACTAATAGTTTGAAACAATTTGGTCTCCTAAGAGTCCAGGAGGGGAATTCATAGTTGCTTGGGTTTGGAAGGGAACTTAAAGGTCGATCTGCTCAAACCTCTCAGTGTAATCTGTCCCATTCAGGGAATTTTATTACTTATTTTTTTCTTCCTATAAAGACTCTCATTAATTGAGTACATTATTATTTTTGAGGTTAAGATTAGAAATTGAGAGATGGTTGCTTAAATACTAAGCTATATTAAAGCTTATTTGATAAATCAGATACCTTTTTTGGCAAAGTGATCCAAGATGTCTTTAGTCATCATCAGAATGTAGGTTGAGCCTTCATGTGTGTGAGAACATTTTCCTCAATTTATTATAATTTCTGTGATTTATGCGCAACAGTGATGGAAACAGCCTGGTGTAGGTTTCCAAGGCACAGTGTGGGAGGTACTGTGTGTGTACAAATCACGTTATTTGCTAATAGGATTTGTCCACACACCTTCTGCCCAATCTGTCCAGTACTTTGAAATATTGCAGCTATTTTTCATTTCCTGTTAAATCCAATTGGCAACAATATCAGTGCTACAGCTCAACCTGCAAACAGAAGTATGACTCCAAGCAAGAACACACAGGTGGCAAAACAGTCATTAGTGACACTACAAAGCAACATTTTTCTATAGGAGGATGACATCTGGGGATTTGAGTTAACCATGCTAGGCCTAGTACTAAAGTAAGATGTTCCATCTGTATTGGATGTTGCTTTATAATGTGAGTGACTCCAGCATAGTAGTTCTTAACTGGGGGTGCTTTTGCTTTCCATGGGACATTTGGCAATGTCTGAAGATATTTCTGATTGTCCCATCATGAAGGTGGAAGGTCATGGATGCAGCTAAATACAATGCAATATACCTGAAAGCCCTCCATGAATTATACTGTTCATAATTTTAGTAGAGCTGAGGTTGAGAGCCCTGTTCAAGGCATTCCAAACCAACCTAAAGGAATAAAGGATGGTTTTCCTGCTTTATCATCACTTAGGGTTCAAACAGCAATGCCTACTTTGGAACAAGCATTTCTAAATACATAGGAATTGATTTGGTACTATATTTCTGTGTTGGTGACATTTATAAATACATCTCTTGTAATGCATTTTGACCAGAATAAGAAGATGTACCAACAATAAGGAGAAAAGTAAATGAAAAATTTTAAAATATTATAGCTGAAAGGGACTTTTCTAGGGCAGCCTTTGCAAACTCTCTTCCCTAAAATACTAGCTCGGCAAGATGCATCTCATGATTATAGGCACCCAGGTCAAATGACACAGTGAAAGGTTGGCTTATGCAAAGTGAGATATGTTTTGATTATACAGGACAATTCTAGGAGTCTCACAGTGCTCAAAGGCACCATGGCTCTTCAAAGGTGACCATAGCAAAAAAGGAAAAAAATTACTTGAACTCATTGGACCATGAAATGTTTTGCTTCTATAACACGTTACTATAACCGTAAACAAATTACTTGATCCAGCTAGCGTATTCATAAGGAAGTATGGTACAAAAGCTAGTTATTTGCCCAGCATTACTCACCAAGTAAGGAACAAAGCACAGACCACATCAAAGACCACCTCACCCAGTCTATTCTTCCATTCCATTGCACAACATTTCTTTATAGAGCTATCATTACTAAAAGATGAGTTAATTAAATCATAATATATAGTTCCTGGGGTAAACATTACTTTGGGTGGAGCATTTTCAAATTCATCTTCCTGTACAACCCTCACAATTCACATTAAGTTACTTTTTCCTCTTGTTCCATTCTTCATCTTCATCAGCATCTTTCCTCTCATCATCACTACTCCCATTTCTTGAATATAAAATCAGCCACTAGAATTTACCATGAGGTTAGGGTCTCTGTTACACCAGTGTTGAAAATAAGCTGTGGTACACTGGAGCTACTCACTGTTTGTTGAATGAATGAAGGCCTTTACATAGATAAAGGAGAAGAAGCTAGATAGAAAATAGAAGTATACATTTTGAAAAAGCACTTACTTTTCATGTACTTGATCATCTGCATTTTCTCATTGGAAAAATATCTATTCCCTTCTTCTGACCATTTTTAAACTGGTATGTTTGCTTTTTTTTTATGTTTAGTTGTATCAGCAGTTTAGGTGCATTGGGTATTAATTCCTTACTAGTCATATCATTTGTGACTACTTTTTCTCATTCAGTAGGTTGTCATTTTGTCTTACTGATGGTTTCCTTTGCTGTGCAAAAGCTTTTCAGTTTAATTAGGTCCTGTTTGTTTATTTTGTTTTTATTCCCTTTGCTCTAAGAGATGGATCCAAAAAAATTTGCTGTAATTTATGTCAAAGAGTGTTATACCTGTTTTCCTCAAGGATTTGTATAGTATCTGGTTTTACATTTAGATGTTTAATTCATTTTCAGTTTATTTTTGTATATGGTGTTAGACTATATTCTAATTTCATTATTTTACATGTAGCTGTCCAGTTTTCCCAGCACCATTTATTGACAAGACTGTCTAATCCCCACTGTATATTCTTGACTTCTCTGTTGTGGACTAACTGACCATAAGTGTGTGAGTTTATTTCTGGGCTCTCTATTCTGTTCCATTGATCTATGTGTATGTTTTCATGCCAGTACCATATTGCTTTGACCACTGTAGCTCTGCAGTATAGTCTGAGGTCAGGGAGTTGTGATTCCTCCAGCTCTGTTTTTTGTTTACCAAAATTGCTTTGGCTAATCAAGTCTTTTTAGTTTCCACACAAATTTTAAAATTATTTGTTATCATTATGTAAAAAATACCATTGGCATTTCGATAGGGATGGTACTGAATCTGTAGTTCGCCTTGGGTAGTATAGTCATTTCAACAATATTCATTATCCCAGTCCAAGAACATAGTGTGTCTTTCCATTTGTTTGTGTTGTCTTCAATTAGTGTCTTACACATCAAAATCACAGTGAGATATCATCTCACATCTGTCAGAATGGCTATCATCAAAAAGAACAAAAATAACAAATGTGTAGAAGGATGTGGAAAAAAGGGAACCCTTGTACACTGTTGGAAGGAGTGTAAATTGGTGCATCCACTGTGGAAAACAGTGTGCAGGTTTCTCAAAAAACTAAAAATAGAAATATCATATCACCCAAAAATTCCATTCTTGGGTACATATGTGACAAAAGCAACACTAATTTGAAAAGATACATGCATCCCAATGTTCATAGCAGGATTATTTATAATTGCTAAGATATGGAAGCAACCTAAGTGTCCATCAACAGAAAAACGGATAAAGAGTATGTGATATACATATAGCTCTCTCTCTCTCTCTCTCATATATATAGAGACATATAGATATATAGATATATGTATCTATCTATCCATAATGGAATACTGCTCAGCCATAAAAAAGCAAAATTTTGCCATTTGCAGCAATGTGGACAGATTTGGAAGGCATTATGCTAAGTGAAATAAGTCAGACAAAGAAAGACATTTGTTTGATATCACATGTGGAAACTAAAAAAATATTACAAAGTAGCAGATATACAAAAAAGAAGTAGACTCAGATAAAGAGAATAAACTGGTTACTTGTGGGGAGAAGGAAGGGAGAAGGGGCAATGAAATGGGTAGGGGAGAAAGATGTACAAATTGTTAGGTATAAATAAACTACAAGGATATATTTTACAACTAATATTATACTATACTTCAATTTAAAAATTAATTAAAACAATAAATTATAAAAACACAAGTATAAAGGCAAAATGCTAGTCAACTTTTCATATATTATCTCATTAAATTAGTAAGAAGTAGTAGCACATTAAGAGATAAAGCAAAACTGTGAGAGGAAAGGAAAAAAAGCGCATTTTTTCAGGAAAGTATCTAATAGAAACTACAAACTAAGTGAAAGCGAATTGCAGTACTCTTTTTTTTTTTCCTTATTTTTGTGCTTTAAGACAGACAGCGTGTAGAGACAGGCTGGACTTAACTTTATGCTTTAGCATATGGACTCATATTCATTTGGTTTTACACAAAAGGCCAATGGTTTTGCTATGGAAAATCTCTCAGTGGAGCAATAAGAAGGGACAGGGTGATGAGCAATGAACTTTTCATGACTATAAAGTTAAACTAACTGGAACTAAATACTTCAGTAGTTTCACTTCAATTTTATTTTTATTTCTTATGGTCATGGATTCCAGTCAAATTGATGTTTAATTCATAATTCTAAAAAAAAAAAAAAGCAGAACTAAAAAGATCTCATTCTAAAAGTAAAGAGATGAAAGATCACCTCTAATAAAATCCCCAAGCCTGTGTCATTGTTTAGTAGATTAGCTCACTGAGGCCTCTTTCAGTTCTTCTCTACAACATAGAGTCCAGCATCACAGAGAACTACTTTAGTGAAAAAACTTGTTACTAGGAAGCAATGCTTAACATTGGGATATGTTACCAATTTAAAGGTAGGCAAACTTATAGGAGCATTATAACCAAAAGTCAATAAAATTATCTTTAACTTAGCTCATTCCTAGATCTAAGATTAATGTTAATTTTTACCAATAGTCATGTTTCGCAAAATCTTAAATGACCCTTAAGCACACAGCAAGCTAAACTGAAAGACTGCAATGAGGTTTGTTTATTGACAAATCAATTTGTTCATCACTCATTCACAAGTCAATATGCACCAACTGTATAGCAAGCACCAGGCTCAGTGCTACGGAGGATTAAAGATAAAGACCCTGATTTTAAGGAAGTCATGAGCTAATAAAGAGAATCAAATATAAAAAAAGGTAACTCCATGTACATGTGCAAAAACTGAGTAAAAATTGCTCATTGCAGATTGTTTGTTAAAAAAAAAAACTGAAAGGGACATAAATGTTTATCAGGAGAGAAATGGCTAAAAAAGTATGAATTATTCACTACTTGTAACAGCATATCAGCAGAAAAAGTGGCTCACAAAATAACCCCAATATCCAGAGTTTGAGCGAATAAAGCAAGTTGCTAAATAAACATGGCCACACAAATATTATATATTTATGAGTATATAACATGCATAGGAATGGTTAGGGAAAAGCTCTGGAAAGACATAACTGAAATGAGAACAGTGGTTCCCTCTAGGTAATACACTGAAATTGAGGGAGATATTCATAAAAATCATAGTTTACCTATAATGCTCAGATCTCAAAGTAGGAATACATTCATGTATTGTTTATCAAATGAATTTACACAAAAAGAGATAGATATTGGCATATATTAATATGGTCAATGCCACAAAGAAATTACAAAAAGTGACAAAAATATTCTAAGTAAAATGGTTTCTTACAGAAAAAACATGCAACATTTTTTGCAGTAAAGCCAAACCTTCTTAGTTATTAAAAAAAAAAAATCAGAGGTGGATACATAGTAGTGCTATAATAAACACAAATTAACTAAAAGTGTTTGCCATGGTTTTGGAAGGAGGGAAAGAGGGATGAATAGGTGGAGCACAGGGGATTTTTAGGGCAGTGAAACTGTTCTATATGAACTGGAAAGGTGGATACATGGCATTTTATATTTGGCAAAATTCAAATGATTATGCAACACAAAGAGTAAACCCTAATTTTACTAATGGATTTTAGTCAGTAATAATGTATGCACACTGGCACTTACATTTTAACAAATTTACTATACTAATACAATATATTAAAAACAGGGGAAACTGTGAAGGTGCAGTGGGAGGGAGTAGGGGTGTATGGGAACACTCTGCTTCATTTTTCTGTAAAACTTAAAGTACTCTAAGAAATAAGGCCTATTTTAATTTTAAAATACTATAATAGAAGATGCATAAATGACAAGAAGAGTATAAATAAAAGAATAATTAATGCCTTAGCCAGTGGTTATATTATATCCATTACATGAATTAACACCACAGAGGGCACAGAGAGCTCTATTGTGGTTGATACACAGAAGAGTCAATGTTTCATCTATTAATTTATTTACAGATTTATCTGTTTTGTTTAAAACTTTTCATATGTATTAAAGAAGAATTAGAATTGTGACAGCAAGGCAAAGAATTGAAAAACAGTATCTTGCGAGGAAAGAATGGAACTAGAATTCACAACCATATGTGACAAAGAACCCTTGCTGGGACTGGAATAGAGTCTGGGGTGGCTGGAGTACAGACCCATGTCAAACAGACTGGATGAAACCAGAACACTAGGATGAGAGGTGAAAAGTGTTCTGATACCTCACTAAGGAGTTTGGGTATAAGAATCAAGATTGTTTTTTTCGCTAAGACCATGACCTGCTCATTTATATGCTTCTGTAATGTGAAAAAGAAGAGATGTAGAGAGGCCAGTAAGGGAACAGTGAGGCCAGTAAGGGAACAATAAAAGTAATGGTTTGGGAATTGAAATGAGTGAGTTCAAATTTTGGTTCTAAGACTTCCTTTTTTAAAAAATTTTTATAATGATATTTATTTTTTCTATTATAGCAGATTTACAGTGTTCTGTCAATTCTCTACTGTACAGCAAGGTGACCCAGATACACATACATGTACACATTCTTTTTTCTCATATTATCATGCTCCATCATAAGTGACTAGACATAGTTCCCAGTGCTATAAAGCAGGATCTCATTGCTTACTCATTCCAAAGACAATAGTTTGCATCTATTAACCCTAAATTCCCAATCCATCCCACTCCCTCCCCCCCACCTTGGCAACCACAAGTCTGTTCTCCATGTCCATGATTTTCTTTTCTGTGGAAAGATTCATTTGTGCCCTATATTAGATTCCAGATATAAGTGATATCATATGGTATTTGTCTTTCTCTTTCTGACTTACTTCACTTAGTATGAGATTCTATAGTTGCATCCATGTTGCTGCAAATGGCATTATTTTGTTCTTTTTTACGCCTGAGTAGTATTCCATTGTGTATATATACCACATCTTCTTAATCCATTCATCTGTCAGTGGATATTTAGGTTGTTTCCATGTCTTGGCTATTGTGAATAGTGCTGCAATGAACATGCGGGTGCAATGAACATGTATCTTTTCCAAGGAAAGTTTTGTCCAGGTATATGCCCAGGAGTGGGATTGCTGGGTCATATGGAGTTCTATGTATAGTTTTCTAAGGTACCTCCATACAGTTTTCCATTGTGGCTATACCAATTTACATTCCCACCAACAGTGCAGGAGGGTTCCCTTTTTCTTCACACACCCTCCAGCATTTGTTCTTTGAGGACTTATTAAAGATGGCCATTCTGACTGGTGTGAGGTGATACCTCAGAGTAGTTCTGATTTGCATTTCTCTAATAATCAATGATGTTGAGCATTTTTTTCATGTGCTTGTTGGCCATCTGTATATCTTCTTTGGAGAAATGTCTATTCAGGTCTTTTGCCCATTTTTCCATTGGGTTGTTGGCTTTTTTGCTGTTGAGTTAAATAAATTGCTTGTATATTTTAGAGATTAAGCCCTTGTCAGTTCCATTGTTTGAAACTATTTTCTCCCATTCTGCAAGTTGTATTTTTTTTTATGGTTTCCTTTTCTGTGCAAAAGCTTCTCGGTTTGATTAGGTCCCATTGGTTTATTTTTGCTTTTTTTTCTCTGTTGCTTTGGGAGACTGACCTGAGAAAAGATTTGTAAGGTTGATGTCAGAGAATGTTTTGCCTATGTTCTCTTCTAGGAGTTTGATGGTGTCTTGTCTTACTTAAATTTAAGTTCTTAAGCCATTTTGAGTTTATTTTTGTGCATGGTGTGAAGGTGTGTTTGTTCTAAGACTTTCTAGCTCTGTGTGCAAACCCAAGGAACACATCTTAAAAGCTTCCGATCTCAATCTCCTCTTGAATAATATTTGTAATTATAATACTCTTTAAGAGTCTTCTTGGTGGTATTAAATGAGATTATACTAAAATGCCTAGTAAAGAATCTAGGGTTCTAGAAACTTTAAAAGTTTTTTGTTAGAATATTCAAAACAACTATTGTGTTAGAGACATAAGAATAGGTAGAGATAAAAATATGAATTCTTGGCAGTGGGAAGAGAAAATGTATGACAGTAATTCAGCTTGAGTTCCTGGATGAATGGCGATTTTAAACCAAAAAGGGAGGAGAAAAGTTTGGGCATAGAACAGTCTGACCACAGACACAGGACTTTGATATATTCCTCCAAAGCCCAACTGAAATCACAGAGTAGTCAGCAATGTAAGGCTCACTTGGAGCCTAGGGACAGGGGACTATATGTGAAACTGAGACATTTTTGACGGATTCACAGGAAATGAGCATCGCAAGTGCTGGGAAAATATGCAGGATAATGTCTGTGATGAAGGCAGAAGGCTGCGGAGGAACTAAGTAGAAACTACTCACAATTTGTAATTTTTATAGTGGGAAAGGTAAGGGAAAGTCAGAGTAGATTCCATGAAGGCTATGAAGAATTATATCTAAACACTAGTATTCCTCTATTGGCCTATTTACCTCTTTATGTATCATCTCATGTAGGGCCTTCACACAGAAGTCTGAAAGGCATATCTTAGTCTGGGTGGGCTGCTATAAGACAATACCATTGGGAGTTCCCATCATGGCATAGTGGAAATGAATCCAACTAGGAACTATGAGGTTGTGGGTTCGACCCCTGGTCTTGCTCAGTGGGTTATGGATCTGGTGTTGCTGTGAGCTGTGGTGTAGGCCAGTAGCTGTAGCTCCGATTAGACCCCTAGCCTGGGAATCTCCATATGCCACTGGTGTAGCTCCAAAAAGCAAAAAAAAAAAAAGAAAGAAAGAAAGAAAGAAAGGAAGGAAGGAAGGAAGAAAAAGAAAGAAAGAAAAGATAAGACAAGACAAGACCATTCATTGAGTGGCTTAAACAACATTTATTTCTCTTAGTTCTGGAAGTCCAAGATCAAGGGGCCAGCAAGGTAGGTTTTATTCTGAGACTTTCTTCTCTTAGCTTGTAGGTGGCCACCAACTCACTCTGTATTCACATGATCTCTTTTATGTGTGCTCACAGAAAGAGAAACAGCTAACTTTCTTTTCTTATACTGGCATTAATACTGTCATGAAAGTACCACCCTTACAGCCTAATTACCTCCCCAAGACTCATTTCCAAATACCACACACTGGGATGAGGCTTTCAACATGAATTCTGAGGTGGACACAATTCAGTCCACAGCAAGGCACCGCTACTTCTTTCAAGTAAATCAGAGTCAGGATTCATTATTTTCTAAATAATTAATTTTCTAACTACTTCTAAAGTTTCAGTATTTTCTGCTACTAAAAACAGAAAATGAAAGATCATAGGGAAATAGATGAACTATTATATTAAATCCAATATACATTTACACACATATGCATACACACAAACGCAAAACTAAAGTTTATAAACAATTGTTCTAAAAATAGTTTTTACTGAAAATTTACCTTGTTTAAAATATATTACTCTTATGACTTTACTTATTTATTTATTTTTTGGTCTTTTTGCCTTATATAGGGCCGCACCCGCGGCATATGGAGGTTCCCAGGCTAGGGGTCTAACAGGAACTGTAGCCGCCGGCCTTCACCACAGCCACAGCAATGTGGGATCCGAGCTGCGTCTGCAACCTTCACCCCAGCTCACGGCAACGCGGATCCTTAACCCACTGAGCAAGGCCAGGGATCAAACCCGCAACCTCATGGTTCTTAGTCGGATTCGTTAACTGCTGCGCCACGATGGGAACTCCTACTCTTATGACTTTAATGTGGTCCTTTATAATATATCTTTAAAATAACATTGTTTTCCAAAATCATACATTTCCTAGAAAATGTGTTTTGCTTTACACGCAGCAGTTATATTAGAAATAAAAGTGTGTATTTTAATATGCTGTATTAAAAATATTTTGAAGAGTTACAAGAAGGATGTGATGACACACTGTGGGTATTGATAAAAGTTATATTGAAAAATGAATATATCTGTATTTTGATACTTTTTCTCTCTCTTATCATAAAGAAATTGACCTTAGTCATATTAACTACTATTGTTTATTATATTCTTTCAATTACTAAACCAGTGAACTAATGCTTAATTTTCTTTCTAGTAATTTTAAAACAGCAGCTCCTACGTTACCTTTGCTTACTGCGTACTGCACCACTAATTACTATATTCAGTGCATAATATTTTACCACTGTTATGGAAGGACCAGATTGAATTATAGATGTCTAAACTGTATCTTGCTATTGTTCACTTATCAGATATGTTATTATTCTACTAATTATAGCATCTATCATGTTCAGGATAGAGGTGAGGGTTACTTAGGCATTAATACTAGCTTCTAGGAATTTTAAAGTTAAATGATTCATTCTTTTCCCCAAAGCAATCTCATTGTATCTCCATTAGACTCACACTGCATCTTATAGTTTTATTCAGTGACTAATTAATGCCATTTTCCAGAACAAATCTCTGACAGTGTTGAGAATAAAAGGCAAATTTACAATACAAAAACAATGGCCCATGTGATCATGGCCAGTGACTTTTACTCAAAAGTCAATGCCAGCTAATTACAATGCTTGGAAAGTTGCACAAGGGATCAATGGCAACTTATTCAGCTCAAGTTCATCCCATTAACAATCCAAATGTCCATCAGTATGACTGTCATCCTCTAATAAAGGGCTTCAGGAGGCAATGACAAGATGAAAGCAATAATGACCATAAATAATGACCCAGTCTACCACAGTGCTGGTTACAAAATAATTGTTTAGTAAAGGCTACCTAATCACAATAAGAGACCAGCTTTAGTAGGGATCCTGATTAAACTTCAGATTATAAATAATATCAAAATTAAAAGGACACCAAAATATAATATATTTGATATGTAAATAAGTATGTCACAGAAGAATCCTTAGCTTGGTTCCTGGAAAACAGTATGTGTCTAGTAATCATTTACTGACTGAGAGCATGAATCAATGCTCTTTAGAACAGGAAACTGTATGTGAGCAGAGGAGGCATAAGAAATGACTGCAGGAATTGTCCTTTTCAAAGCCCTTCATGCAAGGACCATACTAGACTCTTCTCACTTGGGTAAGCTAAATCCCAGTAACTGTCACCAGGATCAAATGAAATCTGCACCTTGCCAGGCATGCAAGTCTGACAATATCAGGTCATGTTCTTAAGAGTCAAAATATAGCAATTATTAACTTAAAATCTGGAAAATGCAAAAATGGAACTTACTTTTACTCTGCCATTCCCTATAGTATATATTAAGCCAAAGTTGAGAAAATTCTGCTTTTTTTTTTTTAGTACCTCACCCACAGCATATGGAGGTTCGCAGGCCAGGGGTCCAGTTGGAGCTACAGCTACTGGCCTATGCCACAGCCACAGCAACACCAGCTCAGAGCTGTGTCTGCGGCCTACACTACAGCTCATGGCAACACCGGATCCTCAACCCACTGAGCAAGGCGAGGGATCAAACCTGCAACCTTGTGGTTCCTAGACAGATTCGTTTCTGCTGTGCCATATGAGCAACTCCTATTTATTTCTTTTGATTTTTGCTTTTTAGGGCTGAACATTGGGCATATAGAACTCCCAGAGTTCCTAGGCTAGGGGTTAAATTGGATCGCAGCTGCAGTTGCTGGCCTACTCCAAAACCACAGCAGTGCCATATCCGAGCTGTGCCTGCAACCTACACCACAGCTCATGGCGATGCCGGATCCTTAACCCACTGAGGAGACCAGGGATCAAACCCGCATCCTCATGGATAGTAGTTGTGATTGTTACTGCTGAGCCACAGTGGGAACTCCAATAATACATATTTAATATGAATAGCATTTAAACGCCATAGATTACTTCACACATATAATTTTGGAGGCAGTCTTGGCAGCATCATAATTATAGGAAAAAAGGTTTTTAAAATTAAACATCTGAAAGATTACATTTTTTGTCATCCCTTCACTAGATTTGCACTGGCAAAAGTTTTATCCTTCTGTATACATAACTGCTTTATTTTTCTGTTTTCTAAGCATTCTTAAAAGTGTATTGCTTCAGTATCCTAAAGAAAATGTTGTTCTAATTGCATTTTTAAATTATTACACATGTCTATGTTGAGTAGGACTTTTAGTTAATGCCTCTACCTATTAGATAATTTCACCTTGAAGTTTGAAATAATTTGTTATTATACATTGTTTAAATAATCCCACAATAACTATACAGCCATTAACATTTTTAGCTATGATTATTTATTCATACATAATGCCTATCACATGAGTTAATGTTATAATAAGCCAGTTACTAACTCAGTGTTAAGTCCTAATTCTGCTGCTGCTGACCACTTTCACTTTAAAAATCACTTTTTGAAATTTCTTTTTTATTTTATTTTATTTTTTTCTTTACATTATACCCAGCTGTACAGCTTGGTGACGGGGTTACACATCACAAGTGGTTAGACATAGTTCCCAGTGCTATACAGTGGTATCTTCTTGCTTTTCCAGCCCGGAGGCAACAATCTACAGCTATTAACCCCAGACCACCCTACTGACCCATTTCCTCCCCCACCCTTTTGGCAACCACAAGTATGTTCTCCAAGTCCTTGATTTTCTTTTCCGCATAAAGGTTCATTTGTGCAGTATGTTAGATTCCAGTTATTAGTGATATCATATGGTATCTGTCTTTCTCCTTCTGACTTACTTCACTCAGTATGAGGGTCTCTAATTCCATCCATGTTGCTGCAAATGA
>PVHT021183699.1:57766666-57781333 GCA_004024745.2 Catagonus wagneri | reverse complement strand
GGTTCGATCCCTGGCCTTGCTCAGTGGGTTAAGGATCTAGTGTTGCCGTGAGCTGTGGTGTAGGTTGCAGACACGGCTCGGATCCTGCGTTGCTGTGGCTGTGGCATCGGCCGGTAGCTACAGCTCCTGTTAGACCCCTAGCTGGGAACCTCCATATGCTGTGGGTGCAGCCCTAGATAAGACAAAAAAAAAAAAAAAAAAAGAATTCAATTTCAGTTACAGGTATAAGACCATTCACAGAGTCTTTTTTTCTTGAGTGAGTTCTAATAGTGTTTTCTTTTTAAAGTGTTCATTTTACCTAAATTTTCAAATTTATGGGCATGGAGTTGTTCAGTACTCTTATCTTTTTAATGCTTATGAGGTCATGGTGATGTATCTGCTTTCCTTCATGACACTGGTAATTTGTGTCTTATCCATGTTTGTTCTTGGTCATTTTGACTAGGTGTTCATCAACATATACTCACACTTTCAAAGAACCAGTTTTTTGTTTCACTTTCATTAATTTTCTTGATTGTTTTTCTGTGTTCAATTTAATTGATTTTTGTTCTATCTCCTAACTTCTGATTGCTTTGGGTTTAGTATTTTTCCTTTTTTAATTTCTTAGAAGTGGAAGCATAAATAATCGGTTTGAGATCTTTTTTTGTGTGTATTTTTCTAAATGGCTTAAAATCTTTATTTTCTAAGTAATCTTTCAATGATAGAAATGCTCCATTGCTTTAGTTATATCTCACACATTGATATGCTGCTTTTAATTTTTTCTTCCATTTCAAAATATTTTAATACTTCTCTTTAGGTTTTATCTATGAAGTGAGTTATAATTCCACATAGTTGTAGATTTTTCAGGTGTCTTCTGTTGTTGATTTCTAGTTTAACCTCATTATGGTCCAAGAACATTCTTGGTATGATTTCTATTCTTTAAAATCAGTTGTAGTTTATTTTACAATCCAAATTATGTCTTATCTTAGTGAATTTTTCACATCCACTTGAGGGTAGAGGGTATCCTGTTTCACCTCCCAGGTGAAACAATGAAGGCTGAGAGTCTTCATTGTGAGTGTCACAATGAAGACTGAGCATTCTTTCTAATCTTTGGTGTGTGAGCCTGAAGGGGATTGTGAAGTAGCATCTTGGGAACAAAGATACATATTCAGGTAATTTCTCTAGCCCACAGGTGTTTCCCACTACCCTTTCAAAAGGATTTCTCACACTTTGTCTTTACTAATTTGCAAACTACTTTTGCTGAACCCTCCCAACCAGTTCAGTCTTGTCAGCCTCAGGTAAGCAAATGTTCAATGTCTTTCCTAGCCTCATTTCTCTCCCCTTAGACTTTTGCTTAGTTGGGTGTTCTGCCAGTTGATTCAAAAATACCATGAATGTGAAGTCAGTCTGACTCTTTTTTTAAAAAAAAATTTAAGAATGAGAATGATGCTCTTTTCAATTTTCTACATCACAGGACAAAATTTTGTGATTCATTTACACTCACTGTCTAAAATGGGCACTTTTTTACTTCACTTTAAAAGTAAGTTTATTGCCCATTGCATAACATAATTAGCTACTGAAAATCTTTTACAAAAGAAAATCGACAAGATTCCTAATGATTATGAACCCTTGAAATATTACCAATTTGTATATAGCTGAAAACTTTATATTTGTTTATAGTTCCTATAAAATAAGATATAATTATAATCCTAAAAGAAACAATAAGAACAGAGGCAAAAACTGCGTACTTCATTAATAATTAAAGCCAATCTATGTCTTGTTATATTTTTGCTTAAATGCATCACTAAAATTCCATAAAACACATGAAGGAAATGATAAAATAAATGAACACATGCTGAAATGAAATATAGTTTTTAAATCATGAAGTAATAAAGCTATGGATACTGAACCTAAATAGAAAACAGAAAAAAGAAATGCCTGCCTTCAGCTACCGTTTCTCATCTGAGAATAGAAAGCCTCACAGACCATGTTACACCACAGTTTAACAACAATAACCCTTGAAGTTGGGCTTCAGAGTTCAGATATTTAACTACAAGCCATTATAATCAGGAGATGAGGCGAGAACAGATTTTGGAATCAGACAGATTTGAGTTCAATCTTACATTCAATTCCATCAGTTAGCCATAAATTACTTCATGGATAATGGAAGAGACTGCCCAAGAAAAGACACTTATATTCATATAGTTCATGATTATTTCCAGATAACATGGAAATTAATGGATTCAAACTGCTAACAGATTTTCAGAAAAACATGGTAGTGATTATTTTGGTGAAATTTGGAAGACACACAACATATTCTTTGGCATGAAATCCTTGTTTAGTGGAAACAAACAAACAAAATATTGACTTTCCAATCTAAACAAATTAAAATCTAATACTGGCCATGCCTTTATTAGGACAGCAAATTTTTAATCAATAAACTGATATGACTGACAGTTTCTTCAACTACAAAATGAAAATTAAAAATATCTTCCTCTCTGGATTGTCAGAAACAATGCATGCAAAATGCCTAAATCTGTTACTTCTATTATCATCATTTTCACTTTTAATAACACAGATCTTGAGCCTACAAAGTTCAAGAATCAACCCCAAAAATCTATTTGCAAACCATTTCCATTATTGAGATAAGAAACATTACCACCCCGTAACATATTTTGATATTTATACTTCACAATAAAGATTAAGAACACATGAAATAAAAGCTTTATAAATGTGACAACACAATAGTGCCCTGATGTTTTTAAAAAATGACTTCTAGGAGTTCCCATCGTGGCTCAGTGGTTAACGAATCAGACTAGGAACCATGAGGTTGTGGGTTCGATCCCTGGCCTTGCTCAGTGGGTTAACCATCCAGCATTGCCGTGAGCTGTGGTGTAGGTCGCAGATGCGGCTCGGATACCGCATTGCTGTGGCTTTGCTGTAGGCCAGCAGCTACAGCTCAGATTAGACCCCTAGCCTGGGAACCTCCATATGCCACTAGTGCAGCTCTAGAAAAGGCAAAAAAAAAAAAAAGACTTCTAAACTCAATTCAAACTCCAATTCAATTATTAATTTTAGCTTTCTAAAATATTTAGGTTACCAGGAATAAATTGGATTTGAGGTACACTAATTTTGCTATTATCAAATATCAAATCAAACAATTACATAGCAGACTGTGATATGATATTCCATATTTGGAGATGTACTTTAATACTATTTGAAACCATTTGGTGTTTTTAATGAATCATTATCTATTTCTCTCTTATTGAATTGTCTTATAGTATCCCTAAGAAAAGCTTACAGATTTCTCTTAAAATCTAAATAGTACATTTCTATAATAAGGCCTGGAAAACAAATCATTCAGGTTTAAGTTCATTGCAACATTATTTTCAATGGTTATATTGAGGTAAAATTGACATAAATTGTGTATTTAATGTACATAACTTGTTTTTTCCATGCAGGATACTGTTACCTCTGATATGCAATGTAAACCCAGTTACTGTCTTCACTTTTAAGAGACTCATTTCTCTTTATTTTTTTAAACAGTAAGTAGAAATGTTTTCCATATTATCACTGTAATTTTAGGAAATGTTGAACATTTTGTATTTTTTCTTAATTTCTCAAAAATATTGAAACATAATCATGAGAAATTAGTTTAACAAAAAAAAATTAAAAATGTAAGCCAAACCCACAATTCTGATTCCAGTTCTAATCAACTTTACTTCAGCCAAAGCACAGGTCATCCACATATTGTAATACATAAATAAGATCTAAATTTAAATCCCATGTCCACTATCTATTAGCTATGTGTTATCTGCATGTTGCTTAACTTTTGATTGCCTATATTTACTTTTAAGTAAAATGGAGATTATAAAATCTATATTTGACAGTAGCAGGATGTTTAAATCAGATTATTGTACAACCAATTTGTTGAACTCAGCAATGGTAACTATCATTACGAAAGAGATGGGCAGAAAAACATAACATAAATAAGAGCTAAGAATCATCAAATATTACTGAATGAAAGAAGCATTCAGAGACATCAGCAGAGTACAATGACATAAAAAGAAAGCAAGGAAAGAGCTTTAAATTTTATTTAAAGGTACTGTCAAATGCAAAAGATAAAACTGAGGAAAGTAAGTATTTCTATCCATTGGTTCTTCCTGGAAATATGATACTTTGGCTCCACTAACAGTGAGCCAAAAAATCACAGGGCCAGTGGTGGGTAGGGAGAATCCTGAAGAAGACAACTTTAATTCTTAAAATGAGTCCCATTTTATTTAATGGCGCTCATACTTAAAGCAAAGGCGTTGTACAAATAAGCATATGTATACAGATATGTATATACACATATATACTCACATGCTGGCTCATACACACAAGATTGATGTAAAGAATTATATATTTTAATGTTAATTCAGAAATGTTTCAGTACTGAGAACCTTCAAGTGAGGAACTGTTGTAAAGCTTTTGGTGCTTTTCAAAATGCACAATTACTTCCTTACTATCTGGGTAGTGAATTATGGTATTTATTTCTCTAGGTTCTCATAGTATATATGAAATAAAAGCAAAATAAAAAAGAACAAAAATAGGGAGTAGAGAAATCAGTTGGGATGCCATCTTAGAGGGCTATCATCAGAGATTTAAACATAATCTAATTAAAGTTATACGTTATACACTATAAACTTAAATGAAGTTATATTCTTAGAGTTTATTACATAATTTTCTTGAGCCATTATTTAAAAGTGGAAAATACAAAAAGAAAAGACATTTTTTTCAGATAGATTCTATTTGTAATGGAGAGTGTAGAGAATTTACAATCAGAGAAATCTGGAGATTTAAATTACAGCCAACCTGAGTCCCCATGGATAAATTACTTCATCACTTTCAGTCTGTGAGAAGCAAGCCTGTGTTTCTGATAAAAAGCATAGGGTTACTGGATTCATATCTGGCTCTGTGTATTAGGTGAGTGGCCTTGGATGTGTAATTTAATCTTTCTGAGTGACAGGTTCCTAATGAAATGTGAATAACAGTACTAGATTCATCAACATGATGCAAGCAGCTGTAACAAATAAACCTCAACACTTTGACAACTTAATGCAATAGAAGTTTATTTTTCTCTTATATAACCATCCAGGCAGTGCTCCTGGTGGGCAGACAGCTTTCCTACAGTGGGGCAGCTCATGCATCTAGGCTCCTTTGATCTTCTGGCTCTACTAACACAAAGGATCTTTGCAGCCGGTCAGTGGGAGGAGGAAGAAATCCTGGAGAAGGCAGACTTAATTCTTAAAACCTTTGGCCCAGAGTGGCATATGCCATTTCCACCAAGGTTCTATTTATGATAATTTGCCATATGGTCACACCTTGAAGCAAGGAAGACTTAGAAAGATGGTGCTTGCCTGGCACTCATTTAACAGTCATGAGTCTATGATGGACTTCAGCATGTGAATAACGACAGACAGCTAGCCACCTCACAGTCTTTATCATCTATGGCTCATGAGAGGTCCAGTGATCACATATGCAAGGCACCAGCTAAACATATGCTATACTGAGAGCAATCAATAAATGATAAGTGCTAATTACTAACTCCTCTAAGTTTGCCTGAGGTTTTCCTGACTATAGCACTACGGATCCCGTGTTCTAGGAACACTTATCTCCAGGAAACCTAGGAAGGTTTGCCTAGGACTGCCCTGGTTTTAAAATTAAAAATTCCACATCTTGAAAACATGCTCAGTTACAGGCAAAGTAGACAGCTGGTTACTCTACTACTAATACTAACATTACTATTATTATGACCTTGAATATGAGATAGTACTTTTTATTTGTGTGCTTGGTATGTGTGTGTATGTACTTATAACTCCTTTGTTGATATAAGTAAAATATAATATAGAAAAATACTATTACAAAAGCTCCTGTTTTGAAAATGATTTCTTAGGGATGATAAAATAATACATTTGAGATGTTTGCAAGAGGGATAGCTGTCTTCACACAAATATAAGCATGCTTAAGCATTTAAATGTACTTTGAGTGGAACTGAGACCCATACATGAGAGATATGAGAGGTAGACAATATCTCCATATAAAGAATATTTTTAAAAAATAGAAATGAGAAGATAGACTACTGTAGCTGCCTCCAAAGCAGATTTGAAAAGCAAAAGGCACACTATACCACATTGCAACAGGCTTACATTATCCCTTAATATGCTTTAAATGCAGCATCATTTTGGTCCCTTTCATGGAGGAGTCAGCCCTTTTTTTTTTTCTTTTTACAACTGTACCTGAAGCATATGGAAGTTCCCAGGCTAGCGGTGGAATTGGAGCTGCAGCTGCCAGCCTACACCACTGCCACAGCAACACCAGATCCAAGCTATACCTACACCTCAGCTTGTAGCAATGCTGGATCCTTAACCCCCGAACAAGACCAGGGATAGAACCCGTATCATCATGGACACTATGTTGGGTTCTTAACCCACTGAGACATAACAGCAACTCCGTGTCAGTCTTTTTAAGCTGATCCTGGTTCTAAGGCCAATAGATATTAAGGAGATATTCTAGCAATAAATGTAGACTAGGAACACATGTCCCCCTTCTCCAATCTTTCCAAAGTCTGTGTTAATCTTAATTCTCTGATATCATCTATTTTTTCTGTTTCTAATGTCAAACAAGGAGCAGAGCTAATCCAGAACTCCCTGTGGTTTAAACGAATCATTGAAGGTGATTCCCCCATTTTCTTTGAATCTACTATGAGTTATACTTGGGCTGAAAAATTAATGCTAATCATAGTCCTTGGAGGCAGTGATCTTCAGGTTCTGCAGAATCTATAAAACTGGCCACCCCAAAAGAAGTTGGTTAGTAGATCACTTTACCCACAGCATCTCTGAATTTTCTTTCCGGAAGACATTTTTTTCTGGATGCCAGTATACACCATGACAAGTAAAGAGGAGGTTCTCTATGAGATCTTTAAACTCACTTAAGCTGGAACCCTGTCTTTCTTTGGTGGGACTAGCATGCTGATTAACGAACACTATTTTTCCTTTTAAGTGACGAATGGTTGGAAATGTTACTTTTCCTCTAGGCAGATCCAAAGAGGAAGAGAGGACCACAAGATCTGGAAAGGTGGATATGGGTCAAACACAAAGACTAATCTATCAGCAAACCTACATAACTTGGATATAAGGACCTGAATTTTGGAACTAAGGCCCCCTTCTAGCAACAGGGAGCATGTGTGCCTTGTGAAATGGTGTATTTCCATCTTTTTATTTTATTTTTTATTTTTTGTCTTTTTAGGGCTGCACCCACAGCATATGGAGGTTCCTAGGCTGGAGGTCGAATAGGAGCTGTGGCTGCCAGCCAACACTGCAGTCACAGCAAAATAGGATCAGAGCTGTGTCTGCAACCCACACAACAGCTCATAGTAATGCCAGATCCTTAACCCACTGAGTGAGGCCAGGGAATGAACTAGTGTCCTCCTGGATACTACTCAGATTTGTTTCCGCTGAGCCATGATGGGAACTCCAATTTCCATCATTTATATATGAGGCATCTATTATTTGACAAGGCAATGTGCTTTTAATGCTCAGCTTGTCCAAGCACAAACCATGGAGGACTGTCAGAAGATAGTTTAGGAAGTTCTTTCACAGGACAAAATACCCTCCAAATCTAAGATCTTACAATTTTATATATACATGTGTTTTTTCCCTTCTGCTATTGCTATCTCATTGCAGTAAACATCCCATGAACACAGTAAGTGGCGTTCCCACAGTTCTCTAGAAGAAAGTGCTGTTTTACACTTTTGTTAAAGGAATATTGGCTGGATTAATGATACAACTTCTAGAGAAGAAAAATAAAGAATTAGCATCCAAATAGATTAAATTTTGGTGATTGTGAAAATCGCTTTCAAAAAATAAGTGAACCATTAATTTCTATTTGGTTCACAAATATTAATTCAACTTAGGATATCAGAATTTTCACATTCTAATTATCACTTCCTTCATCCCTTTTACTGCCTTATATGACTTTTCAGAGCACAAAGTCAGCACAATATTATTACTTTAGACTTTTCCATTTGAATCTTGGTGTAAATTGGAAGAGACAGTACTAAATACTTTAGAGGAGCAGAAGGACTTTTAAACAGGGTAGATCCATAAAAGGATATAAAAGTTCTAGCACTTATCATGGCACCTTAACTTCCTGGCCTCAGAATTTTAAATAATAAAATGAGGTGAAGATTATGCCCTAGTTCTTTACATCTCTTTATATTATAATATTTTGTCTGTATGTCCCCCCACCAGACTCTGAGCTTCAAGCGAGTTCAGAGTCATGTCTTATTCATTTACACATAATGCCAAAATTAAAAACACAATTTATTGGTATAGAATGCAAAGCCTGGAGAAGCACTGGCTTCAGGCATAGCTGTATCCAGAAGCTCAAACACTGTCTCATTCTATCTCCCTCTCTTAGCTGAAATTTGGCTTGCTTTTTGGTTATCTTTCTCTACATGTTTATCTCTGACAGCTTTAAGCCTGTCTTATCTCTTCAGTTACCAATTTTGCTAAACAGGATATTTCTCTTAACTAGTACCACAAAAACTCCTGGAATGAGTTTCATATTACTTGGTTTGGGTCACAGGCACATGCCATGCTTTAGCCAGTTCCTATGATGCCTGAAGCTGAATATGCTAACTGTCCAGACTTTTTCTTTCCTCACCCTTGGAATTAAGAGGCAGGACATTGTGATGATTTTTGTACACCTATAATTGTAATAAAATTCATTAAGCAATGGAAAAAAAAAGAGGCAGGACAGAGTAAGATTTACCCCATCAAAACTGATCAGAATCATTTGATCTGAGTATGGCAGAAGAATATTTCCCTAAAAATAAACAGAGAAGAGGTAATACATTCCAAGTAGATTGTCACTACATTCCTCCCCCAAAACTTCCACCTTTCTCTTATATACTCCACGTGGCCACACATACAGACACACACACACACAGACATACACACACACACACACAATGTATGCACTGCTATAATCTGACCCACATGTTTAAGAGTAACTATGTTTTAGAGGCAGTTAGTTCATAAAGTTAACATCAGACAAGCCCTTTGGGTTATTTCAGATACAAAATATTTTGTTTTTTAAACTATCATCATTAGTAGAATAATGGCTGGGCTACTCAAGTGCAAATGGCCGCAGCCGGAAGCCCCTTGCTAGACCACTGTGGTCCCGGCAACTTTCGGACACAGCCCGCCCATGCCACCGGTGACCAGAAACCACTTGCTAGCTTGCCGCAGTAGATCAGGCATCTCTAGACACAGCTCAACCACAATGGGAAGCAGCTTGCTAGACTGCGGCAGACCAGACTTCTTGGGGCACAGAGTACCTACAACACAGAGGCTGCTTAATTGCCAGCGGTGGTCCAGCATCTCCGGTGCAGCCATCCATAAGGCTTTTGTTCCTATACCGGAGCCTGGGCACTTCTTGTGCAGGCTACAGGTGGCCAGACACCTCTATTGTGGGCTAAGGACATCAGGGGGCTAAGTGTGACACAGGGCCTACCAAGCACGAGACACTGTTGCTATCACTTCCCTGGGAACACACCCGACCTGCAGCTGCCACTGCCAAACGCTCAGGGCAGCACCCAGACACTTGTTCACTGGCCCCTCCCATGTCCATACAACTAAGTGCAGCTGGTACAGCATGTTCTGTGTGGTCTAATCGGGACAGGGTGCTGCCTGGTGGCCTGCAGAGGGGCGGAAGCAAACCACCACAGTTATCCCTGACTCCAGAGGTGGGAGTGGCTCACCGCCACAAGGGATACCTGAACAAAAATCACTTGCAGCCCCAACCACCTCAGAGGGCACCACAGAAAGGACATTACGATGGAAGCACATTACCCCAGAAGCACACCCGCCTTGTATCTGCCACTGCCAAATGTTGTGGGCAGTGCCCAGACGGTGGTACCTTTCCAGGAACCTATAACTAAGAGCACCTTCTGCAGCACATCCTTTAGGGGCTAAGCAGGAGGAGGTACTTCCGGCATGGTCTACAGGAGGCTGAGACAAACCACCGCAGTAATCTCTGGCTCCAGAGATGGGAATTGCACATTACCACTAGAGGCCCATGAAAAGGCATCACTTGAAGCCCCAGTCACCTCAAAGGCACCACAGAGGAAGGCACTGTGACTGAACACCACTTGTGGGTACTCTTGCGCTCCTGGGAACATACCAACCCTGCTGCTCCCACTGCTAAGTGCTCTGGGCAGTACCCATATGCCTGATCTCTATCACTTCCCAGGACCCTGCAACTAGGAACAACCAGTACAGCACCTCCTACGTGGGCTAAGTGCGACGGGTTCCTTCATGCATAGTCTACAGGTGGAGGGGGCAAATCAACACAGTTATCACTGGCTCTAGAGACTATCATGGCCTGCTACCACTAGCAGTCCCTGAACAGGTACCATCTGTGGTTCCAGTCACCTCAGAGGAGGGCATTGCAATCTAACACTAACCGCTGTGGCTCTCACTCCCCTGGGAACTCACACAATCTGCTGCTGCTACTCCAAATGCTCTGGACACCTGGTAAATCTGCTTAGAGCTCATTACCATTTCCCAGGGCCCTACAACTAGGAGTAGCCAGTGTCACCTTCCTGCAGGTCCTTGCTGCTGTTGAGAGCCCAGTGAACAGGCACCAACTGCTGGCCCTACCCATTGCTTCCTTCTCCCTGAAAACACACAGAGCACTAGGGAGATAACAGCCTCTTACACCAAAGAAAGACACAGCAAATATTCAAAAACTCACACAAAAATAAATAGTAACCCCACCAGAAAATACAAGGGGTGCTGTTGCCTAGAAGTAGCCTTACAAGACTATAGTGTGGCTTCCCCAAACTCACAGAAAAAGAAAACCATAAGCAAGATGAAGAAGCTCAGAAACCATTCCCAGTTAAAGGAACAGGAGAGGTCATCTAAAGCAGTCAACAATGAAACAAACCTCTGCAGTCTGAGAGAAATGGAGTTCAGAAGGGAGGTATTGAAAATACTTGAGGAATTAAGGCTGAATATCAAGGAATTAATAGAAGACACTAACAGCAATGCAGATTCCCTTAGACAGGAACTAGAAAATATAAGGAGGAGCCAAGAAAAGCTAGAAAACTCATTTGTAGAGATGCAAACTGAGTTAAAGGCAATAAAGAGCAGTTTGAATAACGAAGAGGAATGAATTAGTGACATGGAAGACAGAATAATGGAAATCACCCAGTCAGGACAGCAGACAGAAAATCAAATGAAAAAACATGAAAGCAATGTAAGAGACCTATGGGATAATATGAAGTGGCCCAATCTACACATAATAGGAATTCCAGAAGGATAAGAAAAAGAAAAGGAGATCAAAATTATATTTGAAGAAATTATGTCTGAAAACTTTCCAAATCTGAAGGAATCTGACATCAAGATACAGAAAGCACAGAGAGCCACAAACAAGTTGAACCCAAACAGACCCACATCAACACATATTATAATAAAAATGGCAAAAATTAAAGATAAACAGAGGATCCTAAAGGCAGCAATAGAAAAATAAAGTGTTAATTATAAGGGATACCCCATAAGGCTCTCAGCTGATTTCTCTTCAGAAACACTACAGGCCAGAAGGAAGTGGCAAGAAATATTTAAAGTTCTGAAAGGAAAGAATTTGCAACCTAGAATACACTACCCAGCAAGAATATAATTTAAAATGGAAGGGGAAATAAAGAATTTCTCCAACAAACAAAAGCTAAAAGAGTACAGCAATACTAAACCTTTTGTAAAAGAAATATTGAAAGGGCTCCCATAAAAAAAAGTAAAAAGTAAGAATTAGAATGGAAGAAACCACAAATGAAAAGCAATCATTCAAATAATCCAGCACACAGATCTAAACATGAAGATGTTAAAAAAATAAAAAATACAGCAAAATCATACATTATGGGGAGGGAAAATAAGAAAACATAGACTCTTTTTTTTTACCTTAAAAAATTAATGATCTATTTGAGCCTATATGGCTACCATGCTAAAACAAGCAGACATAAGATGGTGTTAACATACTTAAAAAACAGGGAAACCACAAATCAAAACGGAACATCACATCCACAAATACTGAAAAGAAGAGCGCTCAAGCATAAAATAAATGGAAACCATCCAACCAAATAAAGGAAGAAAAGAGAAACATAGAATTGACTGGAAAACAAGGTCTAAAATGGCAATAAATACATATCTATCAATAATCACCCTGAATGTCAATGGACTGAATGCTGCAATCAAAAGACACAGAGTGGCAGACTGGATAAAAAATCAAAAACTTTCAATCTGCTATCTACAAGAGACTCACCTTAGGGCAAAGGACACAGATAGATTGAAAGTGAGGGGATGGTAAAAGATATTTCATGCCAATGGACAAGACAGGAAAGAAGGATTACAATACTCATATCAGACAAAATAGACTTTAAAATGAAGGCCATAAAGAAAGACAAAGAAGGATACTATTTAATGGTTAAAGGATCCATTCAAGAAGAGGATATTACAATCATCAATATATATGCCCCAATATAGGAGCACCCAAATACCTAGAACAAGCACTATCAGACATAAAAGGAGAAATACATGGCAATACAATAACTGTAGGAGATTTTAACATTCCACTCACATCAATGGACAGATCCTCTAGGCAGAAAATCAGTAAGACAACAGAGATCCTAAATGACACAATAGAAAAATTAGACCTAATTAACATTATCAGGACATTACATCCAAAAAAATTAGAATATACATTCTTCTCAAGTGCACATGGAACATTCTCAAGGACTGATCACATAATGGGACACAAAGCCACCTCAACAAATTTAAGATTATAGAAATTACTTCAAGTATCTTCTCTGACCACAAAGGCATGAAATTAGAAATCAACCACAGGAAAGGAAATGAGAAAAAAGACACTTCATGGAAACTAAACAAAATGCTACTAAAAAATGAATGGAGCAATGAGGAAATCAAGAAAGAAATTAAAAAATACCTCAAGACAAGTGGTAATGAAGGTAAGCACTCCAAATCTATGAGATGCTGCAAAAGCAGAGCTCAGAGGGAAATTAGTAGCAATACAGGCCTTCCTCAAAAAAGAAGAAAAATCTCAAATCAACAACTAAACCCAGCACCTAAATTAATTAGAAAAAGAAGAATAAACAAAACCAAAGGCAGCAGAAGGAAGGAAATCATAAAGATCAGAGAGGAAAACAAAAAAATAGAGATTCAAAAAACAGTAGAAAAAAATCAATAAAACCAAGAGCTGGTTCTTTGAATAGGTAAACAAAATTGACAAACCTCTGGCTAGACTCACCAAGAAGAGGAGAGAAAAAAAAAAAAAACAAATAAACTAGATAAACGAAAAAGGAGATGTGACAACAGATATTACAGAAATGCAAAACACCATGAGAGAATACTATGAACAATTGTACGCCAACAAATTCAACAACCTAGAAGAAATGGGCAACTTTTTAGAGACTTACACACTGCCAAAACTGAATCAAGAAGAAACAGATCAACTGAACAGACCAATCACTAAAAAATGAAATTGAGTATATCATAAAAACACTCCCTACAATTAAAAGTCCAGGACCAGATGGCTTCACAGCAAATTTACCAAACATACAAAGAGGAACTCATGCCCATCCTCCTTAAACTTTTCCAAATGGTTGAAGAAGAAGGAACACTCCCAAAGGCATTCTATGATGTCACCATCACCCTAATTCCAAAACCAGATGAAGATACCAACAAAAAAGAAAACTATAGGCCAATATCTTTGATGAATATAAATGCAAAAATTCTCAGCAAAATTTTAGCCAACCGAATCCAACAACATAGAAAAAAGATTATACACAACGACCAGGTGCACAAGGATGGTTCAACCGATGCAAATCAACCAATGTCATACACTACATTAACAAAACAAAAATCAAAAAACACATGATCATCTCAATACATGCAGAAAAAGCATTTGACAAAGTCAACATTCATTCATGATCAAAACTCTTACCAAAGTGGGTATAGAGGGAATATTCCTTAACATAATAAAAGCCATTTACAACAAACCCACAGCCAATATAATACTCACTGGAGAAAAGCTGAAAGCCTTCCCACTAAAATCTGGAACAAAACAAGGATACCCACTCTCTCCACTATTATTCAACATACTGGAAGTCCTACATACAGCAATTAGACAAACAAAAGAAACAAAAGGCATCCAAATAGGAAGAGAAGAGGTGAAACTTTCACTGTATGCAGATGACATAATACTACACACAGAAAACCCCAAGGACTCAACCCCAAAATTACTTGAACTGATCAACAAATTCAGCGAAGTAGCAGGATATAAGATTAACCTTCAGAAATAAAACGCATTTCTGTATACTAATAATGAAATATTAGAAGTGGAACGCAAAAATACAATACCTTTTAAAATTGTACCCCAAGAAATCAAATACCTGGGAATAAACCTGACAAAGGAGGTAAAACACATATGCCAAGAACTATAAAACATTAATCAAGGAAATCAAAGAAGATACAAAGAAATGGAAAGAGATCCCATGCTCATGGGCCAGAAAAATTAATATTTTTAAAATGGCCATACTACTTTTTTTTTGGTGTAGATCTTCCGTATTTTATTTTT
>PVHT021183699.1:57746150-57765666 GCA_004024745.2 Catagonus wagneri | reverse complement strand
CCCCCACCCCTCCCCCACCCCCTTGGCAACCACAAGTCTGTTCCCCAAGTTCGTGATTTTCTTTTCTGTTGAGATGTTCATTTGTGCAGTGTTTTAGACTCCAGTTATATGACATCTGTCTTTCTCCTTCTGAATTGCTTCACTCAGTATGAGGGTTTCTAATTCCATCCATGTTGCTGCGAATGACATTATTTTATCCTTTTTTATGGCTGAATAGTATTCCATCGTGCATATATACCACATCTTCCTAATCCAGTCATCTGTAGATGGGCACTTGGGTTGTTTCCATGTCTTGGCTATTGTGAATAGTGCTCCAATGAACATGCGTGTGCAAGTGTCTTTCTCCAGGAAACTTTTGCCTAGATATATGGCCAAGAGTGGGATTGCTGGGTCATATGGTAATTCTATGTAGAGTTTTCTAAGGTACCTCCACACTGTCTTCCATAGTGGCTGCACCAGCTTACATTCCCGCCAACAATGCAGGAGGGTTCCCTTTTCTCCACACTCCCTCCAGCATTTGTTGTTTGTGGACTTGTTAATGATGGCCATTCTGACTGGTGCGAGGTGGTATCTCATGGTAGTTTTGATTTGCATTTCTCTAATTATCAAAGATGTTGAGCACTTTTTCATGTGCTTGTTGGCCATCTGTTTATCTTCTTTGGAGAAATGTCTATTCAGGTCCATTGCCCAAAATGGCCACACTACTTAAAGCAATCTTCAGAATCAATGCAATCCCTATCAAATTACCCATGACATTTTTCACAGAACTAGAACAAAAAACCCAAAACTTTATCTGGAACCGCAAAAGACCCAGAATCACCAAAGCAATTCTGAGGACCAAAAACCAAGTAGGAGGCATAACTCTCCCAGACTTCAGTCAATATTACAGGGCCATAGTAATCAAGACAGTGTGGTACTAGCACTGAAACAGACATAGAGACCAATAGAACAGAATAGAGATCCCAGAAATAAACCCAGACAACTACAGTCAATTAATCTTTGACAAAGGAGGCAAGAACATACAGTTGGAAAAAGACACTCTTTTCAGCAAGAATTGCTGGGAAACCTGGACAGCTGCTTGCAAATCAATGAAACTAGAACACACTCTCATACCATGCACAAAAATAAACTCAAAATGGCTTAAAGACTTAAATATAAGACAAGACACCATCAAACACCTAGAAGAGAACATAGGCAAAACATTCTCTGACATCAACCTTACAAATGTTTTCTCAGGTCAGTCTCCCAAAGCAACAGAAATCAAAGCAAAGATAAATCAATGGGAACTAATCAAGCTGACAAGCTTTTACAAAACAAAGGAAACCAAAAAGAAAACTTAACAGAATGGGAGAAAACAGTGTCAAATGATGCAACTGACAAGGCTTAATCTCTAAAATATACAAACAACTTACACAATTCAACAGCAAAAAAGCCAACAACCCCATTGAAAAACGGGCAAAAGACCTGAATAAACATTTCTCCAAAGAAGATATACAGATAGTCAACAAGCACGTGAAAAAATGTTCAACATCACTGATTATTGGAGAAATGCAAATCAAAACTACCATGAGATACCACCTCACACCAGTCAGAATGGCCATCATTAATAAGGCCAGAAACAACAAATGCTGGAGGGGGTGTGGAGAAAAGGGAACCCTCCTGCACTGTTGGTGGGAATGTAAGCTGGTGCAGCCACCATGGAAGACAGTGTGGAGGTACCTTAGAAAACTCTACATAGCATTACCATATGACCCAGCAATCCCAGTCTTGGGCATATATCCGGACAAAACTTTCCAAAAAGACACTCACACATGCATGTTCATTGCAACACTATTCACAATAGCCAAGACACGGAAACATCCCAAATGTCCATCAACAGATGATTGGATTAGGAAGATGTGGTATGTATACACGATGGAATACTACTCAGCCATAAGAAAGAATCCAACAATGCCATTTGCAGCAACATGGATAGAATTAGAGACCCTCATCCTGAGTGAAGTAAGTCAGAAAGAGAAAGACAAATACCATATGATATCACATATCTGGAATCTAATATACTGCACAAATGGTCCTTTCTACAGAAAAGAAAATCATGGACCTGGAGAACAGACCTGTGGTTGCCAAGAGAGTGGGGGAGGGAGAGGGATGGGATGGGAGCCTGGGGCTAATGATTGTAGACTACTGCCTTCGGGATGGAAAAGCAAGGAGATCCTGCTGTATAGCACCAGGAACTATGTCTAATCACTTGTGATGAATCAATATATGTATGTGTAATCGGGACACTGCACTGTACAGTTGAAAAATTCACAGAAAACCGTAAACCAGCTATAATGAAAAAATAAAAATTAAAAAAAGGAAAATTTTAAATATCTAACTTTCTGGTAGCAGAGACACTTCTATAAGAATATGATTATATTTACCCACAAAGACATTTGTGTAAAATACCACTCACTAAAATTATTTTATTGTGAACCATCTTTCAGATATATTCAAATAAGGATGTAAATTTCTTTGGATTGAAACATATATGAAAAAATATTACCCTTGTTTTTAAGCTGCTGATACTATTTTTTAGGTTTTTAATTCTAACAAAACTATGAATACAGAGGGCTTAAACTTTCCAAAACTGCAGAAGGACTTATAATGAAAATAATCTCCTGCCATATTTATCCTACCATACAACCTTCTCCACTAAAATGAAATTAACAACTTGACTTTTTTAATTTTTAGATTCCTTCTATGGTTGCCTAGAAAAGTCTTATATGACTATAAAATATTTATAAGGAATCTTTCATAGTCCTTCTGGTGTGATAGTTGAAAGCTCAATTATTTCAGTACCATCTCCAACTTCTCTTTCAATATACATACATACATATTTTTGCCCTCTTTTTACAGCCACACCTGTGGCATATGGAAGTTCCCAGGCTAGGGATCAAATTAGAGCTACAGTTGCAGGCCTATGCTACAGCCACAGCAAAACCAGATCTGAGCCGCAGCTTTCAGCAATGTGGGATCCTTAATTCACTGAGCAAGGCCAGGGATCGATCCTGCATTCTCATGGACACTGTGTCGGGTTCTTAACCTGCTGAGCTGCAATGAGAACTCTCCCTCTTGATGTATTTACACATCACTCTTTAGTCCATGCCTGGAGCTTTAAACAAAATACTTAAAACTCAGTTTTTCATTCCAGTAACTTAAACAAAGTATCCTTTGGCTCCCCCTTTTTGCAACACAAGGACATAAGAAATCTTACCCTGGCCTCACAATTCTCACATACTTCTACTCACCATCTTGCTCTCTTAGATTTCATCTGTACCTTCGGTTTTATGCTATCTGAATTTAAATGTCATTTTTTTCTGATACTGTAGCCACACATTCTGTGTTTAGCCATAAATGCTGATTCTAGAAGGTGTAAACAATTAAACTACTTACATCGCTATGAGTAGAAAAACAATATACATAATAGAGCTAATTAGGATGCCCAGGGTATATTTTCCTCCTTCTTCTTATAATGTCCTAATTTTTAAATCCCTTAATAGAGTCCAGTTCAAATGCATTCAACAGTTTTAAACTCCACCAATTACTGTTTATCTCAAGATTTTATAAGTTCTCTATAATATTATCAACTCTTTTGATTCTTGTGGGAAGGGTCTCTGACTTGGTTGTGTTTATTCTTCTGCTCTATTCTTCACTGTTTCTATACAGTGATAAAGTTTTCTTGAAGTAAAATTCCTTTGCTGATTTTCTATGACTTTTCAATTCCAAAAATTCCTAATTGTTTGCATATCTGAAATGCCTTTTTGTTGTTGCTCTCACATTTGAATGGCAAGTTTGTCTAGGTACAGAATTTAAGTTTGAAAATTCTCCATATGTGTCTGTTGACTTTTAGCAAAGAGTGCTCTTAAAGTGAACCTCATGGTATTACTCATTGCTTTTATTGCGGTCGTTTTCTCTCAATGCTTTTAATAGTTCTCTCTCTCTTCTGTATCCCTCCGTTTCTCTTTCTTTCTCTCTCTCTCTCTCTTTCAAGTAAAGGTCTTTATTCAATGTGACTAGGCACTCCATGGGCCATTTTAACTTAAAATCTGTTCTTCAAAGGGTGTATTATTCTCTCGTATTTCATCAGCCTTTGTGAATTCTGTTCTGTGGAAATCCAAGTTATCACAAATAGTATTTTAATTTCTGGCTCCATCCTCTATTTTTCAGTTTGTACTTTGTTCTTTTGTTCTAATTCTTAGATTTTTTCAAATTCATACTTCAATCCATAGTAAAATTTTTGGAGTCATATTATTTAATTCTGAGAGCTATTTTTTGTATGCTCATTGCTTCTATTTTCTTCTGTTTGGACTTTTCATTTATTTTTTAGGTGCTATTGAAGTATAGTTAATTTACATGGCTGTGATAATTTCTGCAGTACAACAAAGTGACCCAGTTATATGTATGCACATATCCATTCTGCCTGATTCTTTTCCCACACAGATTATTACAGAATACTGGGTACAGTTCTCTGTGCTACCTAGCAGGTCCTCTTTGGCCAATTTCCATATACCTCATGGTGCATTTGCCAATACCAAACCCCCAGTCTATTATTCTCACTGTCACACCCTGCCACCTGTCCCCTTTGGTAACGATAAGTTTTTAAAAGTCTGTGAGTCTGTTTCTGTTTTGCAAATAAGTTCATTCATATCCTTTTTTTAAGATTCCACATATAAGTGCTATCATATGTTTTCCTTTCACTGACTAACTTCACTTAGTATGAGAGTCTCGAGGCCCATGCATGTTGCCTTATTGTATATATGTACCAGTTCTTCTTTATCCATTCCTCTGTTGCTTCCATGTCTTGGCTATTGTAAATATTGCTGCAACGAGCATTGGGATGCATGTATCTTTTCAAATTATGGTTATCTCTGGACAGTTGCCCAGGAGTGGGATTGCAAGACCATATGGTCATTCTATTTTTAGTTTTCTGAGGGACCTCAATACTCTTTTCTATAGTGGTTGCACCAATGTACATTCCTACCAACAGTTTAAGAGGGAGGGTTCCCTTTCCTTCATGCTCTCACTAGCATTTATTATTTGTAAACTTTTTGATGATGGCCATTCTGGTTAGTGTAAGGTAGAAACTTCATAGTAGTTTTGATTTGCATTTCTCTAGTAGTGATGTTAGGCATCTCTTCATGTGTTCTTTGGTCATCCATGTGTCCTCTTTGGAGAAATGTCTATACAGGTCTTCTGCCCTTTTTTTTTTTTTTTTCGTCTTTTTAGGGCTGCACCTGTGACATATGGAAATTCCTAGGCTAGGGACTGAAATGAAGCTGCAGCCGCCAGCGTGCTCCACAGCCACAACAATGCCAGATCCAAGCCATGTCTGCAACCTACACTGCAGCTTGTGGCAACACCAGATCCTTTAAACCACTGAGTGAGGCCAGGGATTGAACCCATATCTTCATGGATACTGGTCAGATTCTTAACCCTCTGAGACACAATGGGAACTCCATTTTGTCCATTTTTTAAGTGAGTTGTTTGCTTTTTGGATATTGAGCTGAAGGAGATGTTCGTATATTTTAGAGATTAATCCCTTGTCAGTTGCTTCATTTGAAAATATATCTCCTATCTATTTGCTGATAACAGCCAGGAGTGATTTGGGATTTTTTGTTCGTTTTACATGTTTATTTATTTCTTTCTCTCTTTCTGTCTGTCTATCTATCTATCATCTATCTATCTATCTATCTATCTATCTATCTATCTATCTATCTATCTATCTATCTTTTATGGCCACGCTCATGGCATACAGAAATTGCTGGGCCAGGGATTGAATGTGAACTGTAACTGTGACCTATGCTGCAGCTGTATCAACAACGGATACTTTAACCCACTGTGCTGGGCTGGGGATCAAACCTACACCTCAAGTCGCTGCAGTTGAACTCTTAACCCAAGGTGCCACAGTGGGAACTCCTATTTTACATGTTTATGGTATTATGTGCTTTAACTGTCTTTGTTTAATCTGTGTTTAGGTTTTCTCTTTGATTTCTCAGATTTTTTTATTATTGTATTTGTTGCTGTTTGTTTTTGTTTCATCATATATAAGCATGAAAGCAAAAAAGTAGAGACAAATTTTGGGATTTTTTTGTTCATTTTACATGTTTATTTTATTCTTTCATTTAGTTAATAAATGACCCTGGTGGCAACAGAGGAACCATACTGGAAAGTTGTAACACCTAGTAATTGAGAATATAAGCTCTAGAATCAGAATGCCAAAACTCAAATAGGAGCTCCAGCAGTTAGCATTTCTGTGATGTTGGAGAACGTGTTTTCCTTCTCTGAGCCTTGGTTTATTTATCTCCAAAGTCTAGATAATAATGATAATACATACTTACAGGATTTTTGTGAGCATTAACTTATATAAGCTAGGTAAGTGACACTATAAAATATGTAACACTATGAAAAAGCGTCTAGGCACTGTGAGAAAACACTCTGAATAAAATCCAGTTCCTTCCACAGTCTTTTATAGATGTAAAACAATTAATTACTGGCACAAAAATTGACTGATTTTCTATGGTACAATTTTTCTCATCAAATACCATACATGAAGTATTGAATAGGAAGACATGAATGTTATGTATCTAATTTACTAAAATTATGCTATTGATTTTTTTTATGTAGACCTTAATACCTCATCTTTAAATTATATCTAGAAACTCCTTTTTTTTTTGCTTTTTTTTTTTTTTTTTTTTTTTTTTTTTTTTTTTTTTTGCTTTTCATGGATGCACCTGCAGCATATGGAAGTTCACAGGTTAGGGGTGTAATTAGAGCTACGGCTGCCAGTTATAGTCACAGCCCTGTGGGATCCAAGCTGCATCTGTGACCTAGACCACAGTTCACAGAAATGCTGGATCCTTAACCCACTATGAGAGGCTAGGGATCGAATCCACATCCTTGTGGATACTAGTTGGGTTCATAACATGGTGAGCCACAACTGGAACACCCTAGAAATTCCTTTTTTTTCTCATCTTTTCTCTTTTTGGGCCACACCTTTGGCATATGGAGGTTCCCAGACTAGGGGTCAAATTGGAGTTGTAGCTGCTCGCCTACGCCACAGCCACAGCAACGTGGGATCCGAGCTGCGCCTGTGACCTACACCACAGCTCCCAGCAAGGCTAGACCCTTAACCCACTGAGCCAGGCCAGGGATCGAACTCACAACCTCATGGTTCCTAGTCGGATTTGTTTCCACTGCACCATGACGGGAACTCCCCTAGGAACTCCTTTTTATTTCTTTGTTTCTTTGTTTTGGTGTGACTTTTTCTGGCCACACCCATGGCATGTGCAAGTTCCCAAGCCAGAGATCAAACTCACGCCATAGTAGGAATCCATGCCACTGCTGTGACAACAATGGATCCTTAACCCACTGTACTACAAGGAAACTCCCTTACTACGAATTTTTAAATGAGGCTATATTTTCTAACTATTTGGAGACATTATAATTTCCAAAAATATAAGTCAGAAATTAATCAACATTAAGAGTACTTAGTGAGAGCATACATGGAAAAACATCAATAAATAAATAAAGCTTGGGAAGATATGGGAGGTATGGTGGAAAGAAGCCAGGAGTACGTACTCAGAGAAACTGGACCTGATTCCCCTCTTCCTTCCTTAATCTTAAGTACCTAAGTCATACTCACAACCTGAGCATCACCGCCTCATTTACAGATTATCTTCAAATGCCCCAAAGAGTCTAGAATCATTTATCCATAAATTAAAAGCTCCCTTTTGTAACATCTTGGATAAAATATGTAAACTGGAAATCTATTTTGATAGCTTAAATATCACATCTGGTGTAATTTTAAGTGAGATTTCTTAATTTCTATCTCCTATCTAGTATTTTCTTCTTTATCAAGTTCTCTAGAATATACTTTAGAAATCAGCCTTACAGAGGAGTGATAAATGCCTTCCTACATGTGCCTCTAGGAAAGATTGTGAACTTGCTCACCTACTCTTTTTAACAAGTGTGGAAATAGTTTTATTAATCAAGCACACCTATGGTTAAGTTTAAGAGTATCTTTTTATTATCACCAAAAAATGCCTTCCAGAATTCTTTTCAATTCAGCTTAACTAGAGTTAAATATGCTTAAAGGAATATAAACTATGATTATATTCAAGTTAATCATGAATAACTAAAAAGATTTATCTTGCTGTCAGTCTCAGCCCAGCTGAATACACTGAGAGTGTGAAATTTAAGTTTAAAAATAGTAAGCTATGCTAATTAGAAAAGTCAATTTAGACGTCAAACACCTTTAGTCCTATGGGTGTTTACATATGGATAGAAAATTTTCCATTTGACATGATACTATCAAAAAGGGCAATGGTGTCGTGTTATTGACAATCAAAGTGAAGTTTAAATAAATGAAGTTTTGTAGTTTATTTAGGGGCAAATTAGTTCAATGGGTTGGAGCTATTTCCTACAATCAGATGTGAACTCTGGCTTAATAGTCAAGGAAGTCTACTGTTCTTGTCATATGGTTGGCTACATTCTGTCCTTAGTTTCACTACCACTTTCTCAAGAAGACTTCTTTGACTACTCTGTCATTTTCTATCATAACACCCCTTTAATTTCTTTCAAAGAATTTTAATAATCAGTTATTATGTCATTTGTTTCTTTCTTCTTTACTGTCCCTCTCTCATAACAGAGAGCCAGTTCCATGAGTTTGGGTATTTTATCTGTGTTATTTTCTAGCTTACCACCAACACTTAGCACAATGACTAGTGCGTAGTATGAGCTTAATACATATGTTAAATAAACAATGGAAACTTTCATACACTAAATCTTTTAAGGAGCTGTTTTCATACTATTCACTGACCTAAGGACTGCAAAAAGTTCCATCAATTTCTGTATATAATTTCTGTTATAACAGAGATTATATTAGTTAAGGGACTATTATCCCAGAATCTTGGGATTCTTCCTGTGATTCTTCCATCTTTAATACTTCTGAGGCATCCAAGGTCTCAAAAAGAATGCTAGACTTCAGGTATGTAGTATGGCAGGTCCACATCATAGCCAGTAATCTTCCATTGGCCAGAATACTGTCACATAGCTACCCGTAATTATAGGGAGAAATGTAGTCTATTTGTGTATTGAGAATGACGAGAAAATGAGTTAGGTGGGCATATAGCCAGCCTCTGACAGAGGGGTTGAATAAATATATCTCTATCAGCATTTTTTTAAATTTGGGCTTTACTCATATATATCTAATAGAGAAACTAAAACCTACTCTGTCTATCATCAATATTTATTAAATAAATTACGTTGAAATAGATACACCAGATTCACATTTTGAGGAGATCTTACAAACTCATTATTGCATGTAAACTCTACAATGTGTCAGGGTTTTTTTTTTTTTTTTTTGTATTTCACATCAAGTACTAACATCGTACATTTTTTGGATTAAGGAAAATAAAAGTTTAGATGACAGTCACTGACACTGAAAATTCATGAACTCCACACATGGTTTAAACCTTTTTGAGTATTATTTGGTTATAAATATTTGATAAAATTGGATCTGGCATAAGTACTCTACTTTTCCATGCTTACTTAGACTTTACAATTTACTGACTCCACAGCACTATTATTAATCATATTTGATAGATAAGAAAGTTAACTCAACATCAAAATCACATGATAAGATGGAGTTCCCGTAGTGGCTCAGTGAAAATAAATCTGATTGGTATCCATGAGGATGTAGGTTCAATCCCTGGGCTCACTCAGTGAGTTAAGGATCTGGTATTGCTGTGAGCTATGGTGTAGGTTGCAGACATGATTCTTATCTGGCACTGCTGTGGCTGTGGCATATGCCAGTGGCTACAGCACTGATTTGACCCTAGCCTGGGAACCTCCACGTGGTGCAGGTACAGCCCTGAAAGACAAAAAAAAAAAGAAAAAGAAAATCACCTGATAACAAAAGTATCTTTTTGCTAGGTCTCTAAATTCTTGGCACCTATTAGTTTTCACTATTTCACTGTGCTAACTTTCAAAGCTAGTTTTACAGAGTCAGGTAAACAATTGAGTATATCAAAATATGTGCAGACTTTGTCAGAGTGTCAGCACATAAATCTCAGCTGCGTGACACTAAAAAATTATTTTCGTGTCTAGTTTCAGTTTTCTCACTTGTAAAATGGTGATCATAAAAACTGTTCAAAGAAACCAGTGGTGTAAAAGTACTGTGGAAATACAAATCATTGTATTGAAATTAGCTATTACTATTCTTAGTTTGCTGCTTGATGTTTCACCTCCTTTTTTCCCACTTGAACACTTTTTCAAAATTATAGGGAAGACCCTTAATTAGCTAAATTTCATTGTTCACATATATAACACAGATTAAGAGATCACATTTTCTGAGTTCCAGAAAAGGATCTTTCACTGGGCTTTTTTGCATAACAACCTCAAAATCTCACCAAGAAGAGGTAAATTTTCTTAGGGATGAAGTTATAAAAATTTAAAAATAGTAAGAATATTATGGAATCATGGGTATAAAAGGACTTAGGCTAAGAGTTTCAAGACACAACAAGAGATTGGAATCAAATTAAAATCAAGATTAATTTACTATAAAATCAGTTAAAGTGACTTTTAAGCTTATCAAGGTATATGTCACAAGAAACCACGATAATTTGTAAATAGGGCAAATTTTAAGATTAGATCATCCTGAATTTGAATTTGGGGCACGTGTTAGCTAAAGGTATATATTTAGTGTTTTCGGACTTCAACATTCTTATATACCAAATGTGATTAATAATCATAATATACAGCTTGAGAGCTAGGAAAGATGATGTTTTTAAAGTGCCCAGCACAGTGCCCCAATACACAAAATATCTCAAAAGTAATAACACTGAAATATAGCATCAGGAAGATAAAACCCTCAGTCTCTCAACAAACACCACATTTCAGTCTTAACCATTTTTTCTTGCTGCTTTTTTTATTTTATTTTCTTCCTCTCTATTCAGTCTGGACTTCACATGATCAGGGCTATCTTTGAAGAATTTAGCATTTGAATTTAACATCATAACCATCTTATCAAATCTTAAACTCTAGATAATCACTATTACTGAATTAACCAATCTCATAATGGAAATTGTTGCCCGAGAACAACATATCCATTCTCAAATCTACCAAAATCACAGTCAATAAATCTCTTCCCACCTGCAACATACACACAGTTGTTATGGTTTTTAGTTTTACCTAAGAGTTTTGTGATATCTCAACAATGTTTGTTTTTTTTTTCCAAAACCTAAACTGCATTCTTTCTAGTCTCCAAAAACATCTACTAGACTAATAGTGTAACACAAAGGTACTTCCTCAAACTTTCCCAGATCCCCTCAGAGAGAAATAATCTCAGTCTCTTCCTTTTTGTTTTTCATTATATCTGTGCATGAATGCACGCACAAACAGTCAATGGTGACATTATGATGTGAAGTTGTGTGTTTCTGTTTATGGGTATGTATTTGTCTACTAGCTTGTATGGTACTTTTTTCTGTGTGTTCTTGTGTGTATGTGTATGTTTGTGTCTGTCCTTTTATCTCCTCTACCATTGAAACAGCCCCTAAAAAGAGAGTCCTTACTTTTCTTATTCTTTTTATGTAACATTATTGTATTGCAAATTTTATGGATGCTCAGCAAATATCTGAAAAAAAATTACACTTTTCTATCATTAGTCACCTCTAAAATTTTCTTTACCACATAAATCCCAGTACCTAAACACATTGGTGGAAAATACGTCGTGCTGGGTTGAATATTTTAATATGCCATTCTTTAGATGGAATTGGCATAACTGACTCGAACTCAATGTGTCATTTACATATTTTTGAACTTCATTAATCCAGGCCATAAACACTGAAACTGCATTTTCTCCCCTAACTTGTGAATTAGAGCTTAAATACAAGATCCAAATGTATTTTTCAAAATAATGAAAAGAGTTCATGATACACATAGCTGGTTTATCAAATATAATAATAATTCATTCTTTATGTAAAAAAGGGCCTTATCTCAATTTCTAAAATAAAAAGGTTTTCTATTAGCAATATGACTTTCTAAGAGCATGATTAACCTTTCAGAGTAAGACTGTCAAATTCTTTTTGAGGGAACAGAAATATATGTAAATTGATCAAGTGATAATTACTAGAATTATATTTCTTAGGGATGGTTGATGATGTTTTAAAAATTCTATTTAAGGAGTTCCCGTGGTGGCTCAGTGGTTAATGAATCCAAGTAGGAACCATGACGATGCAGGTTTGATCCCTGGCCTTGCTCAGTGGGTTAACAATCTGGCGTTGCCATGAGCTGTGGTGTAGGTTGCAGACGTGGCTCAGATCCCACGTTGCTGTGGCTGTGGTGTAGGCCAGCAGCTGTAGCTCTGACTGGACCTCTAGCCTGGGAACCTCCACATGCCGCGGGTGTAGCCCTAAAATGACAAAAGACAAAAAAATTAATAAATAAAAATTCTATCTAAAACTGCTTTAAAATGTAATTAATTTATAGATATGCATATATCATAATTTTCCCATTTAAATTACATAATTGTTTTTACAATATTTATAGAGATATAAATCACATGTGATATAATATTCCCATTTAAAGTATACAATTCATTGTTTCTATCATATCCATAGAGTTGCATAACCATCACCACAATCTTATTTTAAATATTTTCATTACTCCCTCGAGAAACCCTGTACCTACGTCTTCCCACTTCTACCCTCCATCCTACAAAACCCACATATTCTACTTCCTGTGTTTATAGAATTGCCTGTTTTATGGATGGGTAGCAACTCACCAACCACCATGGTGGTATAGTGTCACTTCCATGATTACATCCTATATAACTGATCCAGAAGATCTCACAGTAAAGACAAAGGTGATGACAGGGATAAGAGAGCATGCATTTTATTTTCCTCTATAAGTTAAGAAATTTGGGGAAATAGACAATCACTAGGCACAGCCATGAAGAGAACAGAATAGAAACGGAATAGAAACCAAAATAACTCTGGCAGTCAGAAGCTGTCCTCAGATTCTAGTAAATACCCGAAAAGTTACAGAAAGTTGGAAAGTTTCAATACAACAGCAATTGCTTTTCTCCTTTTCTAAAGATTCACAACAGAATGGCCTCATTTCATCAGCCTCTAGCGCTTTTATTTTTGTCTATTCTGCATTATACTGCCAGCTTGGGTACAGAAATAGATATGGGCATTCAAGGGCAAACAAGGGCATAGCAAAAGGATAGATTCAAAACTGCCAAGCTAATCTATACCCAATGAGGGTAATATTTATTATAAAGTTATTTCTTATTCAATCACTTTATGAGATTTTACAATTGGTTGGGTTTATCTGTAACAATGTATTTTCTCAAATTTCATATAGGCAGGAAATGACACAAAACACCAAGAAGAAATGGATAAAATATATAGTCAAAAGATGGAAGGGAGAATGTATTTCTTTCATATAATGGACACATGCTATTTCCTGTTTGATAAAAGAACGAGACAGATATAAGATGAGGTGGATAATAGCTTTACTTACGCACCATTCATATTAATTGAAGAAAAATCACCAGGCACAAATTAGCTTCTAATTAGTGGGAACAGTCAACCTACACACAGAGAGAATGACACTTATATTTGACATCTTCCCTGAAAGACTTCTAAATTTCTTTATAATAAAGAATACATGTATTATTTATTATAAAGAAATTTACCCTTAGTATTCATTGAAGCACTATTCACAATAGCCAAGACATGGAAACAACCAAAATGTCCATCGACAAATGACTGGATTAATAAGATGTGGTAATATATACACAATGGAATACTACTCAGCCATAAAAAAAAATAATGCCATCTGCAGCAACATGGATGGAAGAAGAGACTCTCATACTAAGTGAAGTAACTTAGAGAAAGACAAATACATGTGATATCACATATCTGGAATCTAATATACGGTACAAGTGAACCTTTCTACAGAAAAGAAAATGACGGACATGAAAAACAGACTTGTGGTTGCCAAGGGGCAGGGACTGGGAATTTGGGGTTATAGATGCAAATTATTGCCTTTGGATTGGATAAGCAATGGGATCCTGCTGTATAGCACTGGGAACTATGTCTGGTCACTTGTGATGGAGCACAATAATGTGAGAAAAAAGAATGTATATATGCATGTGTGACTGGGTCATCTTGCCGTATAGTAGAAAATTAACAGAACACTGTAAACCAGCTATAATGGAAAAAATAAAATCATTATAAATGAAAGTAAAAAATAAAAAAAATTTAAAAATTAAAAAAGAATCTATAATAAAAATAATGTTTTCTACATTTCCTTATAATTTCACTTTAATTATTTATTTACTTATTTAGTCTTTTGAACTTTTAGGGCTGCACCCGTGGCATGTGGAGGTTCCCAGGCTAGGGATCTAATTGGAGCTGTAGCCGCTGGCCTATGCACAGCCACAGCAACGTGGGATCCGTGCCGTGTCTGTGACCTACACCACAGCTCACAGCAATGCGCGATCCGCAACCCACTGAGCCAGGCCAGGGATCGAACTCGCAACCTCATGGTTCCTAGTCAGATTCTTTTCCACTGAGTCACGATGGGAACTCCTATTTTGCTTTAAATTGGTATCTAACCTACACTCATTGAAAAAAAAAACAAAAACAAAACAGATTCATTAACTGTTCTGGTGGTTTCCAAACAGCTTAATTGAAAATCGGTTCCTTGCCAAAAGTGTTTATGAAAACCGTATTGCTGATTATCAAGTGCTAAAACAAAATAGGTAGTGACTATAACAGCTAAAAACATTCATATATTAGAAATGCACCAAATGCATATTTTGGCCAAATAACTTAGGGCCAAACATTTAAATCCATATTTGGATAAAGTCACTGCTGTCACAGAATGAACTTTTAGAATAAACATGGCTTTTTAAAAAACAGTTACTATTTAATCAGTTACTACTAGTACTATTTTGTTATTTAACTTTAAACTTTTAAACATGTGGTCTTTATTGGAGGAGCCCTTTCTCATCATTATTTGCTCTAGATCACCCCTCTAGTGACTATAATGTGCTGTTGCAATGTTGACTACTTGCTTATTTGACCATTCAGGAACAAGGTTATTTCTGCAGTAAGGGGTATTGATAAAGCAGCGATATTATTTTTTCTCCCTTAATAATAGTAAGTGATTAAGGTAAAGCCTATAGTGCTTCATTTTCTGAAGTTCAATTCTATTGGGGAAGGTGTAATTTTACTGAAGCATGTTATAAACTTAATTTTCACATGCTTCCTTAGGAAGATGTTTCTGAAGCAGATAAAGATTTTTGCCCTCACTTTTTAAAAGATTTTGAATATTTTTGTACAAACTTACTATGGCACACAATCCTTTGAGTGGAGGAACATACCTAAACCTTGGAACTAGAAATATAGCTCTAAGCTAATATATCTGGATTTAAAGACATGCAATTTTTTCTAAATTTTTATTGGCATATAAGATTCCACGGCATGTGTACTGATTCCAGCAACTACCCTGGAGAAGAATGTTAGAAGATCCTTGACAAATAAACACTACACATTCCTCACCAAAATATGGATATTTTTTAATCACATGAGTTTAACTCTAGCAAATAAATGACATTCTTCTCCATGCAAATCTGATTATTTGTGTCTTTTATCTTGCCCAAAGCTAAATTTGGCCCATCTCTGGACCAGTGAAAATATTAGGGTAACAATTAAGTATTAAACCCTTCAGACTAGGTAATCTAAAAGTCTTTGATTTGAACATGCTTTTTTAATTAAAAAACTATAAATCCACACTTAATTGTATTTGTATTACTCTGTACAGAAAAGTCTATGTGCCAACCAAGCACTAACTTGCTCACCAGAGACTCTAGAAGGCTCCCAGTTTTCCACCACTGCTGTGAAAGACAAGCTTCCATGCAATTATTAATTCCTAACATATTTATCCAAAATTATTAACTGAGGAGTTCCCTTCGTGGCTCAGTAGTTAATGACTCCGACTAAGAACCATGAGGTTGCGGGTTCGATCCCTGGCCTTGCTCAGTGGGTTAAGGATCCGGCGTTGCCGTGAGCTGTGGTGAAGCTTGCAGACACAGCTCGGATCCCGTGTTGCTGTGGCTGTGGCGAAGGCCAGCAGCTACAGCTCCTGTTAGACCCCTAGCCTGGGAACCTCCATATGCCGCAGGTGCAGCTCTACATAAAGGCAAAAAGACAAAAATAAATAAATAAAATAAATAAAATAAAATTATTAAAATAAAATAAAACAAATAAATAAAAATAAATAAATAAATAAAATAAATAAAATAAAATTATTAACTGAGCATGTACCATGTGCCAGGCACTGTCCTAGGCACTAAAGATACCCCAAGAAATAAAACAAACACAGTTTCTAGCCTTGGGGGCTTGAATTCCAGCAAGGAGGGAGAGAGAAAAATAAAACCCATCAACAAGTGTTTTGGGGAAAATTGGTAAAGATGAGCTGAGAGTACTGACAAGAAAGCTCATTATAGTAAATCAAATAAATCGTCTTCATTTCTCTATGCTTCTGGTAGACTTTCTTTAGAAAGATTTTTTTTCTAAATATTTTTTTCCTACACTGTGATTTTGTCTTGATTACTCTACAAAGTGCCAAGCAGATCCATTTTGGAATTTTCCTGCTGTAAAACTGTAGAACAAATCAAATACTATCATGTCTCTAATGCTTAAGCCAATATTTTCTTTTGAAAACATAACTACCTGTTTTATAAAGACTATCTGTTTTACCATTAGATAATATGCTAAGATAATTATATGAAATAACTTTGGGAACATCCATTCAAATCCATCATACTTTGAACAACTCTAATATAATGTTCCATAAGAAAGTTACACTTATCAAAAATACTTTAAACATAACATACTTTATTTGAAAAATTAATATTTATGGCACTGCATTAATTATATGTGACAATATATGTTAAAAATCAAAAATCATGAATAAGAAACAACTGGAATTTTATCAAGTACAGATGCCAATAATAACAAATTTCCAAACAAGTATAACAGATCTTAGTATCATTTTTCTATCAGTTTGTATAAAAGTCAAAACCCCTTAATATAAGGTATGATTGTAAACTTCCACAGAGCTCACTGATATATATATATACATACATATATATATACATATATATATATACCATTTAAATCAAATTTAGCCAATGAAGATCTTCATTTATTTAAAAAATAACTACTGTTTCTTTCAAATTCCTTAACAACAAGTTAGTTTACTTTTATTAAATGACATTTCCATTTTTCCTGCTGAAATCTTTCACTTGTTCAATTTTAGGGCTAAAATATGATAATCATAATGATTGTTTAACTTCTAAATAGTATCTTGTCTTCCTCTATTTTGAATCAGAACTGTTATTTTTAAATATTCTTAGGGCTATAAGAAATAAATTGTGAAAGGTCATATTTTAAAGTGGTGCCTGAAAAGAACCTCAAATGAAATCATCCTTCTAAGAACTATATCTAAAAGCAGATGGTCTGAAACATGACTTTTCTCTTTCTCAATTCCGTCTCTGGCTAAACTCTATTTTGCTTTGCCACATGAAGTCTTAAAGAAGGAGAATCTTAAAATATAACGAGAAATATAGCAGGCAGATGGAAATCACAATAATTTAAAGCAACCTCAGGTGAAATTCATATCACGTGCAATGTTAAAGGTAGGATAAATATTCAAGTTTTTACTATAAAAGATGTTTACAAGCATCATCATGACTGTTGCAAAGCTTGTTTTGTTCATACACTATGTGTCTGGGTTGCAAATGTAGAATGAAAACTAATATGCATATGCCGAGAGCATAATGAACTTTAGAGCAAGAACTGGGCTAGTCCTGAACAAGCTATTATGCAAACCAGTATCTAACTGATTGGGTTTATTATAATGATTATAATGATAATTATCTTAAAAAAGAGCAGTTTCTATTCACTGAGGGCTAAGTCTGGATCAAGGGCTTTCCTAAGCACCATGTATGTATTATCTCTTGGTCTAAAGCTCAAATAGTAATACAGCCACAGGCAGTAATTCAATTAATTCTCATGGACAATTTATGAAATGTTATCTTCATTTTATAATTGAAAAATTTGAGGCTTAGATATATAAGAATTTGTAGAAGTCATGAACTTTGGATTTTATAAATAGCAAAGGAGGGATCAAATCCAAGTTTATTTGAAATTGAAGTCTGCATCCTCATTCACTGTGTTTACTGATATTCACTAAGAATTTTCCTCTTTTCTGTGGAGTTACTTGTAACTGAAACTTCTGTCATCTTAAATCTTGATTTCTATCTTATATCAGAAACATAAGAATGGATTATTTTCCTTGCTTGCCAATTTGATTTTGCTCTTTGATTCTATACCACACTCCATTTTTTTTTTTTTTTGTCTTTTCGCCATTTCTAGGGCCACACACACAGCATATGGAGGTTCCCAGGCTAGGGATCAAACTGGAGCTGTAGCCACTGGCCTATGCCACAGAAACAGCAATGCCAGATCCAAGCTGCGTCTGCAATCTACACCACAGCTCATAGCAACACTGGATCATTAACCCACTGAAAAAGGCCAGGGATCTAACCAATAACCTCATAGTTCCTAGTCGGATTCGTTAACCACTGAGCCATGATGGGAACTCCACCACACCCCAATTTTGACGTGCCATAACCTAACAGTTGATTAAGATGGTTGTGCACCCCTCCTTCTTGACTACCTATCCCCATGATATTTTAGGCATAAAACTATTGTCAGAAACTGTATGACCATTTGACTTTTCAAGGGGATGCATTAAATCAGCTTCAAGTCATACTGAATTTTAGAAATCTTTATATATTTTAAGGAGTTGGATAGAAATTTAATCATTGGATTCATATTTTTGAAGTGAAAAATAGTATAAAAGTCATGAAGCAATCTTCATTTTTCATTGTTACCTACTAGATTCTGAAATCTGGTGATTAATGATTTTTAAATAGCCCTATATAGGGCCGGAAAAATTAATATTGTAAAAATGGTGATACTACCCAGAGCAATCTACAGATTCAATGCAATCTCTATCAAATTACCCATGACATTCTTCACAGAATGAGAACAAACAATCCAAAAATGTATATGGAACTACAAAAGACCAAGAATTGCCAATGCATTCCTGAGGAACAAAAACCAAGCAAGAGGTGTAACTCTCCCTGACTTCAGGCAATATTATAGGGCCACAGTAATCAAGACAGTGTGGTACTGGTACCAAAACAGACATACGGACCAATGGAACAGAATAGACACCCCAGAAATAAACCCAGGCACCTATGACCAACTGATCTTTGACAAAGGAGGCAAGAACTTAAAATGGGTAAAAGACAGTCTTTTCAGTAAGCATTGCTGGGAAACTTGGACAGCTGTTTGCAAATCTATGAAGCTAGAACACACTCTCACACCAT
>PVHT021183699.1:57700070-57745150 GCA_004024745.2 Catagonus wagneri | reverse complement strand
TGGTACCAAAACAGACATACGGACCAATGGAACAGAATAGACACCCCAGAAATAAACCCAGGCACCTATGACCAACTGATCTTTGACAAAGGAGGCAAGAACTTAAAATGGGTAAAAGACAGTCTTTTCAGTAAGCATTGCTGGGAAACTTGGACAGCTGTTTGCAAATCTATGAAGCTAGAACACACTCTCACACCATACACAAAAATAAACTCTAAATGGCTTCAAGACTTAAATAAAGACTTAAATATAAGACAACACACCATTAAACTCCTTGAAGAAAACACTGGCAAGACATTCTCCAACATCAACCTTACAAAGGTTTTCTCTGGTCAGTCTCCCAAAGCAACAGAAATAAAAGCAAAGATAAACCAATGAGACCTAACCAAACTGACAAGCTTTTGCACAGCAAAGGAAACCAAAAAGAAAACTAAAGGACAACTTATAGAATGGGAGAAAATTGTTTCAAATGATGCTACTGACAAGGCCTTAATCTCTAAAATATACAAACAACTGATGCAGCTAAACAGCAGAAAAAACAACCACCCCACTGAAAAATGGGCAAAGGACCTGAATAGACATTTCTCCAAAGAAGATATACAGATGACCAACAAGCACATGAAAAAATGCTCAACATCACTGATGATTAGAGAAATGCAAATCAAAAGTACCATGAGATACCACCTCACACCAGTCAGAATGGCCATCATTAACAAGTCCACAAACAACAATTGCTGGAGGGGGTGTGGAGAAAAGGCGACCCTCCTGCACTCTTGGTGGGAATGTAAGCTAGTACAACCACTATGGAAAACCCTATGGAGGTATCTTAGAAACTATACATAGAACTACCATATGACCCAGCAATCCCACTCTTGGCCATATATCCAGACAAAAATTTCCTTGAGAAAGACACTTGCACATGCATTTTCACTGCAGCACTATTCACAATAGCCAGGACATGGAAACAACCCAAATGTCCATTGACAGATGACTGGATTAGGGAGATGTGGTATATATACATGATGGAATACTATTCAGCCATAAAACAGGATAAAATAATGTCATTTGCAGCAACATGGGTGGAATTAGAGACCCTCATACTGAGTGAAACAAGTCAGAAGGAGAAAGACAGATGCCATATCTCTTATAACTAGATATACTGCACAAAGGAATCTCTCAACAGCAAAGAAAATCACAAACTTGGTGAACAGACTTGTGGTTGCCAAGGGGGTGGGGGAGGGGTGGGAGGGAAAGGGTTAACTAGTGCTTCAGTGATAGAAAAGCAAGGAGATCCAGCTGTATAGTACAGGGAACTATGTCTAATCACATGTGACAAATCCATACATGTACACGTAACTGGGTCACCATGCAGTGCAGCTGGAAAATTTGACAGAAATCTGTAAACCAGCTATAATGCAAAAATAAAAACTAATTTAAAAAATAAAAAAATAAATAGGCCTACATAAATCAATTAATATATATTGAGATTCATATTCTCCGTCAAGCTTGCATAGTCAAAAGCCATCTTCCTTTTAGGTATTTTCTTCCCATTTAGAATTGTATTACTTTTACTTGGAAAGGAAAATCTACTGATTTTTCCCAAGAGAGCTTTCTTGCCAAGACAAAGAATTTGGACCCACTGCTCTAGCATACAATCATACCTCTTTTCCAGTAGCTGAGTGTATTGGTTAGGAATCTTGGTTGTGATGAAAAATCAAATCCAATAAGCACAAGCAGGAAGTCTTGGCTTCTACAGTTGAGAAGTAAGGTGACTTTTCATTCTAGGCATGGCCCAGTTCTGGGCCTCAAATAATGACGTCCTACCTCAGTTTCTCTCTTTTACTTTCTGGAGAAAATGACTTTCCATTTCCTAGTAAGTGCCTATGTTTTATTCTCTCTCTCACGGCTTAATCTTAGACCCTAAAAGGCAGTTGCTGGTATGTCCGAAATTATTTTATTTATACAAATAATAGATCACAGAAATTTAAAAACCTTCTGTTCCCCAGAAGTTTCCCAAAATTCTCCAAATTGGGGTTCATATACATGATCTGGGTCATATGACTATGTCTAAAATAATCACATGGCCAAGAGAGGGAAGACATCTATTGCTCAGGTCTGGATCACATGGCAGACCGCTCTGGACTAACTTGTATTCTCCTGGCCAAATTCATTTACCTAAACACTGACCAATGTGACTATTATTTGGAATTAATTTTTAGCAAGTAATTAAGGTTAAATGAAGTCATAAAGGTAGGACACTGATCCAATAGGATTTGTGCCCTTATTAGAAAAAATAGTAGAGAGCATACCACTCCCCTGCCCCTTTCTTGTAACCTAAGGAAAAGGCAAGAAGGCATCTATCTACAAGCCAGTAAAAGAGGCCTCAAGAACAGAATCTGCCAACACCTTGATCTTGGATTTTCCAGCCTCTAGAAACATGAGAAAGTTTTGTTGTTTAACCCACCAAGTCTACGATATTTTGTTACAGCAGTTTGAGCAGACAAATATACCACTTATAGAGAACAAGAGATCATATCAGTGTGTCCCAAAGTATAAGGACTAAAGGGCAGAAGAAAAGTGATTCTGCAGGACAACTCAGAAGCTATTTCCAAAAAAACAAAAAGTAGGTATTGCTAAGCATAGTTATCAACACAGTTTTAGCTAAGCCAGAGTCAGGGGACTCCATGAATAGGCTTCTGATACAATGGAATTATGCACAACGTTTTGTGTTATATGCATAGGCACAAGCTCTTAGGAGATGATACGATTCATAGACTTTGTAATATCTTCAGTTGGAACATCAGTCCTCAGAACTGTCTGGATCCATGTTCAGGAGCACTCACAGAAGCTCCAGGTGGATTTAGGGCCTAGGGAGAAAAGAGGTAAGAATGGATTCCAGACATATTTAAGAGAGTTGTTTCACATTATTTGGTATGATCATCCTGGGAGACAAAAGGATTCACTCAAGGGTTATAGAATCAAGATTACTCTTACCCGGTGAGTTGCTTCCCCTTTATCTTATGTATCCAGAAAGAAATACATTGTTTCATTCCTGTAATTTTATTGTGTTACCTACTATCAAAAAGTACTCAGAGGCATTAAAAATTGGGCCTAGTGTCAGCAACTGTGAAAAGTCAGTTCAAATAACAATTTCTCCAGGAGCATGCATGCTAAGTAGACATTCCTTCATCCACAGCCACTGCTATAAAGAGAAAGAAAAGAAAATAAATCCAGAACAACATTCTCATAAATAAAAATAGATGTCAAAATGGTTACTTCGTAATGTAAGTGCTGATTAGGAGAGCTGGTCCTGGTGAGGTGGAAATATTGCCTTTCTTCTAGTTGTCTGTGGAAAGGTCTGAATAACCTTAATCATTATCTGTTCAATTAGCTTGAAAGCAAGAAAAAATGTGAGAAATAGGAAAATAACTTCAGAATAATAATCACTGGGTCATGCTGTTATTTTATGACCATATGTCTCGTAAATTAGCAAAGATTATTGAAGCTACAGAATTTGCAACAAAATAATGAATTTTATATTATTTCCAATAATTAAAAATTTTAAATATGTCATTATGTACATAAATGTACATAAATCAGATTCATCCAAAATACAATTCACACCCATGTCACCTGAATGGTGATTAAAAACATAACAACTTATGACTGTTTCTAAGCTGAGAATAAAAATATGCTTTATTCTAACACCTTACTTGACATCAAATCAGTAACTCATTTCCATAAAAGAAAAGTAGAATCCTTACTAGTTTATTTCTTAGATGATGCTAACATTTCGAGAATATGGCAATCTTGCATTCAAGCTGAATTAAAAGCATATGCAGATAAATCAATTTGCAGGCTAAACATCGGAGCTTATGAAAACAATGATACCATTTCTTTAGGGTCCAGTGGGGAAAACCTGCCAAAGAAATGAGCTACCCAAGAAGCTAGACAGTCTTAATTTTATATTAAATTAGGTTTACCACAGTCTTAAATGCCCACGATATCAATTAGAAAACACCTTTCAGAAGGTTTGGTGTATTTGTTTTTTTTTTTATAAAACACTTGTCACCAATGACAAACATTATGAATATAATTAAACAATAAAATTAGCAAATGCTCTAGAGACTACCTCCCTTCCTGCACTGATTATACTTGGTAGCAGAAGGGCTCACAAGCTGAAAAGAGAATTTGCCTTCTCAGTCAGAGGAGCCAAGAAAACTGGCCAGACATCTGAAATACAACCGGGTGCCAAGGATGACAGCTGATGACAATAGCACTTGTGCTCTGAATTACCACTGGGGTCTACAGATAGCAATAAACACATGACTCAAAAACAGCTGAAAAGAAATCTAAATGCAGTGGATGAGACTTTCAATAATTGTGACTGAGAAATAAAATTGGGCCTGTAGGTCTAGGCCTAGTGGCTATTTGAGGGACCACAGGGAAGTAAGCGGAAAATAGTGAAGGATGTTTGTGTGGCTACTGGTTCTAATAAAGAAGGCTACAACTACTAACAAGCTCTGGAGTCTTCTTCCCCCCACCCCAATACATGGTTTTTCTTTAGCTCCTATGGTAATACAGATATGTTCACAAATATTTTCCTACTTATTATAAATAAGGATTTTGTATGGTATGAAAAAATCTTGTAATCTTAGTCCATGAGAACATTGGTCATCTATGCTTAAGGAGGAGCACTACTCTGTCCCAAAGAATTAGAGTTGGGGACAAAGGCAGTCAAAAGAAGTAGAGTGGGTATAGACTGCATAAGGAAATAAAAAGATTCTGCGGATGAATTTTAGGAATTTGTCTTAGATACTGAGAGATGTGAAACTTGGGAGCTCTACTTTCAAGAATGCTCCTCTAAAGCATTTGAGGTATATTATTTTTGAATTAAATTTGTTTTTATTTTTTAAATTTTTTATTATGATTTACAATGTTCTGCAATTTCTGTCACACAGCAAAATGAACCATATATATATGTATATATATATATGTAAATTATTTTTCTCACATTATCCTCCATCCTGTTCCATCACAAGTGATTCTATAGTTCCCTGTGCTATACAGAGGATCTCATTGCCCATCCGCTCTAAATGCAAGAGTTTTCATCTATTAACCCCAAACTCCCAATCCACCCCACTCCCTCCCCCTACCCCTGGCAAACACAAGTCTGTCCTACACATCCATGATCTATTCTGTTTTGTAGACAGATCATTTGTGCCATATTTTAGACTCTGTATATAAGTGATATCCTATGGTGTCTTTCTCTTTCTGACTTCCTTCACTCAGAATGAGAGTCTCTAGTTTCATTCATGTTGCTGCAAGTGGCATTATTTTGGCCTTTTTATAACTGAGTAGTATTCCATTGTATATATAGATATCACATGTGTCTAATCCATTCATCTGTCAATGGACATTTAGGTCGTTTCCATGTCTTTGCTATTGTGAATAGTGTTGTGATGAACACACAGGTGCATGTATCTTTTTCAATGAAATTTTTGTCTGGATATATACCCAGGAGTAGTTTTGCTGGGTTATGTGGTAGTTCTATATTTAGTTTTCTGAGGTACCTCCATACTGTTTTCCATAGTGCTTGTACCAATTTAGATTCCCACCCACAGTGTAGGAGGGTTCCATTTTCTCCACATCCTCTCCATTTGCAATTTGTTGACTTGTTAATGATGGTCACTCTAACTGGGTGTAAGGTGGCACCTCACTGTAGTTTTTATTGGCATTTCTCTAATAATTAGTGATGTTGAACATTTTTTCATGTACCTGCTGGCCATATGTATGTCTTCTTTTGTGAAATGTACATTTATTTTTAATAGACTATTTTTTAGACTAGGTTTAGGTTCATGGGAAAATTGAGCAAAAGGTACAGAGATTTCTGATATACCTTTTGCCCCCAACCTACACACACTTTCTTTTTCAAAAGCCCACACCAGTGTGGTACATCTGTTACAATCAATTAATTGACACATTAATACCTAGAGTCCATAGTTTACCTGAGAATTTGCTTTTTGTGTTGTATATTCTACAGGCTTTGACAAAAGTGGCATGACATATATCCACCATTATACTATTATACGGAGTACTTTCACTGTCCTTAAACTCTTTTATGCTCTGCCCATTCATCCCTCTCTTCCTCTGAACTCCTGGGAAACCACTGATCTTCTATCTGCATAGTTTTGCCTTTTCCAGAATGTCATGTAGTTGGAATCATATAGGGTGTACTCTTATCATATTGCCCTTTTTCATTTAGTAATATGCATTTAAGATTCCTCCATGCCATTTCATGGCTTGATAATTCTTTTCAGGACTGAATGATATTCCATTGTCTGGAATACTACAGGTTATTTATCCATTCACTTACTGAAGGACATTCCGGTTGCTTTCAAGTTTTGGCAATTATGATTAAAACTTTCATAAATATCCTTGAGGAGATTTTTATGTGGACAAGAGGTTTCAACTCATAGAAAGATGGATAAATAGTAAGGAGTATAACTGCTGGATCATATGGCAAAAGTATATTTAGTTTTATAAGAAACTGCTAAACTATATTCCAAAGAGATTGTATGTACCATTTTGCATTCCCACCAGCAATGCATGAGAGTTCCCGATGCCCGACATCCTGACCGCTGTTGTGCTACATTTGTCATTCTAATAGGTATGCAGTGGTATCTCTCATAATTGTTTTATCTGGCAATTCGTTGATGAATATGATGTGAAACAACTTTTCATATGCTTACTTGCCATCCCTATATCTTCATTCATAAGGTATCTGTTAAGGATTCTTTTGTCCAGTTTGTAATCAGATCATTCATATTTTTACTGTTGAGTTTAGCAGTTCTTGTATATTTTGGATAACAGTCCTTTATAAGATATGTCTTTTGTAAATACTGTCTCACAGTTTGTGGTTTGTCTTCTCATTTTCTTGATATTGTCTTTCATGGAACAGAAGTTTTTAATTTTAATGAAGTCCAGCTTTTCCATTTTTTTTCATGGATTGTATCTTTGATGTTGTATATAAAATATCACCATGCCCAGGATTTTCTTCTATGTTATCTGCCAGATTTTTATAGATTTGCATTTTACATTTTGGTTAATTTTATTTTTACCTGATAAATACATGTAAATAGTTTAAACACAATTCATCATTTATTTTTTAAATTATTCCTTCTGCAAAGTACCTCTAACATTAATATGCTCAATAGTAATATAATACATGTAACAATTAATATAATACTGCTAAATTAGTAATTTACCAATTCCTGATACTATTTATTCATAACAATTATCACTTCCTATGTAATTTATTACAAATTTACACTATTATGATTAGTTAATAATTCCTACAAAACAAAATACTGTACTTCAATAAATATTTCCTTGCATTGAATTTAGTAGCTTCTAAAATTGTTTCCAACATATATTGCAAATGCCTATCAATAGGATCTTTATTTTTAAAACATAGAAATGTTGAAACATATTGGAAAATACACAATATCAATTTTTTCCCTCCATAGGCTGTTCATTCTCATGTTTCAATTTGTACAGTCCCTACCACAATCTATTTTATTTTTTTTTAAATACAAATGGCCATTGGAGAATAATCTGCAATTGAGTGAATTCTAACAGAATAAGTCTTATTTCATAGTTTCCCTCAATCCTATATAACTACCATCCCCATCAATGTACACATACACGTTACTGTATTCACAGATAAAATTGCTGTGGCTCATAGCTTCATATTTTGGCTGTGATACATGTTTAATTATATGAAAACAAGGCTTATATTATTTCTGATAATATCCTGCCATGCCTTCAAACTAGTTATTGAATTTAATTAAATATTTAATTGTTTAGAACTAAAAACTGTGTTCTTAGCACCCTCTGTCTTTTTTAATCATTTGAACATAGTCCATAGTACACGGTAGATTTGCAGGTCTTATGCATAGAATTTTACAAATATGAAAGAGATATATACATTATGTGATTACTTTTCTAATCATGATGTAGAAACCCCTCTCCGCCCTCGCCATCTACTCCAGAAGTTTCCTCCAGCTCCTTTCCAGTCAATTCTCATGAGTAAATTGGGAGTTACATAGTTCGTAACATTTATATATCAATTTAATTTGCATAAACTGAAAGACAGTCAACACAGTATTACTGAACCCTTTCCACAGTGTTTCAGCCAAAGCTAATTTAAAGTGATTATTGTTTTTTGAATCCACATAATCAAGGAAAAAAATAATCACTGGAAATCCATATACAACTGAGCATATTTTGGTAGAATTTAATATAAAATGAAACTGACTTCAAAAACTTTCCCTTTTTGTTGGGAATGAGAGTAGGTGAAAGACAGTGGGAGCTCAGAAAACATTCATTATTGTTCAATATGCAGAGCAGCAGGGGAGGGAAATTAAAGCAGAGGAGTGGAGAAGAACAGCAGCCATATCGTGCAAATCAGCAACCCTTCTTTGTGGGAGTGAAATACCCAAAGGGAATAGAATCTTAGAGTGTCCCATCTTCTTGATCTTGCTGCACTCTGTGAGTAAATATAAAATGGCAAAGCAAATATGCTGCTAGAAACTGGAGGAAACGTAGGTAAATAACGGACTGAAATAGAGCCACCCTGCTGTATTGATAAAGGAGGCTGTCCTCAGTTTTACTAGGGCTTGAAGCTTATTTTATGTATCAATTTCCTCAGGTATCATGATAAACATCTTTAGTTTAAAGACAAAGATTTCCTAAAGAGTGTCAAATAGTTTAATCAGCAGAAAATAACAGAAATTGAATGAAAGAAGGAGCAATTGCTTGTCAGCTAATACTAGGTAGGCATTGCACAAAATCCTACTTCCTTATCTATGAATATTTAAACTTGGCAACCACATTACAGGGAAATAATGAAGCAATCTGACACTTTGGCAACTTCCCCCACCTAAAGATTTACAAAAGCAGAGAAAAAGCATAATATGACATTTGGCGATTGCTGTTTCTGAACTGAACTGTTATTAATTCCAAAGCAAGTAATTTATCAGAAAGCAAAGTAGAGAAAGCAAGCAAGCAAGCAATCAAAACACCACAGTGATGAACCTATAAACATAAGCTGGCTTCTTAACTGAAATATAGGGGCCACCCTGCCTGATGGAAGACAAATTTGGACTGAATAATACAAGAACCAATTTAGGCTGTTATTCCAAGTAAATCAGAAGTAAAAGACACTTAACAACTCATTATTCATTTCTGAACAAACATGAAGTTCTTAGTTACAGCTGGGACCAGAAACTGAAAAGCCAACTCAGAGAACCAGAAGACAGGAGGATTTTGTGATATGCACACCTCATTTGGAAGTGTGAAATAGGAAAACTTTATGGGAGTATAATTAGTAATCATTTCAGTCTACCCTTGTCAGAGTTAAGAAATGTAATTAGAAGATGAAAAACACCATCTTATATTTCCAATAAACCAGGGTCACTCCCCAAATCAACTTTATATTATTATAAACAGCCAAGTATGACTCCAAGAAGTAACATAGCTCTTCTGCTCATTGGAACTGTGCAGTTCTCTCTACTACATTGCATATCTAACGTCTAACACTGAGTCTGGTACATAGCAAGTAATCAATAAATTCTAACCGAATAAATTAATATAACATAAATGCATTTCACCATACTACTTCAAACCAAGTTTTAATCATCCGTGAGAATCTTACATAGAAAAGACATCAAAGTAAACATTCTGATATAAGCATATTTATATGTTTCATCATAACATAAATTCAAAATGAAAAAAAAATATTCTGAATGTCCAAAGTCCAAAATTGGTGCCATTTTTGATACTGAAAAGTGGAAGGGACTTAGAGATACATCTTATTTCTAAAACAACATCCAGGGAAGTGAACACTAAATAGTTAAGTTCAAATTAGGTACAATGAAATCATTAATTGTTGAGAAGATACAATCAAGTTTTGTATACCAAAGCAACGTTTTAAATGGTCAAAAGTTATTAATATATCCAACCAAAAATCGAGTAAAGTGTTTATTACTCACTTGGTTTGCTAGGGATGGCACAACTCTGTATCCAGGCATTTAGTTCTTTTTTCATCATGTTCTAAATCAAATTTTATTTTAAGCTTAATAAGTAAATTTAGGTACTTACTAAAATTTAGGTACATATAGGCTTAATTTTACATTGAGTATGCTGGTAAGACTTTTAAGCTTAAGGTTTTAAAAATACAGGGAATTTTTTGCACTTTAAATTTAAGTATTTAATAATTCTTACCTGTCTATATTTCTCAGACCAAAGCTTTATATGTCACGACTCCACTGTTTCTGAATTGCTTCCTCACCACCATCTGGAATTTAAAAAATACATATTATGGCAGTGGCTAAGAAATTTTATTAGGAAAAAAACTTTTAACAAGTCTTTAAAAATTACTGGTGCAATCTGTGTCACAATCTTTACGCAAACAATGAATTTCGAAGGTCTTCTATTCCTAAACAGATGCCATTTAGAGATTTAACAGGTGTTTTCTGAAAGCACTTAAAGAATAGGAATTTCATTTCACATCCAAAGGAATAACAAAGTCTGTAATATAAAAGAATCTGCTTTAAACCAGTTTCATCAACATAAATTCCAAAACTGAAATCCCTGGAGAATTACATTTATATTTAAAATTTTGAAATGTTTAAATATTTAGCAAATTTTGCAAAGAATTAGAATTCTAAAAACAAAACAAAAAAGAAGTATTTCATCATTCTCTAGAGAACAGTGAATGCTTCATTTTTTCCAAATTTTTAAATATCTGAAATATATGAAAATCACCTAGAATTTAAGAGAATCTTTGCCATAATTGCTTCATTTTAGCTTAAGAAATAAAAATATTAAAGATTGCATAGTTAAAGCCCAAGAAAATCTAACTGTGGTTAAATTTAACTGACCAACTAATGCGCAGATTAAACATGACTGTCAGGTGTGTCTGTGAGGATGTTTCCAGATAAGATTAGCACTGGAGTTGGCGGACTTGGAAAGTTCACTGGCCTCCCCAGTGTAGTTGAGGATCATTCAACACTGTTGAGGGCCTAAACAGAACAAAAAGCAGGGGGAGCAGAAATGTACCCCCTTTCTTCCTTGCTGCCTGCTTTAGGTGAGACCTCTCATTTCATTTTCCTAGGACGCCAAACTAGAATTTACACAATAGGCACCCCAAGTTCAAATGCCTTCAGACTCAGACTGGAATTTACACCACTGGCTTTTCTGTGATTCCAGTCTGCAGATGGCAGATTGTGGAGTTCTCAACCTTAATGGAATCATGCCATCCCATTCCTGATGTTAAATATAAATCATGTTTCTATATGGAGATATAAATAATCAATCCTACTGGTTTTCTTTCTCTGGAGAATACTCCATTATCCACTACTTCACCAAAAGTGACCACTGTTCTGAATATAATATGAATATATCTGGATATATTATTACCATATATTACAATTCATTTAATAATGAATTAATAACCAAGTTGTTATTTTATGATTCAGGACTTTAGGTAAATAAAATCAAGCTGTATGCAGAATTTTGCAACTTTTCAAAACCCTGTATTTTTTTTTTGAGATTTATTCATGCTGCTGTGTGTTGATTTGGTACACTTATTTTCAGCTGCACTATATAGCATTTTCTCATGACTATGCCTAAACATTCCCTTACTGAAGAATACTTAGGTTGTATTTTGTTTTTGAAATTATGATTATGATTTTTATTATTTTATTATTATTACAAGCAATGCTGGAATGAATATATTTGTAAATAACTTTGTGCCAAGAATGATGTTCAAATTACTTAACAGAATAATTTGGGTACTGACCAATAAGGATATATGCTTTACTACTCAGAACTAGATAGCCATAAAAGAAAAAAAAAAGTAACAGACTATACTGGTTCAATAACAGTTGTGACTTATGATCATGGACAGAGATTTTCCTAGAATAGATATTTTGAAGCTAAATTGCATAATTAAAATATCAAGTTTTTCATTATGCCAAACTGTTGTTTTAATTTCCATGCCTATGGTAATTTGTAAGATTAAATATTTCAATACTTATTAAATAAGTACATATTAAATAAGTACATATTATGTTTCTTCTTCAAACACTTAAATTTCATCCATTTTGCTCTTGTCATTTCTCCATTGATTTGTAAGAGCTCTTTATATTTTCTCAATGTAAGTTTTTAATAGATATCTCTTCCAGATCATTATTTTTCTTTAAATTTTGTCATGGTATCCTTTATTCTACAGAGATTGTATTATATCTTATTGTAATTTTTAATCAAAATGAAATATTTATTTTTCTTGTTTAATTTGTTCTTCATTATATAGGTCATTTTCTAAGATGCATACTTAATTTTCACACACTTACATAAACAAATTTGTCTTTGTATCTAAAGAAATAATTAATTCCAAACTTCTCTTAAATATGTTTAAGTTTATGCAGATTGCCACATATTTTTTGTGCAGATTGCCACATATTTGTCCTTATCATAATTTCAGGCTATATTTTTTTTCAGCATTTCCCAGTATACATTTATCTAATTTCTCCCCCTAACAAGTTCTTCACAATTCCTAGCCTTATTGTTTTTCAGAATTGCAGTGGATATATTTTATCTAATTACCCTGAATTCTGAAAATTTTGGTTGAAATTAAATTACTCTGTGCATAGTCTATTATCTTGACCTAATCTTCCTTAATATTGCAAAAACATTTTTGAAAGACAAAAACCAAAACAAACCACTAATTGGCCAAAAAAAAAAAAAATCTACACCTGGGAGCTATCAGAATAAAGGACTGCAAGCTGTAAAATCTAGAAATGTGATTTCTCCTTGAGGCAGATGCCAAGACAGGATTAAACATGCAAAGATTAAGAGCAACACTAAAGAGAGAAAATGGAGAGGGAACTGGAAAAAGCTGCAGGAGCCAAGAAACTGTGAAAGAAGGCCGGCCTTGAATAATGGAAAGAAAGAAGTTTAAATCAAAGAATCCTCAATTGTGTACAACTTCAAAAAAAAAAGCTTGGCAAGGATTTTGGGGAATCCTTGGGCCATGAAAGGATTCCTATATCTCCCAAGAATGGATTGTCCTATCTCTGTGCACTCACTTTGACAAGGAGTAGCCTATGTGACATGAAGCTTGAATACAAGCACAGATTAGTAAAATGCTTGAGTCCATAGATAAAAATCTTTGTAGCTGGAGGTCTGAGAGGAACATTTTCATAGCTACCAGGGTGATGTATAAGTGTTCCTTGTTTTATTGAGTTATGTTATTTGAACTTTATCAAGTTACATTTTAACTACATTTCCACTTATTTGCTAGGTAACATTAAGTCATTGTGGCCAATATATTTTGAACCATATCTGCAGGCTCTTGATTATTATTGTAAAAATATTGATTATTACTAATTTAAAATAAAAGTAATCCTATTCTTAACATTTTATTCAATGAAATGATAAGAATAGAAATCCATCCATCTATCATATTTGTTACTTATAAATACTGGGAAGACTGAAAGGGTTTCTACAATTCTCTCCATTAACATTCTAAACAGATATAATCTTTTCAACACATTCAGTTAATTTAAGTATCAAAGTCCAATAAATAAGCAAACTATACCTGTGAAAAAACATATTGGTCATAAAAATCATAATCTAGTAGGTTTTCTAAAATTTCCAAACACTAATTTTATAACTGTCTAAAATTTTTAAACATTTCCATCAGATTTTCCTATATCTAAATTATATTTTTCTTTCATTATTTTCTCTTCATCATTAGTACTTCTTTTCTCTTGTCACCGTGTCACTTATTAATTTATTTAGGCATACTGAATTCAATTAATTCTTAACCTTTCAGTTAAGGCTTATAATAGTTTTATGTTCTTTTCGAAAACTGCTATACTTTTAGTTTTTTAAGTATTATGCTTTTATGAAATACATGTGGTACTCCACGTACAGCCAGGCTTTTCAACACTGGAGAGAGGTAGGCAATTGCCTCTCCTCTTGATTTATAACACAATGACTTTTCAACCCCAAGTTACAGCACTTTTAACTGCTGGCACAGACTGTGTATTCACATCTAGTTTGCTACCCACAATCACTTTTCTCTTCACCCCTGTCTCCTCTGGATGTCTAGACATTGCTGAGAAATCTAACACACTGTTATCCTTTCTCATTGAGCCTATCTCACTTAACAATGCCACTTTTTATACAGTTAGCAACATGTGGAATTTGTGTTGCCTTTTCTACCTTAACTCTTGCTTGTAACTTAGAGCAATATTAATATATTTATGAAAATATTATAGCTGAGTATATAGTAGACTTTGCCATTATTCAATAAAAGAATGTGGATTTAATAATATTAACATAGAGATTTCTTTTCATTTTGATCTTTAATAAAAATGTGACATTACATTTCAAGTGGCATAAGTTATACTGATTTCTTAAGGATACATTTTTTACTATGTACTAGTTATTAATTTTAAAAGTAATGTATTCTCATGAAATAAACCAGAAAATATAGAAACCACGCAAAAACATAGATGGAGAAAAAAATGAAAATAGCTCTAAATCCTAAAATATACATAAACATATGTGTGTGTGCATATATATATATACACATGCACACATATAAACTGTAGTCACACATGAAAGTGTTTTAATACACACATGAGGCAATTATCTACACTTGCAATTATAATTTTAAGCATTCTATGTATTACATATTTAAGCACACATATATACATATATTTATATATAGCAATCCTAATAATAAAATTTCCTATAGAATGAAGTCTATGGATCTCTGAGCAGATGCAAAAGAATATAAGCTGAGAGCATCCATACCTAATTTCTGAGTGGCCTTTTGATAAGCTTACTAACATCCCATTACTCTCTTCTTTTAGACAGTCTCAAGAAAGCCAACTTGAAAGAATTAAAAGACTCCATACTTTTTTCCTAAGAACGTAGGAACTTCTGCTTGATGCCTCAAAGGGGTTAATATCTGCATAGCAATTACAAAACGACATCATCTTAATTTTGTCCTAGAAGTACTGAGACAATGACCTTTATACTAAGCTGAAGTAAAGCTTGACAGAAGCTATTTAAAATATTCCTTAAAATGTGGGCCCAAAACTTGAAAGAGATCATTATGTTTTTAGAAAGACTCAATCTAGAATATTAGGCATCTCAGCATCATAAGATTCAAGTACTAAGAGGGACATTCAGTTGATATGGAGGAAACAAGGGATGGTTTGGAGCTTTGAGGCCTTGATTATCAAAAACATAACCAGTATGGAGTACAGAGTATGATCCAACCTTCTCATTCAGGACTCTGTCTTCACTGGAGGCCACAATCTGTAGCTCTGATTCCACAAGAAGACCAGGCTTATTTGGCTGTTGGTGTTTTCTTTTTCTAACAAATTAAGTTATTTGATAGGATTTAAACATTTAAAGATAAAAGTTTGTGGGGAAAATGAGAAAATCTAGCAAATACGGATCTCAAATGTTAAAAATGTCTTCAAGTAGTGGCTTCCAACTTTAGAAGGGTTATGTCCTTCTGAATGCACAGCTGTCCCCACCAGAATCATTTGATTCAGCTGTGTCACATGTCCAGCCGTTGCAGACATTTGAGTTTGGAGCTGGTGTACTACTCCAAGTGGCATCCCTGCCTATTATAATAAAGTGGAGATGAACTTAAGGAAAATGTGTTTACTATAACATAATTCAGATCATCAGTTCACTTTCCAACTGCTTTCATGGTGGCAGGATTAAGTATCATACTTCTGCAGTGCTTCAGGATTGAATCAATACAGTGTATGTCAGCTCTGTGTTCATTCAATACAACATTTTTTTTTTTCCAGTTGGTGGAATCTGAACTACTCTTACTAGAGAGGGTACATTTTATGGTATACCAAAAGCTATTCAAAATCACTGCTGTCTCAAAGCATTAACAGAAGAATCTTCCCGTCCTGGCCCTGTGAACATTTAATCTCTCTTCTCAGATTCCCAGTTCTTTTTTCTCTTTTTTTTTTCTTTTCATTTGAGCTTAAGTAAAATCCTAGCATCTTTGTACATGATCCTTTGTCAGTACAAACACTAAATGCTTAAGCTAGTAGTTTCTCAATGTCTCTATAACATAGAATAGTTACCAGGAGTGAGTAAGGAGAAGCAAAGTACAGAGTAGCACCCACCAACATTTAGCACGCCCTGTAAATTAGGCCTTCCACCCTGAGGTATATTCCCCACAAAAAATGCATTATGTCTGATTACCAAGAAACTAACAAAACATGAAAGACTATAGCGCAATTCATAATAGTCCAACACAGAAAACAACCCAAATATCCATCAACAGTGAAGTGAATAAATTATGAATAAGCATAAAATAGAATACTCTAAGACCGAACAAACTACCTATGCTCAACAAAGAGGATGAAGATCAAAATTATAATATTTAGTAAGAGAAATCAGCCACAAAAGAGTACTAACTGTGTAATTCCTTTTATATACACTTCAAAACTAGGAAAAATGATGCTATGCAGTTTTAAGATGATTACGTCAGCTGGAATGGAAACAGGACTCTGTAGGGGCTAATATTGTCTTAACTCAATCTGGTTGTTGGTTACACAGGTGCATTCAATCTATGAGCATTCAGCCATCAGCACCTATGACGGGAGTTATGTTATACTTTAAGTTAAAGTTTACCGAAAGAGAGAAAAAGAAAGAAAAAGAGACAGAGAGCTGAGAATGAGGGAAAGGGAACTTGGCTGGCAGGGCCCTTTTCCGCTCTGGTCCTACCACCCTATTTCCAGGTGAAACACAAATGTGAGTTACAGATGTGTGACGGTCATAAAGAAACCGGGAAGATGAAACCTGTAAACCAAAGACACCCATGTGCAAAGAGAAGTAAAGTGCCCAGGGTTTCTGACCTCTGATGACAATATCACTGAACAACTGTGCCAACGAAGGACACTGATTTCCAGATTTCCCATTGTCTGAGACAAGTTAACGCTGTATGTTTTCGATGCTATTTTTCAGATTTTTTTTTTTTTTGCATGTGTGTGGCTGCTTTCACATGCAATTCCTATGACCTTTACATGATTTAATTCTAAGTTTTAGCAATTGTCTTCCAAGTGAGCAGTCCCATCACAGGTAAGCTGAAATCAAACCACTAAGCCTGGCCATTATGGGGAGTCCAAGAGAGAACCTAGTGGTGTAAAAGATTTAAAGTTCAAAATATGGTGTAGTTAGTGGAAGAGAAATAACTGGTTTTGGTTCAAGATGGTGATAGAGGAGGATCCTGTGCTTACCTCCTCCCACGGATATACTGAAGCTGCAGCCACATATGGAAATTCTTCTGGGGAGAAAAAAAAACACCGGGCAGCTCCTATGCCTTCAGCAAACAAGAGAAGGCCCAGGTCCAAGTGATTAGAAGAGGCTGGGAGACAGGAACTCCAATCTCTGCACCATGACCCACAGCTGGTAGGAAACTCAAACTACAACTCCCCAGCTACTCGCTGTGGAGCAAAGGCTTGAACCCCACAGCAGGTACCCCGACCTGTGAGATCTGCACCTGAGAGACAAGTCCGCAAAGTGAAAACCAATGAAATGTGCGTCCAGGAGACTTACAAGGCTATTAACATTGGAAAAGGCTCTCAAAGGGCCGAAGGCACTGGGACTTACCTGCCTGGAGGCCCTGGTAGAGACTGTAGATCCGCAGGCGCCAAACCCCCTGAGAAGGAGGCTCGATGGCTGATCGTCAAGCCTGGCCTGAGGGGCAGGTCTCTCAGTAACCGCCAGCCAGGGCCCTGCTTCTGGGGGCCAGCATCTTCATAATCACCCTCTGCCAGCGGGCACCATCTTTTTTGTCTTCTTTTTTTTTTTCTTTAACTTGATTACTGCGGCACTACCTACCAGTTTCTAGTTTTTGCTTCATTCCGCGGGCAGGCGCCATCTTTGTGTTCTGGCTGGTGGGACAACATCTTTTCTTAAATTTTTTTCTTTTTTTCTTCCCCGCACCCCGCGTTATTTCCTTTTCCTTTTCGTGGCAGGTGCGACCTGTTCTCTCCCTCTGCCTCCCTCCCGGCAGTGGGTGTCACCTTCCCGTTCTCCTTTGCGCGAGCGCCCGTGTCTACCGGCGGGGAGCTCTTCTGTTTGACGTCACTGAGAACCTGGTTTTTGCGGCTGTCGCGGGGAGATGCCTCTAAACCCCGGGCCCTGGAGGCGAGGAGCTTGCTTTCCTGAGTCCCTCCGGTTGGAACAACTAGAGACACGGTTCTTGGCAGTCCGCCCGCCTAGGGTTGGGCATGGACAGCGGACTGAAACGCACCGAAACGCACAGGCCTTGCTGAGAAAGGGGCCTATTTGCTTGTGAGGCTCTCGGGCCTGAGGGGGAGCTCAGGTCTGGCACGGGAAGGGAGGCTGCCACCGCCCCTCAGAGAGCTGGGCTGCAGCTGTCTTCGCGCCCCTCTGCCGGAGCGCTCTCCCACGTGCTCCACACGGAAGCTTCCACACTCGTCTGGAGACCCGACTTTTGCCGCACAGGGGACTCGTCAGAGGTCTGGCTCTGGGGCTTTTTTGCGTGCTGTTCCACAGAACTGTGTGTATGCGCCGTCCTTTAAGACCTGCTGCCCGAGGCTGGGCTTTCAGTCCGCCTGAATCACGTGTGGATCGAGCCTTGGGGCGCTAATGGGTTGGAGCACAGCCTCCACCACCGGGGGCCCGCGAAAGCCAGAATAGGCTGCGGCTGGTCACAGAGGCTAAGGGAAGCCCAATGGCCGGGTCAGGGCTGCGGGATAAGCATCTACACGAGGCCTCTCCTTGCAGACTGCGCAGAGGGCTGTTTCATCTCCTGCACCAAGATTCAAGCAAAATGAAGAAAAAGAGGCACGTGTTACAAAGGAAAGAACAAGCTAAAACCCAAGGAAAACACCCAAAGAAAAGGTATAGTTTAATTTTTTTTTATTATTAATGCTTTAATAATTGGCGGTAAGGTCTGGTATTTTTGGTAAGAACCCACTATGCTCATGTTTGCTGAAGTTCTATATTCTGTTTTGCATGCTACTCACGTCTCTGATGTGCGCTTTGGACGCTTCTCCACTTACCTGGAATAGCATTGATTATAATCAGTTGTTGGAGACCGTTCTTCACAGTAGTTTGTGACGTCTTTGACTCGGTTTTAATCCCAGCACTTAGCACAGTTTTGCAAAGAAAAGCTATGTATATATATGCACACACACATTACATATTGCGTGGATGTATTAAGAGCAGATGTTAAAGGCATGTTGTGTTCGGGCTGTGTAGTGTGTATATGTCATTTATTGCTACCATGTATTAGTTCCCCTTTTTCTTTTGCAAAAGTCTGGAAAGTTTTCCTATAAAAGGCCAGATGATACATATTTTAAGCTTTGCAGGCCAAATAGTTTAGTCCACAGATATCAACTCTGCCTTTAGAGCAGAAAAGCAGCCACAGACATTTCATACTAGTAGGCATAACTATTTGCTTATATAAATGTAGTTACGAAAATAGGCAATGATATGGATTTGGCCATGGGCCACAACTTTCCAAACTTGGTGTAAGTATAATGTCAAGTCCCTGCTTGTTCTAATGAAGCTGAAGGGTTCAGAAAGTTCTGCTTCATTCTCTAAGATAATTGAAATGGTTGAGGTTACAGAATGTTGCCAGAGTTCATCTAGACTTTGAATCTGGAACAAGGAATACAAGGAATTTAATAAAGTGGGAAGGCCTTCATTGCAACAGTGGGGTGGTGCTGACTGGGTTTTTCCTGTCTTAGTAATGTTGGGCTTCTCCCATTTCTGGTGCTTTGATACCTCTGAAATGACTTTGCCAACTTTAAAAATGTAGATTTTATATAAAATCTGAATTTTTAGATTCTCTTGCAAAATTAAGAGAATCATAGGGACCTTACCACTGACTGATCCGTTTAGACTGAGCATGAGTTTGCCACTCTCCATCACACCCCACTGCCTTCCCTATTGTGAGCCTTAGTATAGGTTGCTATTTTTGCATCACATATATTATTGCCATTTTGCATCACGTATGCTGGAGTTCTTCGCTCAGTTATATTCACTGCCTGGTATGTCTAAATCTGAGGGTTCAACTGCTGATATGTCATCATAATATACCTTTATCTTTAGGAAAATCCTGTATCTAAAACACTCTTGCCTGGATACAATTCAAAAAGTGTTCTTCTCAACCCACATTAAACACAGCAATCCAGAAGTAAAGGCAAATCTTATTCTATACGCTCTGAGCTAGGATATAGTGGCTTTTCCTTAACCATAACCATACAATAAGTGTTAAAGTTTAGGAAGAAATAACTCCACCCTACTCCTATCTAGTTCCCCCTCCCCCAACTGTCTCAGAAATATGGTTCAACATCATATTCTCTTGGTTTTAATTTGGATCTAAAGTTTCTAGACACATGTTCCATAATCTTAAGTGTACTCCTATCTGGAGTAACAAAGTACTGTTAGATACAGCTCATTATTAAGCAAACTGTTTCTCCGTTCTCAATGTTTCCCTCTCTAAGGAGGAAGCTCCCTTCATGTAACACACTGGTCCTTCAATTCCCTTTCCCTTATGCAGTATAAGAGGAGGATGTTTAATTTTCTGTTTTGAGAGGTGTGAAGAAAAAGGTGGTGATGTGCACTCCAGCCCCACCCTTTCTGGGAGCAGGAGTTTCCCCATAAAGTTTTCTGTCTTTCCCACTCTGCTTGTCTGCAAGTTTACAAGGGACAGCCTGGGATGGTCAACTCCTTCTGTTTCTAGGAGTGAAATAAGCCTAACTGGAGGTTCTGTAATGGAAATTTAATTTGCCTGCAAATTTAAAACACATGTCCATATCAGTTCACCAATAAGGAAGGAGGTATTTTGACTGGCATCTGTATAGCTCTTTGTTTCATTTTAAAACACATTTTGAAGCCAGGCAGAGTGGGTCATGTCACTGGACACCTCAGGATCACCACCCCATGTAACAAATTCTTACTCAGAGTGTTAATTCAGAATCCACATCCATCCACATTTTTCAGTGTTAGTCAATTTGATCAATAAGATTTGATTTAATCTTGACCCAAGTGATCAATACAAATATCTGTCATTAATGTGATGTTCCTGAGAATACACAGTGCTCTGTATTAGGTCAGTTCTCTGATGATAAGTATTTATTTAGGGACATCAGTTTTCTGGTTACAAAACCACTAGTCTTTTCAGAAAAATGGCAGAATTGGAAGACGTTTTGTGTTGTACCTAGGTACCATCACATTTAGCATTTAAGGAGCTGTTATGATGTCTGGTCACTGGAGCAGGAATTTAGGCCCTTGGTTTGAAAATGCCACGAGTATATTACTATGCCTCTTTCATTAAACAGACAAAAGAGACAGTTTGGTTACATATATCCTCCAAGCCACCTTGTATCTGACATACCTCAAAGAGCTCCAGGAGCTCTAATCAGCAGGTCATCTCTGCCCAGCTCACAGCCCTTTCCTATTGCTTTATTTGAGAGTGAAAAGATTCTTTTCTCATTCTCATATTACAGTTTTCAAATTGATTTTTCACACTTTGCCCTTTGGAACTAGATTTTGGTGATTAATGTTGGTACCCTAACAATTAGTAGTCAAAATATATTTCATTCATGGTCCCTACAAATCAAAATTATCTGATGCATGTTATAGAATCCATTTCAGCAACTGTCAGGCTTATTAACAAGGGGAATGGGTTGTTACAGATAACAGAATGATTTTTTATCAATTTTTGAAATGCACATTTATGTTTTAAATATTATTGAAGAGAAAAGGAAGGAGAAATAACATTGCTTAACAGGAAAAAAGAGAAGAATGAAATTTTTTATTGCTTGGAAGAGATTATCGAGGAAGTCTTGTAGCAGCATATACCCTTAAAATACGTGTAACAAAATTCTATTGTGGAAAGGAGAAGAAATCTGTAGTTCAGTGTGGCAATCTAAAATAGTAACTGCTTCTTTATTTTACATTCAAATTTTATACTCAAAATGTGAAAAATAAGTTAAATTAATTAAAAATAAATTAACATAAATAAGATAATTTTAGAAATTCCAGATGTATCACCAATTTAAAAATCTGATCCAAATTAATGTGCTTATGTATTATATTTCCCAGCATTCTTTTAATTATGCAGTTGTTTTCTGTTTCTAAATTTGATGTTTGACTAAAAATATAGTGCCCACTCCAATGCTATTGAGTCCTGTCCTTTTAATTTTTAAAAAATAGTTCGTGAATTCTTAAAATCTTATTTTTCCTAAGCCATAGAAAATTTGCAAGGCATATCATTTCAAAGGGATAATCACCAAACTCTAATGATTTATGAAAACTGTTTGAAAGCATAATCCCAAAGCATGACACAGGAGTAGATTCTTATTAAGACTTTTAGAAGACTAATAGAAATCTTTGCTGCAGATTTCTCAATTTATACTATTTCTTGATTCTTTCCTTTTTCCCAGAATTTCATGCAGATTTTTGTTAGTGACTTAAATAGAGAGCTTTGTGTGTGGGGTGGGAGAGATGACTGCCTTGTAACTGTTACCCAGAATATATATTTACAAACCTGCCAACCTGGCATTGATTTTTGTAGAGTGAATACAAACAAGAAATCTAAAACCTATCTTCTTCCTCTGCAGAAGAACATTTTCAATAGAGAAGCTGGCCAGTATATCCAAGTAAAATGAGATGTATGCACAGTGTTTTACTGCATCATATGATAATCCCCCCACAAAATAAAAAGATCTACAATAGAGGAAATCACAGATTTTGAAAGTTTTCTTTGATTATATACCTTATGTCATTTTTATGTACACAAGCTTATAAACCAGTCGATATATTAGAGAGAATGTATACTTCAAACTTCTGAGTAAATACAGTCAGTTCTGCAAATTCCATTTTACAGTAGTAATAAATGCCTACATGATTTACTGAGTGCGTATGAAGTAAGTAAACCCCAAAGAAGTCACTTAAAATCCTCTATTCAAACCTATAATTTTAAAAGACTGCAGTTACCTATTAATATTCTTATCTTAATTTGATTTTTGCTCCAGGAAATTGAATGAGAGACTAGATGGTCTTATGAGCTTTTTCTTCTTGGCCAGAACCACCATCAAATACAACACACATATAAAAATCAACTCCCAGTACCATCTGTAAGAAAACGGCTTAGGGAGAGCTAAAAAGTTTTAATTTCCCAATGCCACTATCAAGCTGCAGCTGTAGGAGCAACCCTGAGTCTTTGTAAAACTACTCAGCTTGGCTTTTGTTTCCAGGCATTGGCAGAGCCTACTCTTCAAGGGAGGTGAATCTCCTATCATAAATGAGAAGTGCTGTTTTATGGATCTCTCCTGCCTTTAAGCAAGATTAGGAATCAACAAACTTCCATATATGCTAAGAGAGATACCAGACTGGCATTGCCACGTGGTGCACCACCATGGATTTTACATACTAATCCTAAGAATTTATCAACCAAACAGTATGTGGGGGTTTACTTCATAATTTAAAGGATTTTTAACAGAGAGTTGCTGCTGCTTCTCTCTTCTGCCTAGCATCCAATCTGTTGCCATGTCTGGTAGATTTTACCTCTAAAATAACTTCCTGCTTGTTACCACTGCAATATTAGATATTTTGAAATCACTCCCTGTAAGTATGCTAGAGCTGCCATCACAAAGCCACAGATGGGTGACTTAAAATACTAAAATTTATTTTTTCGTAGTTGTTGATGTTAGATGTCCAAGATCTAGGTGTTGGCAGGTTTGGTTCCCTCTGTTCGCCCTTGGTTTGCAAATGACCACCTTCTCTCTATGTCCTCACATGGTCTTTTCTCTGTGCACATGGGCCTCTGATATACCTTTTTACATCCAAATTCCCTCTTCACAAAAAACACTAGTCAGATTGGAATGGGGTGCAACTTACCCTCTTTAACTTAATAATCTCTTTAAAGGACTTATCACCAAATAGTCACATTCAGAGGACCTGGAGGTTAAGGGTTCAACATAACAAATTTTGAGGAGACACACTTTTGCCCAAACCACTTGCCAGTTTTCTGTTTATGTCAGATCCCTTTTCTAAACACATTTTTCTCTTTCTGTCAAGTATGTTCCTGACCACATCATTCTCTTACTAATTATCTTTCGATGAATTCCACTGTTTCCAAAGAGATATTCAAACAAACAGGTTGCATTCATATCCTTCTGTTTTCTGGCCTGCCTTTCCAACTACAATATCATCTTTCCATCTGATCTGCCAAATAACTAAAATAATTGGTTTCCCTTCTACCTGGCAGAAACACTTGCCTTCATGAGTCTGCTTACCACTGCATTCTACTCAAACTCTAACTCCTAGACCAAATATTCCTGCAGGGCAAAACCAGTGAGCCCTGAACAGCATCAATACCCAGTGGTTTGATAACAGACTCCTGCATCCCTAATTCCACTCAGAGTCCTAAGAGAGTTTGTGGAATGTTTCTTCCCTAGGTCCTAATACATGCAGTTAGATTGGGCTGAGCACAAACCTTCCTACCTCGGGTGTGGGCATATGACTCAGGTCTTGCCAATTACTGTTTTTCAATGCCCAGGCCAAAGGTTCTATTCAAGGAAAGCACATTTATCTAAATGAGCACCAATCCTAGGATTTCTGTTGAGACATTAAGGAAAAAGAAACTCTTTTAATTGAGGTTGTTAAATTAGCAAAAATAAACCTGGGGTATTGGCACTTTGTCACTCCAGTGGGATAAATTTAAAAAATGTAAACCCTGGAAATAATTTGGTTGAACTGCAGATGATCAGTTATACAAGACAATTTTAAATGCTACCAGAGGGAATATGTTATTTAGAAAGGTATGACAATTAGACTAACAACAGTCTTCTCGTCAGAACAATAGAGACAAGGGAATTATATAGGACTTAAGAAATAATTGTCTAGAATTTTCTACCAGCTAAAGCAGAAGTAAAAAATAAAATTAAAAACTTGCTGCATACAAAATATCCAGGTAATTTACCATCCACAGACTTAAATAACTATTAAACAATATACCTTATCCAGATGAAGTAATCCACAAGTTAAAGGAAAGAATGAAAAATAAAACAGTAAAAACAAAATTCAGTAAATTATATTTGTAAGTCTAATTAATGTGCAGCTAAAATTATATATTTCAATAACAGTGATATATAAGTATATAAATCAATCACGGGAAGGTCACTTTGAATTAATGCATGCTAAGGTACAATATTATGACCCTAAATGAGCAAGTTAATAAATAATAACCATCATGTTTCTGAATATGAATTGTTAATTAATAAGATCTTCATATATTGCTGATGTATTAACTGATACAATCTTTAAGAAAATTGGCAGTATTTATAATGCTGAATATATATGCACATCCTATGATCTAGTGATTTCTAGTTACATATCTCACGTAAAGTCATGTGTTTTTATAATATAATTACATAATAATGTACAGAGCATCACTGTTAATATAAAAAATTCCAAATAAACCTAATGTCTATCCACAGGCAAATGGATAAATTGTGCTATATATATGCAATGAAATATTACACATGGATGAGAGTAAATCAACTAATAATATAAACAATAGTGTGGATGAATCTCACAGACACTATGTTGAGAAACTCAGACAGTAAAGAGCATATGTAGAAAGATTGTATTTCTATCGAATTCAGGGATAGATAGAATTAATTATGGAGTTAGAAGTCTCTACAATGTTATCTTTGAGGGGCAAGTAGAACCTGGAAGGAAATAGAAAACAGCTTCTGGGGTTTTAGGAATGTTCTTTTTCTTCATATAGGTACTGGTTACACAGATGTGTTTATTACTTCATGACATTTAATTATCTGTTTCACTGATTTTATATGTGTAAGTCTCTGTCCTTTATGTTAAAATGACGAAAAATACAGAATTAACCATTTAAAATATAATGAAATCTGAACCTTCCAAGCTTAGAGAGGAATACAGTTTGTAAAACTATCAATTCAGTGGAAAGCAAGTAAATAAGCAATACAAAAATATTTTGTAAGACAGTAATGATTTATTCATTTATCCAGTAAATATTTACAGAGCACCTACAAAGATCCTGGGACTGTTCTAACCACTGAGGATATGTCTCAGATAAAGGGAGCAAAGAGTGCCAAAGGGAGGGATTTTTCTCTGACAGGGTGGCCAGGGAAAAACTCACTAAGAAGATGACATTATAAAAAGACTTGAAGAGGTGAGGTTTTTGAATCCAAAATAAGATAGTACCAGAAAGAACAAATAGCAATTGCAAAAGTTATGAATTGGTAGAGTTAGCAACACAAACCCAAGGGACAGAGGCAGTATGTGTGGCTGAGAAGAATGAAGATGGCAATAGTGAAGTAGAGTGAGAATAAAGGCCAGATTATTCAGGGCTTTGGAGGGAGATGTGGAGAGAATGCATGTGGGGGGTAAGAGAAATGAAAGATGACCATAAGGCTTTCAGCCTAAGGAAATGGAAAACAGAGTTAATATTTGCTGGGGTGAGACATAATGTGGAAGAAACAAATATGTATATAACAATAAATATAAATGGATTAAATTCACTTGTTGAAAGAAACGTTCATGAATTTATTCATTTGACACATAGGATAGTCCCATCTATATGAATGTGTATATATTTCTGAAATAATTTATGTAAATTTACCTCTTTCCTTTACACGTCAAGTTCCTTGCGGTTTTCTAGGAGATTCTCTTGAGGCAAAGAGATATTTTATAACACTTTTATATGTGCAAACAATGTGGTATATCTTATTAGACAACAAGAAATCTAGGAAAATTTAGGGGACAAGTTTATTTTTGCATTCATTTTGTTATGATATTTATAAGCTTGTAATTAACTTAGTTCAGTCATTAGTAAGCCTTTAACAAATGTTTGATATTATTATTTTTATTGTTTTTATATGTAGCTGTTCATTCTCCTTATACACACTAAAATCACGTTTCCACATTTATTATTGTACTGAAACCTAGTACTAAATATGAAGTAGTCACCCCCCACTATTTTATATACCAAGAGTAGACCAGTGACATTATTTATTTTTATTCCTAATTTTATTTTAATATTATGGCTGCACCTTCAGAATATGAAAGTTCCTGGGTCAGTGATCGAATCCAAGTCACTGCTCCAACCCACACCACAACTGCAGCAAAAACGGATCCCTTTAACCCACTGCGACTGGCCAGGAATTGAACCAGCCAGGCCAGGAGTTTGAACTAGGCCAGGGTCTCTGCAGAGGCCCAAAGCTCTGCAGTCAGATTCTTAACCCACTGATCCCCTGCAGGATTTCCCTCAATGACTTTAAGTATACTTTTGTAAACGATACTGAAAGAGAGGTTTTGAAACAATGGAAGTAAAACATTTAGTATTTTTTTTCTTCTTTTTGGGGAATAAAGAGCAGATGTTTCTGTTAATTATAGTTCTCAGTTCATGGCATAATATCAAGCTGAAAAACCCTTTCTTTTATTTTCCATTACCCTCTCTCATTCCCCATCCTTTCCTTGATAACCATTTTATTTCAGATTTGTGTCCCATGCATATATGGGTTCTTAAGAAGTTTGTATTTATGTTTTTATTTAGTTTTGTTTTCTCTGCCAGTGTTCTCACTTTACGTAAATGGAGTTGCGCCATAAGTCTTACTCTGTTTTGTATTTTCTCACTCATCACTCTCTTCAGTATCTCTCCATGTTATTGTAGGTACGTACTTAACTACTTTTAACTTATGTTTAGGATTTCCTTGCAGACACAGTGCCCCACTCATATTCTCTGTCTTACCATGTCATTGCACATATGGGAATTTCCAAATGCCTGTGTTTACATTTCTTTGCCTGGGGGCTTTCTCTGGCCTCCAGAGATCATACTGCAGTCCACAGTATGCACTACATGCTAAGGAAATTATGCTTCTTATTTTTTTCTTTTTATAGACACACCTGTTACATATGGAAGTTCCTGAGCTAGGGGTTAAATCAGAGCCTCAGCTGTCAGCTTTCACCACAGCCAAGGCGACGCTGGATTCGAGCCACATCTGCAACCTAGAGAGCTTGCCACAATGCCAGGTCCTTAACCCACTGAGTGAGGCCAGGGATCAAACCTGCGTCTTCACAGATGCTATGTTGGATTCTCAACCTTCTGAGTCATAGTGAGAACTGCAGACGTTATGCTTCTTGAAGACAATCCTCAATCAATGACTGACCAGATATGGTATATAAATTTTCTAGCAACCTCTCCTTTTGGCTGTATGCTATTTTAGACCAACCTAAAGAGTTTCTCTAAATGGTTAAGCTCCAATAGCTGGTTGTTGAATTAATAATTCACTCTTTATTGCCTGCTGCCTTTCCATTCATTTGGCATTTCTCTTCTCTCCTATTTATTGCATACACATCCTGTAAAAATATCCTTGTCCCATGGTCTGCATCTAGGTGATCCTAAATTAAGAGAGTAGTCTATCCACTTCATTCTACTAGCCTGTTACCTTAGTGATAGATTCCAGTGATGAACTCCACAGATAACTTCCTACTCAACATAATAAGCATTTTTGAACAAGTCCCCTTATGGGCATATGAGAAAATTTTTCAGGGGCAGGGTTGTTGGGTCACATGGCTCACATAAATAGACTAAGAACTGCTAGATTTCTCTCTCCAGGAATCTCACCATGATTTTCTAGATACCCCAATCTTGGACCACCCTACTTTATACATTTGATAAGTGTTTGGTGCTTTTTGGTGCTTTAATTTGATTTTCTTTAATAGTAATGAATTTGGGTTTTGTTATAATTTGTAGGTCTCCTGTTTTGTGAATTGTTTGTTCTTATACTTTTCCTATTTTTCTAATTATATTCTCTTCAAGATTTTCTTGCATCCTGAGAATCAGTCTCTTATCACATTTAGACATTGGAGATAGAATCTCCCAATCTATCATATGCTAATTATGTGGATGGTATCATGTGTTGAACAGAAATCCTTAATTTTGATCAACTATTCAGTTAATATATTATTTTCCCTATAACAGATGTTTCATGAGTGTTGTTGAAGTAGTTCCTTGTTAACTCCTAGGTCATTAAGATATAGTCCTAAATTATTAGCTATTATCTTTAGAGTTTTACACTCCACATTTATGTCTTTAGTCTTTTAGTCATTGTTTACGGCTTTAAAAACCTTCTAAATATTTTGACATATCTATACAGATTAACTGCATATTATTAAAGAATAAATGCAAAATAAATAAGAATCAACAGTAGCAGCACAACTTGTTCTCAATACTTCACCTAACACAATGTTCAAGTCATTCTTCTTCTCTCTGAAGGCAACAGTTCTGAGCTTAAGTTATGCCCAGACTGCTAGAGGACATTCTTGTTTCCCTGGTTTTGATCCCTACTGCTAGGTGAATTAGTCTCTTAACGAGGACAGTTTTTTCTTTGACCGATTTGGGGAATCTGCATTAGACATTTTGGCTGTTTTTTTCTCTGTTACCTCAAATGGACCAACTAACTCTCTTTCTGACATTTTTCTGAAGTACAGACTATTTCCAAACAACAAAAAAAGAAGCTTTGTCTGCTTACTCTCATTGGGTTAGACCATCAGATGAGCTGGACTCTGGAGGTGTCTCACGGAGCATGGGATTCCCACCTCTACCCACACTGCTAATTTTGTGGGAATGTTGAATCTCCTCCATTTTAGAATCTACGGCAGTAACAGGAGAAAAAAATGCAGCCTCCATAGCAATCTGTTCATTTTGTCTTCATGGAGTTTACCTAAGCCTGTATCTTTCTGTTAGGAGAAACAAATAATTTTAAGAAACTGATGGTAAAGAGCTAGAATCTTCTTTCAAGCATCCTACCAGATTTCAAGATAAATAAGCTAGAATAATACAGCAATGGATATTACAATGATACAAACTCAAAATTGTAGGATAGCTTAGGGTGTTTAATATGGATGCTTTTATTCTTTCAATAATACAATATATAGGAAATAAAACAGTGGATAGTAAAAAAAGCTAAAATTCAGAATTACATATACGTATCGGATGGAAATTAACCTTCTTCTACTCAGATCCATCCAATTGGGGTTATAATGAGAATCTCTGTGGAGCTTATTAAAATAAAGATTCTTGGCCATCAGCACTGAAGATTCTGATTCAGTCAGGGTCTTTGTTGGAACCTAGGATTGTAAGCCGGCTAAGTTTATCTGGTCAGTGCAAACCAGTCATCTTATAAATGAGAAAATACCCATAAATATACCCTATGGTAGAACTGATAATTAGTACTCAGTAGCTTTTCTTAGTTCCTCACTTGCAGGCAAAACACTTTATTTCCCAGCCTTCACATGTAAGGGTCATGATGTGACACAATCCTACTCAATGAGAAGTAACAAGTTTCTGATATGCTTCTGGGAAAATACTTGAAAAATGACAAATTTTGGCTTATCTGATTTTCTTTTCACATATTTCCTTTTTTTTTCTTTTTACCATGAATCCTTCTGTCTTTTCCTGCTAGAAGCATAATTGTGATGGTGATGGATACTTCATCCATCAAGTAAACACGAGAATAAGCTCTAAAGTATAAGAGAGCCAAGCAGAACGATAGAATGCGTCTTGGCTCCCCATGTCATTAAGGATGATACAATAACAGCTCACTCCTCAAATTTTTGTTTTATCAGAGCCAGAGGTTATCATAATTTCTCTTATATATATATATATATATATATATATATATATATATACACTTATAATTTATTTTGTGAAATTATACAAGTACCTTGTATAGGCATTTGTTTATATGTTGCCTAGGGACACATAGGCAGACACATAAATATATAATCCATGGACCAGAGCAAAAATCAAGAGTGTCAACAACCTAAAACTTTAACTTCCAACACTCTTTATCTATAGACTCTATGAAGGGGATAGCTGAGGGACACTATATTCAATGATGAGCTTTTTTAAGTCATAGATTGATTCAAGACCTTATGCAAAATCATCAGAGTGCTGTCTTTCCCTCTCACTTTTTCAGTCTCCTTTCCTCTGCCCTTTGGCACACAACTCTTCAAGGGATCAAAGATAGCAACCAGCAACTCCTCACATATATCTACTAAATTAAAATCCAAAGAAAACAGAATATGACTCCATTTTCCCCAAGAGTGTTAGTCAGTTGTTTGTAACTAAGCTACATTGGTTTCAATAAGGTCATGTTCACACATCTGAACAAATAACTATGACCAACAAGATAAGGTAATCTGACTGCCCAGGAATAGAATGAATTGGCCCTACCTAAGCAACATGAACTGAGAATATAGAAAGATGATATTGTTATCAAGAAGAGTTTCTGAAGGGAAGCAAGGTGGGGAATAACACTGGGCAGATGTTAAAAGAAAAAGATGTCAGGAGTTCCCGTCGTGGCGCAGTGGTTAACGAATCCGACTAGGAACCGTGAGGTTGCGGGTTCAATCCCTGCCCTTGCTCAGTGGGTTAAAGATCTGGCGTTGCCGTGAGCTGTGGTGTAGGTTGCAGACGCGGCTCGGATCCTGCGTTGCTGTGGCTGCGGCGCAGGCCAGTGGCCACAGCTCCGATTAGACCCCTAGCCTGGGAACCTCCACATGCCGCGGGTGCGGCCATAAAATGACAAAAGGCAAAAAACAAAAAAACAAAAAAAACAAAAAACTCTACAAACAATAAATGCTGGGGAGGGTGTGGAGAAAAGCAAACCCTCTCACACTGTTGGTGGGAATGCAAGCTGGTGCAACCACTATGGAGATCAGTATGAAGGGTCCTTAAAAAAAAAAAAAAAAAGAAAAAGATGTCCACATCACATGATCATTCTATCATAAGCCCAAGGTAAATAATATTAGAAGGCCACAGACAGTTTAGCCCAACAAGGTGACACCCAGAACCTCTTCTGAAATGGCACTACCTCTTATAATTCTAGAATTCTGAATATAGTTTATAACTTAAAATATGAATTTCTAATCTCAGAATAATCATTGTCAGATGTATGAGAAATGCCGGACCTTAAGCTCCAGAAGGAAATTGCTCTGAGTTCTATTTTCTTAATAGGCTTTTTAATATAGTGATCTTAAAGATTTCCAAGATTGTACAAGATAAAAGGTCAATATAAGAATCTAAGATAACCAGTAAAAGTACATATGTATCTGTTTATGTATGTGTATCCAAATAAAATACAGTCATATACTAAGGTATATATGCACATGTGTGTATAAACTCTGTGCCTATAAAATATTAATAATATATCTATATAACTATATTAGCAATGTATTAGTAAGATATTATATTAGTAATATATCTATATATCTATATTAGTAATATATCTACATATACTATATGTAAATAGTAATATATCCACCAATCTATCTTTCGCACGAAAATAAGTAGAAGCTGAATAAATATTTGATGGCTGAATGAAGAAATGAATGAAAGGAACTGAGGCTGGATGTCTCTGAGTAATCTTTCCAGGTTATATAGGTGATATAAGTGTGCAGAAAAACAATCTGTAGAGTTTACTTTTGCAGTTTAGAGAGTTCTGTATTCCTAACTCAAACCTAACTCAGCTGACAAGATATTGTAAATAAATCAACTTAGAGGTTTTCTCTTTTTTTCTACTTAGGGAACACAGTTGTAAACAAAAACATTTATCAAAATACAGTCATAAATATCTAGGTAGCTGTATTTTTGCATTAATGACTCAATCCAACCTTATCATTATAATGCTTGAATAAGTTCTGTAGAAACACAGAATCCATAAAAAGGCAGAAAAGAAACAGCAAAGCAAGGTACTGTAAATATAGATGAATAGTGCATCCTTTTATAATTATATTTCTCACCAGGGCCAGATGAAAGACAATAATATATAGGAAACTGTACATCTGCCAAATGTTCCATAGGGCTATGTATGCATTATCATAACTTCCCATTCATCCTTCCAACAAAGAATTACAGTTGCACACATAGCATTACTCTACTTCCTTCTAGAATGCTTGTTACTTAATTTTAATCTTATTTACTGTGAACTACTATTCATGTATTTTCTTTATTTTCTTATAGATTAGCTTCTAATTTCCATAAATTTAAATTTAAAATTAATTATATAGGTGTAGGCACTAATGTGGTATTTAAGTAAGATTTTTAAGAATCATTCTTTTCTATCTCTATCATGACATTGTAATAATTAACTTAGAACATATCTGCATTTATTTCATTTACTAACACTATTGGCTCATTTAAACTGCTTCCCACATGGAAATTTAGAGGATGGTGAAACCAAAAAATTCAAATACTCTTTAAGAAGGTATTGAAATTATCAGTGAAAGAGAATAAAATACCTAGGAATAAACCTAAAGAGACAAGGCATTTGTGCTTTGAAAACTGTAAGAACTGATGAAGAAAACCAAAGATAACACAAATATATAGAAAGATGTACCATGCTCTTGGATTTGAAGAATCAGCATTGTCAAAATGATCATACTATGCAAGGCAATCTGTAGATTCAATACAATCCCTATCAAACTACCAATAGTAATTTTCACAGAACTAGAATAAAAAAATTGAAGTCTGGACATACAAAAGATATCTAATAACCAAAGGAATCTTGACAAAGAAAAATGGAACAGGAGGAATGCGTCTCCCTGGCTTCAGACTATACTACAAAGCTATAGTCATCAAAACGGTCTAGTACTGGTATGCATACAGACTTAAAGTATAGAATTGGAATGAAATATTACATGCAAATGGAAATTATAGAAAAGCAGGGGTAGCAACACTCATATCAGACAAAATAGATTTTAAAATAAAGAAGGTCACAAGAGGCAAAGAAGGACATTACATAATAATTAAAGATTAATACAAGAAGTTATAAAAATTTTAAGTCTATATGCAGCCAACATAGGAGCAGCACAATATATAAGGCAACTAGTAACAGCCATAAAAGGGGAAATTGACAGTAACAAAATAATAGTTGGGGACTTTAACACACACTTACAGCAATGGACAGATCAACCAGACAGGAAATCAGCAAAGAAACACAGGTCTTAAATGATACACTAGACCAAATGGACTTAACTGAATCTGTAGAACATTTTACCCCAAAGCAACAGAATATATTTTCTTCTCAAGTGCATATGGAGCATTCTTCAGGATAGATCATTTCTTGGGCCACAGATAAAGCCATGATAAATTTTTAAAAAATTGAAATTATTTCTAGCATTTTCTCCAACCACAACGCTATGAGACTAGAAATAAGCTACAAGAAAAAAACAGAGATTCTTGGAAGGTAAACAATATGTTACTAAAAAACCAATGAATCATCAAAGAAGTCAAGGAGGAAATTAAAAATACATAGAAACAAATGAAAATGAAGATATAACAATCCAAACCCATGGGTGACAGCAAAAGCAGTTCTGAGAGGGAAGTTTATAGCAATACAATCTTATCTCAGGAAAGAAGAAGAATGAAAATAAGCAACCTAATATTACACTTTAAATATCTAGAGAAGGAAGAACTGACAAAGCCCCAAATTAGTAGAAGGAAATAAATCATGAAGATTAGAGCAAAAATTGATAACATAAAGAAAACAGTTGAGAAGATCAATGCAACCAAAAGTTTGTTCTTTGAAAAGATAACAAATTTGATAGACCATTAGCCAGACTCATCAATATAAAAATGGAGAGGATTCAAATCAATACAATTAGAAATGTAAAAGAAGTTAAACTGACACTGCACAAAGGACCACGAGAGAATACTATGAGCAACTGTATGCCAAAAAAATGAACAACCTAGAAAAGAAACGGACAGTTTCTTATAAAGGTACAACACATCAAGACTGAACCAGGAAGAAATAGAAAATATGAATAGACCAATCACAAGTACTGAAATTAAAAATAATTTTAAAACTTCGATTTTATAGTCTTGTCTCCTTTGTCAAAGATTAATTGACCGTGGGTGTCTGTGTTTATTTCTGGATTCTCTAGTCTGTTCCATTGGTATATATGTCTGTTTTGGTAGCAGTACCACATTGTCTTGATTACCGTGACTTTGTAATAATGCCTGAAGTTTATTTCTGGGTTCTCTGTTCTGTTCCATTGGTCTTTATGTCTGTTTTGGTACCAGTAAACCCTCTCTTGATTACTGTGGCTTTGTAATATTGCCTGAAGTCTGGCAGAGTTACGCCTCCTCCTGCTTGGTTCCTCAGGATTGCTTTGGCAATTCTGGACCTTTTGTGGTTCCATGTAAATTTTTTGATTGTTTGTTCTAGTTCTGTGAAAAATGTCATGCGTAATTTGATAGGGATTGCATTGAATCTGTAGATTGCTTTGGGTGGTATGGCTATTTTTATAATTTTAATTTTTCCAGCCCAGGAGCTGGAATATCTTCCCATTTCTTTGCATCCTCTTTAATTTCCTTGATTAATGTTTTATGGTTTTCAGCAGGTAGGTCTTTCACCTCCTTGGTCAGATTTATTCCTAGGTATTTAATTTTGGGGGTTGTAATTTTAAAAGGTATTGTATTTTTATATTTATTTTCTAGTATTTCATTGTTACTAAACAGATATGAAACCAATTCGTGAATGTTAATCTTGTGTCCTACTACTTTGGTGAATTCAGTGATCGGTTCGAATAGCTTTGTGTGGAGCCCTTAGGGTTTTCTGTATGTGGTATCATGTAATCTGCATAGAGTGACAATTTTACCTCTTCTCTTCTAATTTGTATACCTTTATTTCCTTTGTTTCTCTGAGTGCTGTGACCAGGACTTCCAATATTATGTTGAATAAAAGTGGTGATAATGGGCATCCTTGTCTTGTTCCAAATTTTAGTGGGAAGGTTTTCAGCATTTATCCATTGAGTATTATATTTGCTGTGGGTTTGTCATCAGTGGCATTTATTATGTTAAGGTATGATCCTTCTATACTCACTTTGCTAAGAGTTTTTATCATGAATGGATGTTGGACTTTGTCTGCATCTATTGAGATGAACACATGGTTTTTGACTTTTCTTTTGTTAATGTAGTGTAAGATATCGATCGATTTGCATGTGTTGAACCATCCTTGTGAACCTGGGATGAATCCCACTTGGTCATGGTGTATGATCTTTTTTATATTTTGTTGGATTACTTTGGTTAAAATTATGTTGAGAATTTTTGGATCTATATTCATCAAAGGTATTGGCCTAAAAATTATCTTTTTTTGTAGTATCTTTGGTTTTGATATTAGGGTGGTGGTGGCTTCATAGAATGTCTTTGGGAGTGTTCCTTCTTCAAATATTTTGGAAAAGTTGAAGGAAGATGGGCATGAGTTCCTCTTTGTATGTTTGGTAGAATTTGCTTGTGAAGCCATCTTGTCCTGGATTTTTGTTTGTAGGGAATGTTTTTATTACATATTTAATTTCATTACTAATGATCCGTCTCTTCAGTTGATCTGTTTGTTCTAGATTCAATTTTGGCAGGCTGTATGTCTCTAGAAAGTTGTCCATTTCTTCTACGTTGTCAAATTTGTTGGCATATAGTTGTTCATAGTATTATCTTATGGTTTTTGTATTTCTCCAGTATCTGTTGAGATTTCTCCTTTTTCATTTCTTATTTTGTTTATTTGGGTTTTTCCTCTTATCTTCTTGCTGAGTCTGGCCAGAGGTTTGCCAATTTTGTTTACCTTTTCAAAGGTGAAACCAGCTCTTGTTTTTATTGATTTTTTTCTATTGTTTTTTGAGTCTCTGTTTTATTGATTTACACTCTTATCTTTTTGATTTCCTTCCTTCTTCTGAATTTAGGTTCTGTTTGTTCTTCTTTCTCTAATTCATTCAGTTGGTGGGTTAAGTTGTCCATTGGAGATTGCTCTTCTTTTTTGAGGAAGGCCTGTATCGCTATGAATTTCCCTCTAAGGACTGCTTTTGTGGCATCCCATAAATTTCGAATAGTTGTGTGTTCATTGTCTTTTGCCTTGAGGTATTTTTTAATTTCCTTTTTGATTTCCTCATCAACTCATTGGTTTTTTTGTAGCATGTTTTTTAGTCTTCCTGTAGTCAGTTTTTTTTTGTTTTTTTTTTTGTCATTTCTTATCTTGTGGTTGATTTCTACTTTCATGATATTGTGGTCATAGAATATGCTTGAAATAATATCTACACTTTTAAATTTCTTGAGGTTGGTTTTGTGCCGCAGTACGCAGTCAGTCCTTAAGAATGTTCCATGTGCACTTGAGAAGAATGTGTGTTCTGATTTGTTTGGATGTAATGTCCTGAAAATATTTATTAAGTCTAATTTTTCTATTGTTTCATTTAGGATCTCTGTTGCCTTATTGCTTTCTGTCTAGAGGATCTGTCCATTGATGTGAGTGGGGTGTTAAAGTCTCCTGCTATGTTGTATTCCCATCAATTTCTCCTTTTATGTATGTTAGTATTTGTTGTGGGTATCTGGGTGCTCCTATATTAGGAGCATACATATTGACGATTGTAATATCCACTTCTGGAATGCATCCTTTTACCATTACATAGTGTCCTTCTTTGTCTTTCTTTATGGCCTTCATTTTAAAGTCTATTTTGTCTGGTGTGAGTATTGCAACTCCTGCTTTCCTGTCTTGTCCATTGGCATGAAGTATCTTTTCCTACCCCCTCACTTTCAATTTCTATGTCCTTTGCCCTAAGGTGGGTCTCTTGTAGATGGCATATTATAGGTTCTGCATTTTTTATCCAGTCTGCCACTTTGTGCTTTTTGATTGGATCATTCAGTACATTGACATTTAAGGTAATTATTTATAACTATGAATTTATGGCCATTTTAAACCTTGTTTTCAAGTTGATTCTATGTTTCTCCTTTGTTCCTTTCTTTTTTTTTTCTTTTTTGCCTTTTGTCATTTTATGGCCGCACCCGCGGAATGTGGAGGTTCCCAGGCTAGGGGTCTAATCGGAGCTGTGGCCACTGGCCTGCGCCGCAGCCACAGCAACGCAGGATCCAAGCCGTGTCTGCAACCTACAGCACAGCTCATGGCAATGCTGGATCGTGAACCCACTGAGCAAGGGCAGGGATCGAACCCGCAACGTCATGGTTCCTAGTTGGATTTGTTAACCACTGTGCCACGACGGGAACTCCTGTTCCTTTCTTTTTGACTTGGATGATTTCCATTTATTTTTTGGCTTGTGTACTTTTCCTTTTAGCTTTTGTGAATATAATGTTTGGTTTTGATTTGTGGTTGCCTTGTTTTTTAAGTATGTTAACCCCTTCCTGTATCAGCTTGCTTTAGCCTGATAGTCATGTAGGCTCAAACACATTATTAAAAAAAAAAAAAAGTCTAGATTTTTTTTTGCTTTCCTTCCCCACCTCTTTTCCTTCTAGATATGTACACTGGCTTATTTATGTGATTACTTTCCAATTGTGTTATCCTCCATCCTATTTCTTCTTAATTGCTTTTTATTTAGAGAAGCCCAGTATTTCTTTTAGGATAGGTTTGGTATGGCTGTATTCTTTTAGCTTTTGTTGGAGAAATTCTTTATTTCTCCTTCTATTTTAAATGATATTATTGCTGGGTAGAGTATTCTAGGCTGCAAATTTTGCCTTTTTAGAACTTTGAATATATCTTGCCACTCTCTTCTGGCCTGTAGTGTTTTTGTAGAGAAATCAGCTGAGAGCCTTGTAGGGGTTCCCTTATAATAAACAATTTGTGTTTTTCTTGATGCCTTAAGAATCCTTTATTTAGGATTTCCCTTCGTGGCTCAGTGGTTAATGGATCCGACTAAGAACTATGAGGTTGCGGGTTCGATCCCTGGCCTTGCTCAGTGGGTTAAGTATCTGGCGTTGCTGTGAGCTGTGGTGTAGGTTGCAGACACGGCTTGGATCCTGTGTTGCTGTGGCTGTGGCGAAGGCCGGCGGCTACAGCTCCTGTTAGACCCCTAGCTTGGAAACCTCCATATGCCGCGGGTGCAGCTCTAGATAAAAGGCAAAAAGTAAAAAAAAAAAAAAAAAGAGTCCTTTCTTTATCTTTAACTTTTGCTGTTTTTATTGTATGTCTTGGTTTTGACCTGTTTGGGTTCAACTTGTTTGGGGCCTTCTATGCTTCCTGTATCTTGATATCTGTTTTCTTTAGGTTTGGAAAGTTTTCAGACATAATTTCTTCAAATACATTTTCTAATCCTTTTTCTTTTCTTCTCCTTCTGCAATTCCTATTATGCATAGATTTTCCTGCTTTATATTATCCCATAAATCTCATATGTTGCTTTCATGTTTTCTCATTTGGTTTTCTGTCTGCTTTCCTGATTGGGTGATTTCCATTATTCTGTCTTTCAGGTCACTAATTCATTCCTTTTCATTATTCAGTATTCTCTTTAGTGCCTTTAGCTCAGTTTGCATTTCTGCAAATAAATTTTCCAGTTTTTTCTGGCTTCCTCCTTATATTTTCTAGTTCATTTCTAAAGTAATTTGCTATTAATCCCTTCATATTCACCTTTAATTCCTTCAATATTTTCACTATCTTCCTTTTGAACTCAGTGTCTATTAGACTGCAGAGGTCTGTTTCATTGTTTGCTGCTTCAGGCGAATTATCCTTTTGCTTTTACTAGGAATGGTTCCTGAGCATCTTCATCTTGGTTATATTTTTCTTTTTCTGTGAATTTAGGGAAACCAAATGTAGTCTTGGAGGAATATCTCTATGCAAGAGCACCCCTTTGTATTTTGTGAAGGAGTTACTATTTTTTTTTTTTTTTTGGCTTAGGAGTTTAGATATTTCCTTTCCCTTTCTTCAGTGAGAGCCAGCTGTTATTGCCAGGATCCTGTGTGTTTTTCTAGGAAGAAGGAAGCAATGGATAGGGTAGTAGTCAGTGCCTGGTTGATGGACTCTTGACAGTAGCAAGGACCTGCAGGAAGATGGCACAGGTTCCTCCTCATTGCAGGGCCCTGGTAAATGGTAATGAACCTCAGACAAATTTAGACAGTACCCAGAGCATTTGGCAATGACAGTGGCAGAGTGTGTGAGTTCCTGGGGGAATGAGAGCAAAAACAGCTGGTGTCTGGTCACAATATCCTCCTCTGTGGTGCCTTCTGAGGTTCTTGGGGCCATAAGTGGTGCCTGTTCACTGACCTGTAGTGGTGCCAGGCCATGCTCACCTTTGGAGTCAGAGATAACTGCAGTAGTTTGCCTCAGCCACCTGTTGACGATGCAGCAAGCACCCCGTCCCACTTAGCCCATGCAGGAGGTGCTGCACAGGCTGCTCCTCTTACTTCCAGGGACCTGGGAAGTGACAGCTATCAAGTATGTATTGGTGCTGCCTGGAGCATTTGGCAGTGGCAGCAGCAGAGTGGGTGTGTTTCCATGGAAGTGATAGCAACAACGGTGGTGCTCGCTTGCACTGCCCTCATTTTGCTGACCTCTGAGGTGACTGAGGCCACCGGAGGAGCCTGTTCACAGACCCCTAGTGGTTGCAGGCCATGCCTCCCTCTGGTTTCTGAGATGACTGCTGTGGTTTGTCCCTGCTGTCTATAGATCATGCAAGAGGCACCACATCACTCTTAGGCTCCCACTGCCCTTAGCCCTCACAAAAGGCCCTGGCCACCTGCAGCCTGCACAAGCAGCTCCTGGTCTCCTGTAGCACATGCAAGGTGGCCTCTTGCCACCCTTAGCCTGTGCCAGGGGTCCCCTAGCTTCCGAGAGCCCATGCATGTGAGCGAAGATTCCTGTGGTGGTCCACCCCTCCTCCTCTTGCCCTCACTCAGAACAGCACCTTGCTTCTCCTGCAGGCCCAGACCTCCTTCTGGGTTCCCTTGGCTGTGGTGTTCTGGTCACCTGCCTGTGGCATTCTACTCCTCAGCCCATGGAACACTGCTCCCTAGCCTCTCAGGCTGTCTCCACACAGCCAACCCTATTCCCTTCTGTGGATACAACCTCTGGAACCTGAGTTTTAGTTCTCAGCCCCACCTGAGCATCTCAGTCTCTGGTGTCTGTGGCCATGATACAGATGATCTCTGTAGGAAAGTGAGCATAGATTTCAAATCAGTAAATTTCTACCATAGGAAGCTAAAGAAAGAAAAGTAAACCAAAAGCAAGTACAAGGAAGGAAAAAGTAAAGGTAAGGGCAGAATTCAATGGGATTTTAAAATAGGAAAACATCAGAATACCAGTGAAACAATAAATCTGTGCTTCCAACAGTTTCATTCTACTTGAGAAACCTGTAGTAAAAATAACAAAAATAAAAAGAGAAAACATTAAACTACCAGCATCAGAAAGGAAATGGTGAGTATCACTACAGAGTCCACAGTCATTAATAAAATAATAGCGGGATATGGCAAACAACTTTGTGCTCATGATTTTCACAACTTAACAGAAATGGTCCAAGTCTTCACATACTACAAACTACCAAAACTCAACAAAGAGTGCTACCCTCAGAACTGTGAATCAACCCTAGTTGTGTCCATAGAAGGAACCTGTGTAAGCATGCAAAGCTTGTCATGGTCAAGGACAGAGCCAGAGATAGGCAGGGACAGAGGATGGGCTCCATGCCACATTTTAGTCCTCTCTGCACCACTGTGTTTTAGGATAGGATTTCAAGAAGTTTACAAGGAATTGAAGGAGCATTTTAAATTTTAACTTGACACTCTTGCTCATTTTGAAGGTATACTTATCAAGATGAGAGCGTAAAACATTTGAAATTTTGTTATCTTTATTTTATAACTTAAATATTTAGAACTATGGTAGATGGGCTTCTTGGTATATTGTATAAGGGATTATTGGCTGGAATGCCTCAACCATGAGTGGCAAGTATAGGCAGTAGGTATGTGCTGAACTTCCTAGACGTAGGGACCAGGGGTTCAACCTGAAAGACTGACCTGAGGCACCTGAAGAACATATATATATATAGATATAGATATAGATATAGATATAGATATAGATATAGATATATATTACAATACACTCAAGTAAAAGATTATTATGTAATCAATCCAGCATATCCTCTTAGGGTTCTAACCAATAATTCTAGACCATGAGATTTTAAAGAGGAAGGAAGGATATGGTCTCTGAGATCGGTAACCTACCAATATACTTACAACATAAACCACATACCAAGGACCATATTAGATGCTTAACATGACTTACATTATATAATGCTCACAGGAACTATATAAATGAGGTGCAATCCACCTTATTATATGGAGGAGGAAGCCATGGCTCAGACGGTTCGTTCCAATCATAGGGCTAGAAAGAGACCAAATACAATTCTGTCTCACTCCAAGACCAATGCTTATAACTACTCTTCTTCAAAGCATTATATGTATTTAAAAGTCTGTAGGTGTCACATTCCCCAGAGTTCTGGGTTACAGGGAAGGTTTCCTTTGAAAAAGCTACTATACCTTTGGGAGACATTTATACCAGTGTTGATCCCTCAAATCTGTTCCAACTCTTAAGAGTTTATCTACTTAGCCTATTAACCACTATTGGATTTTTATGTTATTATAGAAATGTTATTTCTAAGACATTAACAGTTTCTGATATCAAGTGTGAGAGAAGGAAAAAAATCAGTGAAACAAGGCTTTAGTATATCAGAAGAAAGATATGAATCAAAAATTGAATTTATAGAAAAAAGAAATCTTAAAAGAAAACATAAGGATACTCCAGAGACTGTGAGTCTGCAGCCTAGTCCGTTTTATGTTGTGCCGTAATTCAGCATAATGGAGGAATGCAAGCTCTAGAGCATTCATAATAAGCTTTTTGTGAATAATAAAATCATCTTCATTTTAGCTGGTCACATATTCTATTTAAATTATTTTATGGCCTTTCAAAAGGTGAGAGTGGCAAGGATTCGGTGATGCTAATTTGACTTAAAAGCAACTGCTTAACTTACTTAAGATTTAAATATTTCCTATTTTGAGAGAATTGAAAACCACTGATGAGTAAATCAAGAAAGGAAGACATTAATGCACAAATTGTCACTCAGAAATGACTGTATTCTAGTGAACACTTCATGTAACATTTTAATCTTTTAAGGGAATTGGCTCCAGGTTTAGTTCACTATTTTGTTGGTTTTACACAGAAAATAGTATATTTCGCAGCTAAAATACTAGCACTGTTTAAGTGTCCTGCATCTTCATATTTGAAGTATATGCCCACCAATCTTCTGAAAATATATTAATTTGCCATTAAAGACCTGTAAAAGAAAGCCACAATTTTCCTCTCCTAGCTTTGTTTTTCAGATAGAATAATATTGTGCTATATCATCTAGCATTACTACTTACATAAAATTTTCTTCAGGATGACAATGCAAAGTGAGTGATAGGTTTCCTTTTGAGCTGGCATCCTCATCACAGAAGATAAACCTCTAATACACTGTAAAATCACAAACTGCCTAATGTAATAAATTTCTTTTCCGGATAGCATTATCTTTCACCTACTTATTTCCTCCATCTTTCATCCATGGAATTTTACATTATTTTCACTTTGTATATACAATGAGCCAGTCACACTTCATAACTAAACAATCTTTGCCCTTGACAAATCCATTAACCTAAAAAAGTAAGACCCCGGCTTTAAGCAGGCCATCATTTGTTCTCTTTGATATAATGCATATGTGAGTTCCTACAGACACATAGTAATTTTATATAATCCAGGTTTACTTGACTTGTATCTTTTGCCAACTTTATTTTATATTCTGTTGCTTTCAGACATAAAGTATGTAAGAGAAACCCACAAGCTTTAACATTCTATATATATAAACTCTTTTTAGTTTGCCTTACTACTATTCTGTGAAAATATTTTCCCACCAAATCACAAAGGAAATGTTTAATCATTTGCCTTTAGCAGCTCCCTAGTGTGTTCATCAGAAACTCTTCTCTTTAAATCATCCAACAACACATACTTCCAGCCAGCAAACATAAATATATATATATACATGCATACATATTATAATCAGCAAGCTCACCTTCTCATTTCCTAATTCATCTCATTCCCAATTTATTTTCAGTTTATATCACCAAAGGTATTTTTTCTCCATCTAAAGTCAAACAAAGCACAATAAATTTAGAGTCTCCTGCTTAAAGTTCAAGAAATTATCCCATGAAAGATGACAATGGAGTTTTACTCCTCTAGAGAAAGAAAGCAATCTCCAAAATAATATCCTAGGAAATGGTTTTTCTCTGAGATTTTCTTCTTTATTTTTATAAAGGAAAGATAATACAAATAGAGGAGGCATTTGAGCAAATCAAATGGTAAAAGGTTCCATGTTAAGACACACTTTTCTTTTTCTATTTGAAAAAGGAAAGTAGTTTTATGTTATGATGTAAATACTACAGAATACTTTAAAAGGCATTTATTCACCCTTATTTTTTTCTGACATAGTTCTTGTCTTTTCAGGGCTTCATTATTACTTAAATAATGATAATAATCATTACCACTCACTAAGATTATTTTTAGTGGACATGAAAGAAAAAGAAAAGTCCTTAAACTGAACTTGAAATAACTGAATCTTGAAATAATTGATTATGAAATGATCCTTGAAATAACTAGAATTTTATGTTTAAGAGAAGTTCATACCTCAACAACTTCCTCTAATATTGATCTACACTGGGAAAGTCAATCAGTGAACCTCAACTGAAAATACAAACATCTACTGAGGACAATGTATCAGTTATTTCTAAATAGGTAATATGATGCACACGTTGCAGCAAATAATGCAACATTTAAATCTTCTCTAAAATCACAAGAGAACTAGAGACCAGCTTTCATTTCATTATTACAAAATCCAGAAAATTTTCAGAAATGTTCAGTTTGTTCTCACTGTGTACCAAAATGAAAACTTATTTTTTTTTTTTTTTTTGCCTTTTGTCATTTTATGGCCGCACCCGCGGCATGTGGAGGTTCCCAGGCTAGGGGTCTAATCGGAGCTGTGGCCACTGGCCTGCGCCGCAGCCACAGCAACGCAGGATCCGAGCCGTGTCTGCAACCTACACCACAGCTCACGGCAACGCCGGATCGTTAACCCACTGAGCAAGGGCAGGG
>PVHT021183699.1:57680617-57693742 GCA_004024745.2 Catagonus wagneri | reverse complement strand
GGAAGATATGGTACATACACACAATGGAATGTTACTCAGCCATTAAAAGGAACGAATTACCAACATTTATAGCAACATGGATGGACTTAGAAATTATCATGCAAAGTGAAACCAGTCAGACAATTAGACAGCAACACCCAATGATACCGCTTACATGTGGAAACTAAAAGACACAATGAACCTCTCTGCAGAACAGACAATGACTCACAGACTTTGGAAAACCTTGGTTTTTCAAATAAGACAATCTGGGGGGGTGGGGGGATGCACTGGGGATTTGGGATACAAAATCTGTAAAATTGACTTGTGATGATTTATGCACACCTATAATTGAAATAAAATCCATTAAGAGAAAAAAAAAACTGCATGGATAAGTCAAGTCCAGGGGCTATATCGAAAATATTTAATAATTGATATGACTTGGTTTTGAACATGGAGGAAACGTACCAGATATTACCGACTCATACAGGTCTGCTGAAGAATATCAATGAGTACTGGATAAATCTCAAGCAATATAATATTGCTCAAAAGAAAAAACAAAAACAAATACTTATCTAGTATTTATACTTGCTTATAAATTTATATATACATTTATACATGAATATATCGGTATTTATTTTACAATAAAAACATAAGCAAAAGAAAAAGAGAAAAACAAAGTCATGTATATCATTTGTGGGAATTTTATTCTAGCTTTGTGTGGAGATATTTATTGAATCGTGATATTGGTGAGTAACCATTTATTTTTTTCAAGATTTCCAAAATTGTTACCCAGTTAATTATGATTGCCTCCATATCATTTAATTGTCACAGCTACTTCAGAACTTAATGCTACTACTTATTTCTGTTCTTCCCAATCCAGGCAGGCGCATCTTAGTAAATTGTACTGGCACAGGCCAGGAGTAATTCCCTCCCTTCTCACAACCACACTTGCCATTTTCCCAGTGAGTGATCCAGTCCGAAATCCTATCTCACAGGTCTTCTTTGCAGAACCAATTCTGGTACCAGGCATAGGCTTAGTTTCTCCAAAGTGGATGCTAAGGTAATTTTGGGGATGCGTGATTCATAAGAATGAGAACCAGGAGGGAAGGCCAGTACAAGAATCTAAAACTAAAGGTGACAGAGTCAGGCAGGGGTGCGAGAGATGGGTAAAGGGTACAAAGTCAAAAGGTACAGACTTTCAGTTATAAATAACTCAGAGATGTAATATCTGGTGTGACAACTATAGTTAATAATACTATAATATTCTAAATTATTGAAGCTGCCAAGAGAATAGATCTTCACAGTTCTTATCACACAAAATAATTCTATAACTATGTATGGTGATGGATGTTGACTGTGGGGATCACTTTGCAATAGAGTTGACCCTTGAGCAAGATAGGTTTGAACTGCACAGGTCCGCTTCTACTCTGATTTTTTTTTTTTTGTCTTTTTGCCTTATCTAGGGCCGCACCCACGGCATATGGAGGTTCCCAGGCTAGGGGTACAATCAGAACCGTAGCTGCTGGCCTTTGCCACAGCCACAGAAATGCAGGATCCGAGTTGCGTCTGCAACCTACACCACAGCTCACGGCAACGCTGGATCCTTAACCCACTTAGCAATGCCAGGGATCGAACCCGCAGCCTCATGGCTCCCAGTCGGATTCGTTAACCACTGAGCCATGACGTTAACTCCTCTACTCTGATTTTTAAAATAAATACTATACTACTACAAGATCCACAGCTGCTTGAGTTCAAGGATGTGGAATTGAGAATACAAAGGTCCAACTATAAAGTTATACACAGATTTCTGACAGTATGAGGGGCTGCACTCCAGCCCCTGCCTTGTTCAAGGGTCTACTGTATATTCGAATATCAAATAATTATGTTGCACTCCTAATGTTGTATGTCAGTTATACCTCAGTAAAAAAAGATTTGAAACTTAATATGTTATAGATGAATCTGTGATGTTGTTTTTGCACAATTATTGTAAGCATCCAGCTCACATACATAAATTCCCAGTATCTTTAACAACACATGTCAGATTCATGGTAGAAGTGAGATGATCTCAGTAGATGACTCTGGCTCCTTAAAGAAAAGAGAAATGTAAATAAAATGTATTCTAAGGACTTGGATAATTGAAAGCATAACATAGAGCCTCAGGAACTTTTCATAAGTGTTTCTTTGACCAGGCTTGATTGTCTTAGCATTAAAGTTAGTCACTGCTTGTAAATAGTTTCCCTAAACTTCAAGAATGCACAAGGCAAGGCAAGGACAAGTACATAATTAACTACAGAGAGTTTTCTTATTTTCTTTAAAGGCACCATAATCCAGCAGAGTCACGTTCCTGTCTGTGGAACACAGAGTTGTTAATATACCATTTAGATGCAGTTGTTCTCTCTGCCTGAAAAGACACTTTGATTTTATTCCCTCTTAACAGTTTTGATTTTCTGAAACTTATGATGGAATTGACTACAGGCAACTCTATGAATTCATTACATAGAACTAACAAGAGGATATTCTAAAAATAGGTGTGGCATTACCTTGGTATTGACTTAATTTGCTGGGGAGAGAGAAAGATGACTAAATGGACACAGAGATAGATGTGATACGTTCACATGAATAAATATAATATGTATAGAGGAAATTTGTGTTCACAAATTAAAGTTCATGAATTGTTCTTAAACACTTAATCTCCTTTAAGTTTTATAATCCACTTACAGGTAAGAATTTTTATCCATACTTTAGAGATGGTTAAGTGACATGAACCACTGATACAGACTCAGAAATAGAGCAGAGTAAGATAATCTGATTCTCCTTTTTATCTTTTTCTAATGTTCTCTTCATTCTACTGCAATTAAGCTTTATTAATAAAGGGATGATGTTTGGTGAAAACTGGTAAGGATTTTAAATATGTTCAGCCTTTTTTGAATTCTTATTGCACCTATAGTCAGCACTAATCAGCTTAGCAACAAAACATTTAAAAGGTTTTGTGTCCTCAGAATATTTTGCAAAATTTCAGGGGCTCTTGTATGTACATTTATTAAAGCACTAGTCATTTAGAATTATGGTTATCTACGTGTAGTAGACTTCTTGTTAACCATATAAACCCACCCATACCCTTGTTGTTTGTTAATCGTGTTTAAAAAATCAGGTAGTCATGTGCTTCAATTGATGTTGAGTCCGTCCCGGCACCACATCAACTTTCAAAGTGAATTACGAGCATTGAAATTTTCACTCTGAAAAACCAGTCAGTATTTCTATCACCCTTGTTAATGATGAGTTTGGAAATGATCATAGAATACAATTTTGATCAATGAAAAATGAGGATGTCTGCTGATAGATGTCTGAGCAATTTTTATTTACTTTTTAAAAAGAATATGAGACAGTTATGACTCGCGATTCTCCCTCTCCTGTCTGGCTTGTGGATGCTGTTGTGTAAGGATGTTATGCTTGAAGCTGCTGCAACCATCTTCATGCTATGAACGTAAAGCATTTGAATAAAGAATCCTTACTAAGTATGGCTGAGAGAAACAATGAAAAAAAAAAAAAACAGTTTCCATTGTGACTTAGTGGGTTAAGAACCTGCTAGTCTCAGTGAGGATGCAGGTTCAATCCCTGGCTTCACTCAGTGGGTTAAGGATCTGGCATTGCTGTAAGCTGCTGCATAGATTGCAGATTCAGCTTGGATCTGGTTGTGGCTGTGGCTGTGGATGTGATTTAGCTGAAGCTCTGATTTTACCCCTAGCTCAGAAACTTCCATATGCCATGTGTGTATCCACAAAAAAAAAAAAAAAAAAAAAAAAATTCTGAAGCATTTCTCCCACTTTCAAGATACTGGTTTTTCCAACTTTTACTGTGCAGAGGTGCAGTGATTGTGTTTCTTGCAGCTGAAAGCATCACATTAGATATAGCATGTATATTTCATTGTAAGAAATTAAACTTGGAATAATTTGAAGGCATACTCCAGCCTACTAAACTTTGTAACCAGTGTTTAGTACAATGCAGAGCACGATTGAGTTCACAGACATGGCTAGCTGAATGAATGCATGAATGAACAACTTTCACAATCGCAGAATAAAGAACAATCATGCTAACACTGCCACTTTTTCACCAATTTCTGCCGAGTAGCTAACAATCAGAATTTTCATTGTAGAAGACTTTAAACAGGTAGAAAGTCTGAGAATATTTTTTACATAGGATTAACAACTTGAACTTTTTCAAGTGTGTAGTAATTGAGCTTTATTAAATTCATACAGAAGTAACCGAATGTCTTTGTATTTAAGGCAGGGTGTCATTCATTTGGACCAGCAATTTCTATTGTGCACTCCTTTTAGAATGCCTATTAAATATGGGTCATCTGGTAGAACAAGAGCATCACTTTGTTCTCTGGATTCTCTCTCATCTGTGAGAAAGCTCTTAATGTGAGAATGACATCTAGAGTGGAGAATCAAGTAACATGAATGAGTATACAGATAGCTTACAAAGAAGCCCACAAATGATTGATAAGTGAATGAAATTATTTGGAAGTTTCATCTTTAAGTTGAAAGGAGAATTTAAAGCAAAAAGGAATTCAATTTTCCACATGGGTCATGGGTGCTATGTGAGCTTGAGGTGACCCTACACAGTCTCCTCTCTTCCTGTGTCACTGAATGGGGGCTCATTTATTCTCATTCCTTTGATCTGTTAAAGCAGTTTTGTTAACCCCCCCTTTTTTTGTTTATTTTTGTTTGTTTGTTTGTTTTGTTTTTTGCCTTTTAGGGCCATGCCTGTGGCATATGGAAGTTTCTAGGCTAGGGGCTGAATCAGAGCTGCAGCCGCCAGCCTATGCAACAGACACAGTAATGCCAGATGTGAACCATATCTGTAACCTACACTACAGCTCATGGCAATGCTAGATTCTTAACCCACTGAGCAAGGCCAGGGCTGGAATCTTCATCCTCATGGATACTAGTTGGGTTGGTTACCGATGAGCCACTATGGGATTCATTGTTAACATTTGAATTTAATCATGTATCACAATTTCCTTTAAAATATATACAAATGTAAAATGTACCTACTTATAAGAAAAATTTAAATTTAGTTTGTTACAGTTTTTTTTTTTAATGAAAGAATTATCTCCCACCAAAGATATATATTATAACCCTAATTTGGGGCTTAATATTTCATCTATAATTTTATATTTTCATCCAAACTTATCTTCTTCATTTTTTAATTGAAGTACAGTTGATTTAAAATATCCTGTTAGTTTCAGGTGTATAGCACAGTGATTCAGTTATACATACATATATGTACTCACATATATATACAAATATATACTTTTTCAGATTCTCCTCCATTTTTGGTTATTACAAAATATTGAGTATAGTTCCCTGCACTATATGGTAGGCCCTTGTTGATTATGTAATTTATATATAGTAGGGTTTATATGTTAATACTATCCTCCTAATTTATCCCTCCCTCACCCTCCCTTTCCCTTTTGGTAACCATGAATTTGATTTCTATATCTGTGAGTCTCTTCTTGTTTGGAAATAAGTGCATTTGTATCTGATTCTACATAAGCAGGAGTTCCTGTCGTGGCTCAGTGGTTAACGAATCCGACTAGGAACATGAGGTTGCGGGTTTGATCCCTGGCCTTGCTCAGTGGGTTAACAATCTGGCGTTGCTGTGAGCTGTGGTGTAGGTTGCAGACGTGACTTGGATCCCACGTTGCTGTGGTTGTGACTGTGGCACAGCCCCGCAGCTGTAGCTCCGATTAGACCCCTAGCCTAGGAACCTCCACATGCTGCAGGTGTGGCCCTAAAAATGACAAAAGACAAAAAAAAAAGTTTCTACGTAAGCAATATCATATGATATTTTTCTTTGTCTGGCTTACTTCACTTAGTATAATAATCTCTAGGTCCATTCATGTTGCTACAGATAGCGTTGTTTCATTCTTTTCTCTGACTGTGTAATGTTCATATATCACATCTTTATCAGTTTCTCTGTCAATGTCATTTAGGTTGCTTCCATGTCTTGGATATTGTAAATAGTGCTGCATTAAATACTGAGGTGCATGTATCTTTTTCAATCATGTTTTTCTCCAAGTAGATGCCCATGAGAAGGATTACAGGATCATATAGTAGCTCAATTTTTAGTTTTTTGAGGAACCTCCATACTGTTCTCCATAGTGGCTGCACCAGTTTACATTCCCACCAACAGTGTATGATGGCTTCTTTTTCTCTACATCCTCTCCAGCATTTATTATTTGTAGACTTTTTCATGATGGCTGTTCTGACTAGTGTGCACTGTAACATCATTGTAGCTTTTCCTTCAGTTTTTATTTAACTGTAATTTTAAATGCAGTCAATTACATGTCTGTTTTTGATTAACACTTATTTGTTTCAATTGTACAAATAGTAATTCATTCTTAATGTACACTACAAAGTGATCAGCACAGTAAATCTGATTATTACCCGTCACCATACAGTTGATTTCCTCCATCCATTAACCCACCTTTCCACCGACTTCTCTGATAAACAGCGATCTGTTCTCTGTATTTATTTTATTTATTTTTTGGTGGCTCCCATGGCATGTGGAAGTTCACCATGCCATGGATAGAACACATGCCACAGCAGCCACCTAAGTTGCTGCAGTGACAGTGGCAGGTCCTTAACCCACTGTAACACAGGAGAACTCCAGTTGTCTGTATTTATGAATCTTGGTTCATTTGTTCATTTATTTTGTGTTTTATATTCCACATATAGGTAAAATCATATGGAATTTGTCTTTTCTCTGTCTGATTGCTTTGACTTAATGTAGTGTTCTTAAGGCACACCCATGTTGTCCCAGATGGCAAGATTCCATTATTTTTTGGATGGCTGAGTAGCATTTCACTGTATACTACACATCTTCTTTATCCATTTATCCACTGATAGCCATTTAGTTTGTTTCCATATCTTAGTTATTATAAATAATGCTGCAGTGAACATAAAGGTGCATGTATCTTTTGGAATTAGTTTTTTATTCATAAAAATACCCCTAAGTGGAGTGGATAGTTCATACAGTAGTTATATTTTTAGTTTTTGAGGACTCTCCATACTGTTTTCTATGAAGAATGCACCGACATACATTCACACCAACAGGGTACAAGGGTTTCCTTTCTGCACATCCTTGACAACACTTATTTCTCATCTTTGAAAATAGCCATTCTGACATTCGAGAGGTGATATCTCATTGTGGTTTTGATTTACATTTCTCTGAATATATTTTCAGGTGTCCACTAGACAGCTGTATATTTTCTGTGGAGAAAAAGTGTATTTAGATCCTCTGCCCAGTTTTTTACAATGGGTATTATACTTTTTTTTGCATTTTCAGATTTTTTGCCATTGAGTTATTTTGAAAATTAATCCATTATAGGGAATATGATTTGCAAGTACTTTCTCCTATTCGGTAGGTTACCTTTTCATTTTGTTGATGATTTCCTTTGTTTTGCAGAAGCTTTTTAGTTGGATGTAGTCCCATTTATTTATTTTTGCATTTGTTGCCTTTGCTTTTCGGACATGTTAACTTTGAGATGGCTTTGAGATATACAGATACATATCTCTAACAGGTGATTGAGGACAGGTTTATGATGCTCAGAAGAGAGATCTGAACAGTATATGTAAATGTGTGGACCACCTGAAGACTCGGTTGTAATTTGGCATATCCTAATCAAGTTTTACCTGTCAATCCCATTGAAGAGGTCTAAAAGTCAAAGTAGGGAGTTCCCGTCGTGGCGCAGTGGTTAACGAATCCGACTAGGAACCATGAGGTTGCGGGTTCGGTCCCTGGCCTTGCTCAGTGGGTTAACGATCCAGCGTTGCCGTGAGCTGTGGTGAAGGTTGCAGACGCGGCTCGGATCCTGCGTTGCTGTGGCTGCGGCGTAGGCCAGTGGCTACAGCTCCGATAAGACCCCTAGCCTGGGAACCTCCACATGCCGCAAGTGCGGCCATAAAAATGACAAAAGGCAAAAAAAATAAAAAATAAAAGTCAAAGTAATCTTCAGAGGTCTAGGTTATAACCTGACAATGCAATATGTAAGACATAAGATGGTATAATGGAAAGAGGGCAGAATTTTGTGTTAGAAGGCCAGGGTTCAAATCCCAGTGATGCCTCTTGCATCATTTTATAATTTTCAGCAAATCAATTTCTCAGTCAGAAATTCACTTTCCTTCTCTGTAATAGAGCAATGATAACACCCCCCTCTGATTGCTCTTTTAAGGAATAATGTGATGGTATTCATGTGTCAACTGCTACAAACACCAGTCTTATTTTACTACCAAACTCCTACCACTTTGTATACTTCATATGTACCATGAACCAAGCACAGGCTTTAAAGAGTCTTAGACCAAGCTGACATGCTAGATTATTGCTGGTTCACTAGTTGTCTGAGAGCTACAAAAAAAATTAAAAAGCCAACTTCAGTTCCCTTTAAGTTGGACTTCTACATAATGGCACTATTTCTTCTAATTAACTACTACTAAATATACAAAAGACTGTGCCAACATGGGAATGCAGTGGTTATAACAAAGTATTTTCCAATTAATTTCTTATCATATTTTGAAAGACCAAGTCCTGGAATGGACTGCAAAACTCCTACTCCTCCTCTTTCTCCTTCTCCTTCCTCCTCCTCTCTTTCTTCTTCCTCCTCCTCTCCTCTTCCTCCTTCTCCTCCTCCTCCTCCTCCTTCCTTTTCTGTTTTTTTTTCTTTTTTTTCTTTTTGTCTTTTTAGGGCCGTACCTGCGGCATATGGAGGTTCCCAGGCTAAGGGTCCAATCGGAGCTGTAGCTGCCAGCCTTTGCCACAGCCACAGCAACGCCAGATCTGAGCCATGTCTGCAACCTATACCATAGCTCACAGCAATGCTGGATCCTTAATCCACTGAGCAAGGCCAGGGATCAAACCCGTGACCTCATGGTTCCTCGTCGGATTCATTTCTGCTGCACCATGACAGGAACTCCGTTTTTTTTTTCTTTGTAAAGACATAATTCTGTCTTACTCTTTTCCTGTCTGGATGTAATAGTACCATATTTCCAAATGTAGGATGAGGAGATGCTGCCACTGGGGGAACTGGACATAGTCCTAGCAAGTCTGTGAAACAGTTGCAAATTAAAACCATAGGGAAAAGTTGGAGGGCATACTCTATCAATGTCCTAGAAAAATTCCTGAGAATTTACTTCATGATTTGGAGGAAAATCATCAGAGGTACTAGCAGGATCAAAGAAGATGAAAGAAAATGGTATTTAAATTTACAGACTTATAACATCTACAAAATTACTGGTCATAAGTCATACTTCTGTGGGGAATAGATATCTTAGTTTGGAAAACATTTTAAAAGTATCATAGAAAATTTCTGGGAAATTATTCTTTATATGTCACAGTAATTTTTTGAGAAAAATTGTTTTTTATTGTGGCAAAATACATGTAACATAAAATTCACCCTTGTACTCAGCATTGAATACGTTTGCAGTGTTGTACAGGTGTCACCACTACTTTGTTCCGCTCTGCTCCAAGGCTCCCTTGGCTCTGTCAAGGCCCAGGGTCTGATCCCCAGCAGCTGGAGCAGAAACCCTGAGGGTCAGGCTTAAGTAGGCTATGTTCCTTATAAGTGTGTGTTTTTCCTTTTGTTGCACCAGGGCCTTTGCAGGGAACTGCTGAAGGCACCGAGACTCCTCCACTCACAGAGTTCCGTGTAGGCTTCTGTGGCTCCACTCACATGCAGATCAATGTTGTGTTCCTTCTCCTGTTATGGTTGCCCCAGCTTTAGTGCAGCATTGTGGCATGGAGTGGAGACTGGGGGGGAGGTCGAAGCATTTGCTAAACTTAGAGTGTGGATTGTGGTATGTTAGTCACAGGCTCAAACAGCTGCCTCTTTGGTGCTGAGTATGTGCCAACAGTGGTCCTGTCTCCCTACCCAGATCCCACTTCAGGCACCCTTGTTGCTTCTGTGTTGCTAGATTGAGTCTTTTACCAGGAACTCTCTTCACTAAATCCCATGCCAAGCCATGGCATGGAGTGAGTGGGGCCAAGGTGTTTGCCCTGCTTGGACTGGTAAGTGTGGCAAGGCAGCTGCTGCTAGTGCAGAGAGCTCTTTTCACCCTGTCTGTCGCAAGCCAGCACCTGCATATTCCTAGCAAGTGAAGTCTAGGCTTCTCAAGCCCTTCTCTCTGTCCCAGTGATTCTCCCAATAGCCAAGGGGGCTAGTCTCCTCTGAGTAGGCCCCAAACATGGGGATGTCCAGTCTGTAACTCCACCCACTCACTCCCAAGGGTGAGTGGCTACCCACGTATTCTTTCTTTTTCCTTTTAGGGGCATAGGTCAGGACCCAGTGCTCTTTTACTCCATCCTACCCAGTTATCTGAGAATCTTTCTTGCATCTTCGGTTGTATGGGAGATCTTCCAGTTAGTTTTTCTTGAGAATTGTTCCACACGTAGATGTATCTTTGATATGTTTGTGGGGGGAGGAGAGCCCACATCGTCTTACTCCACCATCTTGATCCCCTCTAACCAAAGCCTATCCTCTTGACCTTAACAATTTAGGGAAATTCAGTCCTAGGATTTAATTCACCCTACCCACTCCATTGCCAATCACATTTTATCTTGTTGGCATCCTGCATATACTCCACTTACTCAGTATTAAGGTGAAGGGAAGGTGGAATGGACTGACACCCTCAAAGGCTGTGGTCCCAACAGGTCTTATTTTATAATTCTACTGTGAACTGAAGTATGAGTCTAAGAGGAACATGGTTTAAGAAAACCATAATAGATGAAAGCAAAAAAAAAAAAAAAGTGGTGGCAGATGCCATCTTCACCCAGGGTTGGTACAGTGACTACTGAAATTGTGCCGTATGGTGGGACTCCTTCCATCCTCTCTGTTCATTTTTCCTTCTTCCTTCCCCATATAGTCAGTTACTACAAAAAATTTCTAGCTTTGTATCTCTATGACTTATTTCAAATATATTGCTTTCTGAGTAGTGTCTTATTGAATAAAATAGTGCAATATAGAATCCAGGGTAACTCTGGCATAACTGGGCATTCTCAGGTAGCCTTATTTTTCCAGGAGGTCAATTTCAGAATATTATAATATCAAGCAAATATAATATTAAATAGTTAACATATACCCACCTCTGGATGCATTGAAATATGATCTGGATTATTATGGAAGGTATATTAGAAGACGAGGAGGAAGTCAGTCAGAACTCGTAATAGCAAAATTCTTTATCTTCCTCAATCAGTTCCCCTCCTGATAGTCCTCCAATCATATCCTCACCTCCTCTGTGTCTCCCCTACAATCACGCTCTGCCCTGTCACTCAACACAGCCCCACTCACCAAATTCCTTTGCATTTTTCGATCCTCTGCCCCAGTAGCCCAAACCCAGACCATTTTATTGTTCCTCAATATTTCTTCCCCCACCCATTCATCTCAACATAGAATTTTAGTCACTAGATCCAAGATCATGATTTGCTTTAAAATAGCAAGATGGGGAGTTCCCGTTGTGGCTCAGCAGGTTATGAACCCGACTAGTATCCATGAGGATGCAGGTACAATTCCTGGCCTTGCTTAGTGGGTTAAGGATCTGGCATTGCCATGAGCTGTGGTGTAAATTACAGATGTGACTCAGATCCCGCATTGCTGTGGCTGTGGTGTAGGTTGGCAGCTACAGCTCTGATTTGACCCCTAGACTGGGAACTTCCACATGCCACAAATGTGGCCCTGGATGGACTGGGACTTAGGGGTTAATAAATGGCAAACTTTTCCATTTGGAGAGGATAAGCAATGAGATCTGCTGTATAGCACAGGGAACTATATCTATTCACTTTTGAATGGAACATAATGGAGGGTAAGTGAGAAAAAGAATGTGTGCGTGTGTGTGTGTGTGTGTGTGTGTGTAAATTTCTGGGTCTCTTTGTGTAGCAAAATTTGACAGAACATTGTAAATCAACTATAATAAAAATAAAAAAAAATAAAATAGCAAGAGGGGATCCTTTCTTTTAAGATTGCTTCTGATTTATGATACGAATTTCAGCCAATCAGTTATGCTTTCTGCATATACAAACTAAGAATGTAATTTCTGCGCTTTCCAGTGGCTCAATACATATCACTAGCTTAGGGTTTTGTCTTCTCAAGACTGGAGTTACCCCTGGAGGTAGAGTATGCAAAATGGCAGCTAATAATCCAGAATAAAGTTATAGATGGTTTTGTCTCTTCATGGTACATTTTTCAAAAATTAAGTGACTTTAGTTTTCTAGGTTTATGCAAACAGATTTTGCAACACTCAGAACTCTGACTTCTCTTTATTTTATTTTTTTTCTTAATGGATTTTATTTCAGTTATAGGTGTACATAAATCATCACAAGTCAATTTTATAGATTTTGTATCCCAAACCCCCAGTGCATCCCCCCACCAACCAGATTGTCTTATTTGAAAAACCAAGGCTTTCCAAAGTCTGTGAGTCATTCTGTGTTCTGTAAGAAGGTTCATTGTGTCTTTTTAGTTTCCACATGTAAGCAGTAGCACTGGGTGTTGCTGTCTAATTGTCTGACTGATTTCACTTCGCATGATAATTTCTAAGTCCATCCATGTTGCTATAAATGTTGGTAATTCGTTCCTTTTAATGGCTGAGTAACATTACATTGTGGGCATGTACCATATCTTCCCTATCCACTCTTCTGTCGATGGGCATTTAGGTTGTTTCCATGACCTGGCTATTGCATAGAGTGTTGCAATGAACACTGGAGTACATGTGTCTTTTTGAGTCATGGTTTCTGCTGGATAGATGCCCAGGAGTGGGATTGCTGGATCAAATGGTAATTCTATTTTGAGTTTTCTGAGGAATCTCCATACTGTTTTCCACAGTGGCTGCACCAATTTGCATTCCTAAGAGGAAAGTTTATAGCAATACAAGCCTACCTCAGGAAACAAGAAAAAGCTCAAATAAACAATCTAACTTTGCATCTAAAGCAGCTAGAGAGGGAAGAACTGACAAGGCCCAAAGTTAGTAGAAGAAAAGAAATCATAAAGATCAGAGCAGAAATCAACGAAATAGAAACAAAGAAAACCATAGAAAAGATCAACGAAACTAAAAGCTGGTTCTTTGAAAAGATCAGCAAAATTGATAAACCCTTAGC
>PVHT021183699.1:57656159-57668225 GCA_004024745.2 Catagonus wagneri | reverse complement strand
TTTTTTTTGTTTTTATTTTTTATTAATCTCTTTTTGTTAGAGGGATCTTGGCCAAGAACTCAGAATAGTAGAGGGAAAATTACTTTTTCTCCCCTACAGTATAGTATAAAAATAATTCTCTGAGATCCCATTTTGGCCAACTTGTTAGATAATCCAATTCACTCTGATAAATCTGGATTCCTTTTAAATAGAAACAATGTTGTTAGAGCTTCAAGAGGCTAACCTAAATGATTCCTATAATGATTGAAGAAACTAATTCATAACATATTGCAGTTTTTCCATGCATCTCCATCTTTGTCAGCACCTCTGCTTCTCCCTTGCCACTATAGTGCCCACACCACAATCCCTTATTTATCTTTCACTGAACGCTCAAAGGAAGAAACTCAAATAATCATTAGCAGTTAATCTAAGAATCATTAGATTACTAATAATTTCAACAATGGCTTCTGCCACATTAAACAGTTTTACAACTGCGAAAGTCAACAATAACCACCTCTCTTTGAAGGTTCGTTAAGAAGGGACACATATTTTGTCCTTATCTCCATACTGGACTTTCACTTCATTTAATGTGTCATCACAAGATCAGTCAAGCAGTATTTAGCTGGACTTTTGCCTTAGATATAAGCCTGATCCACTAAGGGCAGCTTCTAATAAATAATAGTAATCAAAATAATAGCAACACCTTGCATCCTTTTTCACAATATTTGAACCATTTCTTTAAATGTAGTCAGTGCTACCCAATTCTCCGGTAGATATTGAATGCTTACAAATGTGTAATTACTTTTGTAGGAGGCAAATATTATGAATGGACTTGACTGTTAGAGTACCATACCTCACTGCATGTGTTTTACCAAGAGCTGATGTAAGCATTGAGCAGTAGAGTATGTGATCATGTTTGTTTAACAAGGTAAACTTATGTTAAGTTTTAGTTAGCATATCATCTTCCAGGTGGTAATATTCTTTCTCTGAATGGTTGATTTGCCATGGGTATACCTATTTTGAGACAAAACTCTTCTTCGATATAACAAATTTTCCCCTCTAAAGACTAGAATTCCCCCCATTCACGTGAAGACTGCTTTTTAAAAGGGGGCATACATTTACATTTGTTTAGATTAGTCTATTCTAGATAGGCAGAGCTATGCTGGTTTCCAAAACAGCCTTCAAAAGATGGTAAATTATATTAAACCATGCCCCAAACCTATGAGCTAATCTCATAGTTACATATGAATCATATCAAATACATTTTTACTTGGATTGTTTTTCTGGTCACTGTGTGTTTAAAAAACTACATGCTTTGTTCCATTCATCAGCTGTACGTTCTCAAGTTAGATATGGAGACTCCCAGACCAATGGCCTTGTATTGCTGTTTGTCTAAAGCTACAAACTTGGTCATCATCTTCCTTGTTTTGGGTGGACTTGGAGAAAAGTATGCCTGAAGATTGTGGGACATGAATCCATCTCATTCAGGATAAAACAAAGTGAAATATTATATCCAAATTGGAATATATAAGATTTTTGTTTGTTTTGTCCCTGGGAATACTACTTATTTATTCCCCTTTTATATTGAAGTTTCATGAAGTCACTTTTGATAAATTGTTTATTCTAATTAAAAATAAATCACAATAAGATGTGTATGTGTGGTAGCTGTTCATCTAAATTTCATACATTTAAAAAATATTTTCAGGAGGTTCCCATGGTGGATCAGCAGTAACAAGCCCAACTATTATCCATGAGGATGTAAGTTCAATCCCTGGCCTCGCTTAGTGGGATCTAATCCTCAATTAAAGGATCTGGCATTGCTGTGAACTGTAGTACAGTTGTGGCTGTGGCATAGGCCAGCAGCTGCAGCTCTGATTCAACTCCTAGGCTGGGAACTTCCATATGCTGCAAGTGTGGCCCCAAAAAGTGAAAAGAAAAAATAAATCATTTCTTCTGCTCAGTTAGTAAATAGGACTCGATTTGATATTATTTATCCATACTTCTTGAGTGATACTGGATACATAAGCACTTCAATTAGGTCCATATATACCCAGGAAAAAAGAAGTGTCTTCCACAGAGTGAAACCTGTGGCACATGGAAGTTCCTGGGCCAGCGACTGAAGCTGCACCATAGCAGGGACCTGAACTGCTGCAGTGACAATGCCAGGTCCTTTACCCTCTGTGACACAAGGGAACTACAAAACTTGTGTTTTCGAGGTTTTTGCAGAAAAGCATTCCCTCAAGTCTCTGTGCCTAGCTAGGTACTCCAGAACATATCTCTTATTCATCCTCTCTCTCTCTCCCTTTTCTCTCTTGCTCATACATTCATATTATTTTAATGCATAGTCTCTAGAAAAGCTGTAATGTAAAACACTGTCTTCCTTATGGGGAAGCACAAATAATCCATGGTTTTAAAAACAGTGGTTGTCTTATGACTGCATTTGTATAACAAGAAGTTGACGAAATCAAGGAATCAAGTGTTGTGACATAAAATGACCTCTTTCAATCTATAGCCCAGTGTTATTAAGAAGGTTTTTTTCAAAAATAATTATGGAAAATGGAACTTACCTATAGCTGATTAACAGATGTATAAAAGGCTGTCTGATGTTTAAAAAGAAATACCTGAGTTTTAAACCTTTAATTACTGATGTTAGATTTCTGATAATAAATGAGTAATTCACTTACATTTTTTTGAGAAATTTCTATTATAAAGGATATGCTTAAATTCAGCTCCTTCTCCTATTCTTATTTTTTTTCTGTTTTTTTAACATGTGTCTCACAAGTTTCTTAGCTCAAACTTTTGTATTTAAAAAAGAAACGTTCAGTTTTATACAGTGATTCTTTTCTTTCTTCAGTTAGCTTTTATTACATTTTTACCAAGTTTAATTTGTTGCATCAAATGATTTGACCATTTTCATTAGCACTCAACATTCCGTTAGATCACACTGAATGAAAAAAATGCCCTGTGTATCAGATATCCAGAAACCTCTTTGAATGATAACAATATGGCCGATGAGAAAACTTGCCAGCAGTTATCCAAATATACCAATTTCCAGCTGTGCAGTGGCAAATGCAATCTTCTGCCAAAAATTAGTTTGATATTTCTGTAGAAACAGCGTGGTGATCACCTTCCTTTTAAGACATCTTATAGAATGTTCTGCTGCACATATTAACCTAGAGTATACTTTAAACACCCATAACAAGCAGCTGAATATTTTTCCTTAAAAGAGAATGAGAGAAAGACAGGAAAGGCAAGACTTTCAAAAATAACACATTAACTGCATTTTTTCATCCTTCATAAAATTTTATGCATTGAAAACTGAATATTTACTTTTGGAAACACTTATTTTAAGGAGTTTAAAGATCTCAGGGAAGTTAATTGAGGAATAGTCCAATTGGCAGGGCAAGAAAAATACCACAGGATGAATGTGATTACCGTTTTTAAGGCAGATGAATGGCTACAATTTCAGAATCTTATCAGTCCCTGAACTTGAGCCTCGAGCTTATAATTCCGAACGGATAAATGCATACTCCTGGGAATGTATCTTCCTTAGATCCTTTATACTAGAGCTCGGTTTCTCAGTCTTGGCCCTGCTGTTTGGGACTGTCCTGTGCATTATAGGATGTTCAGCAGCATCTCTAGAACTACCCACTAGATGCCAATGGCACACAGCCCCATCTACATTTGTTACAACAAGCAATAACTCCAGATACTGCCAATGTCTCTTGGCACAGAGGGACAAATTTTCCCCCAGTTCAGAACCCCTGAGCTAAAGGGGAAAAATAACACCCTTAAAATTAAAAATAAAACCTAGCGTTTATAGTTAAAATATTGCCTTAATTTAGGTTCTCCTCTAAGGCAACCCCAACGTAAGGATTTAATGACGTGCAGTTTATTTGGGAGGTGGTCCCAAAAAGTATCAGAAAAGGAGGAAGAAAGTGAGACAAAGAAGAAGCCAGTAGTGGTTAGTTAATGAACAGATTACTGCTTTATGCCATGGGGGCCTAATCCTGCTAGGACCCCTGGGAGACTGCGAAGAACATGTTTCAGTTTTGTCCCCCTGAGAGTGAGGGTCATGAGGTATTAATTCACCAACTTCCCTCCCTAATAGGTTGTAGCTACTCCTGACATCATTAACACTTAACGCCTGTCTCCTAGGAAGCTGGCCATTCCCTGTAGCCAGAGAAAGCCCCAAGGGAGAGTGATAGATGTTTGCAACATGGAGCTTTTGGTATCTACAGCATTGATTCTCAGAGTGTGGTCCCTGGTCCATCAGCATCAGCATCACCTGAGAACTTATTAGAAATGCAAATTCCCAAGCAGCACCCAAGACCACTACAGGAACACTGAGGCTGAAGTCCAGCAACCTGTGTTGAACGAAGCCCTCCAGGTGATCTTATGTCACTCAAGTATATGAACCACTGATCTAGGCAGTAGTTATCAACCAAAAGCAGTTTTGTTCCCCAGAGATCATGTGTCAATGTCTCAAGGTACTGCTGGTTATTATAAATCAGAGGGGGAGAGGACTACTGGCTGGTGGATAAAGCTAAGAATTCTGCTAAACACCCTACAGTGAAAAGGACACCCCCTCCCATAAAGACTTAACCTACCTTAAATGTCAACAGCACCGAGGATGATAAATCTTGGTTTAGGGGAATGAAGAGTGATAAAGAAATAAAGGGCAAGGTGTCAGCAGTATCTCCTGTACTATGAGCTTCACTTTTTTAAATGTCTTTAATTTTCTTTCAAGTGCTATTGTATTTTCAATACCACAAACATTAGTAAAGAGCCAGGTTCCATATACACACTGCTAACATGACATCTTTTCACTCTGGTAAGATACTTCCACTCAGTAAGCTTACTCTCACGTCTTTTTGACTGGTCTCCTTATAATATCCTTTCCTCTTGAGGGAGACAACCTGCTCTTCTAGAAATCCTTATCTTTCTTTGCTCTATATAGCTAAAATTGCTGTCACCATCCCAGTGTCTCCTGTCATGTTTAGCTGGTGATTTCTAACCTAAGGGCTCCTTTCAGGATTTCAGGTTCCCTTCCCTCTGAGCAGGATGCTGTCTTATCATCAGTCTGCTCACTTCCCAGCTCATATAAGCCTTAAAAAAGTGTAAGGATTAATACCTCCTCTCTGATTTTCGTTCCTAAGATTCAGGTTAATAAAGTTGCCACTGAAATACTCTGGTGTCATCCAACTTTGTAACAAGGCACCTTAAATAAAATTATAGTTAACTAATCTGCCTTAGAATTTCCTTGAGAGTAGCACATTCACTTACAATGTATAGCCCCCCCCACACCATTGATGTACTATCCTCATTGTTGCTGTAAACTCAGCATTCATTCTGTTTCAAGCAGTGTGTGATAAGCACTTTGCAAACTGTAATAGACATAATTTTATCCCCTTGACTTTTCCCCCTGTTATTACCTCCATGAATATATATAGCTGGCAAATGTGATGAAGGTCAAAAATAAGCTGACCTTAAAATAGCCACGGTAGCATGGATTACCCAGGTAAGCCTAATATAACCACATGCACTCTAACAAGTAGAAATAGAAGAGGATATCAGGGAGAGTCTTCAGAAGGGAAGTCAGATAGATGTTAAAGCACAAGAAGGGTTCCACATCCTATTACCGGCTTTCAAGATAAATAGGGCACAAGCTAGGGAGTGAAAATGGCCTTTAGAAGTTGAGCGTTTTTCCCAGCTCATGAGGAAATGAGGACCTAGTCCTACAAGGAACCAAATTCCTGTTAACAACTTGAATGATCCTGGAAACAGATTTTCCTTAGTCCCTCTAGATGAGATCCCAGGCCAGCAGACATCTGACACCTTGATTTCAGCCTCGTGAGACCCTTATTGGATCTCCCTACTGAGTCTGCCTCATCTTCTGAACCACATAAATGTGGCATAAGAAAATGTGTGTTGTGTTAAGACACCAAGTTTTTGGTAATTTATTATACAGCAGTTGGAAGCTAATGCATGAAGAGGGTTACCCTTCATCTCAGGGCAACACAACAAGGGAAGGTTTCCTACTTGCACAACTGAATAGAAGCTGAAACGAAAGCTTAGAAATACTAAATATCTTTATCAAGGTTTCTAAGTTGATAAGTTAGAGAGTTGGGGGTCAGAATGTAGATCTATTTGTCACCAAAAACCATAGCATTACTAACTATTTAATTCTCTTTTCAAAAGGCAAGATATCAGAAGTCTAGAACAAGTTGTCTTAATTGGTAGTATTATTGGTCTACTTGGTAGTATTTCCTAATAGATTTGAACAACTGAGTCATTGACACTAAGATTAGATAAATCTACTCAGGAAAAAAATAATCTGCAAGTTGCACAGGCATTAGAATAAATGACTTCCCAAGGTTTTGGCTGCTAAACATTATCTAAAGCTGACCTAAATAATATGATTATATGATAAAGTCTGCAATCCATTTGAAATAAGCATAAACAGAAACTTATGGTCTTGAAATTAATTTAAAAAATCTTTCACTTAGAAATCTAGTATACAGCACAAATGAACCTTCCTACAGAAAAATAACAAACTCATGGACTTGGAGAACAGACTTGTAGTTGCCAAGGGAGGGGGGAGGGAGTGGGATGGACTGGGAGTTTGGGGTTAGTAGATGCAAAATATTGAATTTGGAGTGGATGAGCAATGAGATACTGCTGTATAGCACAGGGAACTGTATTTAGTCACGTGTGATGGAACATGACAGAGGATAATGTGAGAAAAACAATGTGTATGTGAGAAAAACAATGTATATGTATACACACACACAAATGACTGGGTCACTTTGCTGTATAGCAGAAATCGATAGAACAATGTAAATCAACTATAAAAGAAAAAAATAAAAACCTAAAAAAAATCCATTTCACTTAGTACAAAATAAGGAGAGTATTGATGCTATAGTAGACTTTATGGATATGATTCTTCTTTTCATTCTTTCCCTAAATCCTTTCAAATCAAACTAGGTTAATTCTTTTGAAAGCAAGAGACCCTCTCAGTACAAAGTTAACATTAAAGACCTCCCAACAGGGAGTTCCCGTCGTGGCGCAGTGGTTAACGAATCCGACTAGGAACCATGAGGTTGCAGGTTCGATCCCTGCCTTTGCTCAGTGGGTTAACGATCCGGCGTTGCCGTGAGCTGTGGTGTAGATCGCAGACGTGGCTCGGATCCTGCGTTGCTGTGGCTGTGGCGCAGGCCAGTGGCCACAGCTCCGATTAGACCCCTAGCCTGGGAACCTCCACATGCCGCGGGTGCGGCCATAAAATGACAAAAGGCAAAAAAAAAAAAAAAAAAGACCTCCCCACAAAGATACCTCTTTTTTTAAGAACTACTTTCTGTTAATGTTTCTTTTTCTTTTTTGCATTATATCTGGTTTACAGATTTCTGTCAAATTTTCCAGCTGCATCACATGGTGACCTGGTTACATGTACATATATGGGTTTGTCACATGTGATTAGACATAGTTCCCCATACTATACAGCTGGATCTCCTTGCTTTTCCATCATTGAAACACTAGTTAACCCCATTCCCTCCCACCCCCTCGCCCACCCCCTTGGCAACCACAAGTCTGTTCCCCAAGTTCGTGATTTTCTTTGCTGTTGAGAGGTTCCTTTGTGCAGTATATTAGAATCTAGTTATAAGAGGTATCATATGGCATCTGCCTTTATCCTTCTGACTTGTTTCACTCAGTATGAGGGTCTCTAATTCCACCCATGTTGCTGCAAATGACATTATTTTATCCTTTTTATAGCTGAATAGTATTCCATTATGTATATATACCACATCTCCCTAATCCAATCATCTGTTGATGAACATTTGGGTTGTTTCCATGTCTTGGCTATTGTGAATAGTGCTGCAGTGAACATGCGTGTGCAAGTGTCTTTTTCAAGGAAATTTTTGTCTGGATATATGCCCAAGAGTGGGATTGCTGGGTCATATGGTAGTTCTATGTATAGTTTCTAAGGTACCTCCATACTGTTTTCCATAGTGGTTGTACTAGCTTATATTTCCACCCATAGTGCAGGTGGGTTCCCTTTTCTCCACACCCCTTCCAGCATTTGTTGTTTGTGAACTTGTTAATGATGGCCATTCTGACTGGTGTGAGGTGGTATCTCATAGTACTTTTGATTTGCATTTCTCTAATCATCAGTGATGTTGAGCATTTTTTCATGTGCTTGTTGGCCATCTGTATATGTTCTTTGGAGAAATGTCTATTCAGGTCCTTTGCCCATTTTTCAATGGGGTGGTTGGCTTTTTTACTATTGAGCTACATCAGTTGGTTGTATATTTTAGAGATTAAGCCCTTTTCAGTTGCATCATTTGAGACTGTTTTCTCCCATTCTGTTAAGCTGTCTTTTAGTTTTCTTTTTGGTTTCCTTTGCTGTGCAAAAGCTTGTCAGCTTGATTAGGTCCCATTGGTTTATCTTTGCTTTTATTTCTGTTGCTTTGGGAGACTGACCTGAGAAAACATTTGTAAGGTTGATGTCCGAGAGTGTCTTGCCAATGTTTCCTTCCAGGAGTTTAATGGTGTCTTGTCTTATATTTAAGTCTTTAAGCCATTTAGAGTTTATTTTTGTGCATGGTGTGAGAGTGTGTTCTAGCTTCATAGATTTGCATGCAGCTGTCCAAGTTTCCCAGCAATGCTTACTGAAAAGACTTTCTTTTTCCCATTTTAAGTTCTTGCCTCCTTTGTCAAAGATCAGTTGGCTATAGGTATGTGGGTTTATTTCTGGGGTGTCTATTCTGTTCCATTGGTCCATATGTCTTGATTACTGTGGCCCTATAATATTGCCTGAAGTCAGGGAGAGTTACACCTCCTGCTTGGTTTTTGTTTCTCAGTATTGCTTTGGCAATTCTGGGTCTTTTGTAGTTCCATGTAAATTTTTGGAATGTTTGTTCTAGTTCTGTGAAGAATGTCATGGGTAATTTGATGGGGATTGCATTGAATCTGTAGATTGCTTTGGGTAGTATCGCCATTTTTACAATATTAATTTTTCCAGCCCATGAGTATGGAATATCTTTCCATTTCTTTGTATCTTCATTGATCTCCTTGATTATTGTTTTGTAGTTCTCTGCATATAAGTCTTTCACCTCCTTGGTCAGGTTTATTCCCAGGTATTTGATTTTTGGGGGTGCTATTTTAAAAGGTAAAATATTTTGGCATTCTTTTTCTAATATTTCATCATTAGTATACAGAAATGTGATTGATTTCTGAAGGTTAACCTTATATCCTGCTATTTGCTGAATTTGTTGATCAGATCAAGTAATTTTAGGGTTGAGTCCTTGAGGTTTTCTATACATAGTATCATGCCATCTGCATACAGTGACAGTTTTACCTCTTCTCTTCCTATTTGGATGCCTTTTATTTCTTCTGTTTGTCTGACTGCTGTAGCTAGGACTTCCAATACTATGTTGAATAATAGTGGAGAGAATGGGCATCCTTGTTTTGTTCCAGATTTTAGTGGGAAGGCTTTCAGTTTTTCTCCATTGAGTATTATATTTGCCATGGTTTTTTCATATATAACCTTTATTATGTTAAGGAATGTTCCCTGTATTCCCACTTTGGTAAGAGTTTTGGTCATGAATGGATGTCGGACTATTTCTTTTTTTCCGTTGTTTTTTTAACTTAAAAAAACTTTTTTTCTTTATTCTTTTTTTTAATTTTCTTTTCTTAATGATGTGTTTAGCCTATATGGTTATCAGGCCACAGCAAACAGATATAAGAAGGTGTTAACATACTTAAAAAACAGGGAAACCATAAACCAATATGGAACATCTAATCCTCAAGTACTGAAAATAAAAGAACTTAAGTATAAAATAATTGGAACCCATCCATCCAAAAATAGAAAAGAAGAAAAGAGAAACGTAGAATCAACTGGAAACGAGATCTAAAATGGCAATAAATACAGATCTATCATTAATCACCTTAAATGTCAATGGTCTGAATACACCAATCAAAAGACACAGAGTGGCAGAATGGACAAATGAGCAAAAATCTACAATCTGCTGCCTACAAGAGACTCACCTTAGAGCAAAGGACACAGATAGATTGAAAGTGAGGGGATGGGGAATGACATTTCTTGCCAATGGACAAGAAAGGAAAGCAGAAGTGGCAATACTCATATCAGACAAAATAGACTTTAAGGTGAAAGCCATAAAGAAAGACAAAGAAGGACATTACTTAATGGTTAAAGGATCCATTCAAGAAAATGATATTATAATCGTCAATATATATCCCCCTCATATAGCAGCACCCAAGTACCTACAACAAATACTATCAGACATAAAAGGAGAAATAGATGGCGATACAATAATAGGAAACTTTAACACTCCACTTACATCAATGGACAGATCCTCTAGGCAGAAAATCAGTAAGGCAACAGAGATCCTAAATGACACAATAGAAAAGTTAGACCCAACTGACATTTTCAGGACATTACATCCAAAAAAATCAGAACATACATTCTTCTCGAGTGCACATGGAACATTCTCAAGGATAGACCACATACTGGGGCACAGAGCTAATTTCAACTGATTTAAGAGTATAGAAATTATTTCAAGTATCTTCTCTGACCACAAAGGCATGAAACTAGAAATCAACCACAGGAAAGGAAATGAGAAAAAGACATACTACATGGAGACTAAGCAACATGCCACTAAAAAATGAATGGGTCGATGAGGAATACAAGAAAGAAATAAAAAAATACCGTGAGACAAATGAGAATGAAGACACAACAACACCAAATCTATGGGATGCTGCAAAAGCAGTGCTCAGAGGGAAATTAGTAGCATTACAGGCCTTCCTCAAAAAAGAAGAAAAATCTCAAATCAACAACCTAACCCATCACCTAAATGAATTAGAAAAAGAAGAAAAAACACCCTAAAGTCGGCAGAAGGAAGGAAATCATTAAGATCAGAGAGGAAATCAATAAAATAGAGATTCAAAAAACAATAGAAAAAATCAATAAATCCAAGAGCTGGTTCTTTGAAAAGGTAAACAAGATTGACAAACCTCTGACTAGACTCACCAAGAAGAGTGAAAAAACCCAAATAAACAAAATAAGAAATGAAAAAGGAGACATAACAACAGATATTAAGAAATACAAAAAAACATGAGAGAATACTATGAACAATTGTATGCCAACAAATTTGATAACCTAAAAGAAATGGACAACCCTTTAGAGACTTACACCCTCCCAAAACTGAATCAAGAAGAAATTAATCAACTGAACAGACCAATCACTAGAAATGAAATTGAGTATGTCATCAGAACACTCCCTACAAATAAAAGTCCAGAACCAGATGGCTTCACAGGTGAATTCTACCAAACATACAAAGAGGAACTCATATCCATCCTCCTTAAGCTTTTCCAAACGGTTGAAGAAGAAGGAACACTCCCAAAGACTTTCTATGATGCCAACGTCACCTGAATTCCAAAACCAAAGACATCACAAAAATAGAGAACTCTAGGCCAATATATTTGATGAATATAGGTGCAAAAATTCTCAACAAAATTTTAGCCAACCGAATCCAACAGCATGTCAGAAATCCATACACCATGACCAGGTAGGATTCATCCCAGGTGCACAAGGATGGTTCAACGTACGCAAATCAATCAACGTCATACACCACATTAACAAAAGAAAAGTACAAAAACACATGATCGTCTCAATAGATGCATAAAAAGCATTTGACAAAGTCCAACATCCATTCATGATCAAAACCCTCAAAGATACTCTAAAAAGTAGAGCATTTGTCCTAACGTTATAAAGTGTTGAAAGATCTTTTCTTCATTTTTCAGGTTCTTATTTAAATCAGCAATGATGCACAGCAGGTATTGTAAAGCTTTTTGTGTAGAGTTGTACTTAATATAGTGCAAGAAACGTGAAAGTGAACACATTAAATGCTACACATTTTTATTTCACATGTAATGCCTAAAAGATAGGCTACCAAAAGAGGTTAAAAAATGAAGATGAATAAATAAAATATGTTCATAACAGAATAACAATCTGGGACAAGCTGCTGCTGAACAAACATTTATTATTACCATTCATCTGAGGTTTTA
>PVHT021183699.1:57584939-57653102 GCA_004024745.2 Catagonus wagneri | reverse complement strand
CAGTACAATGCAGCAGATGAAGTACATGCAAATATATTTGTTATATGTAAAAATATATCTCTAAAAAATTGTAATTTCTATACACGGCACTGGTCACATTTCAAGTGCTCTATAGCCATGTGTGGCTATGAACTTTGGCATAGAATAGCCCAAATCTGGAACAATTCTGAGACATAGTAACTTCTGAATATGTTGGTTCAGTGTGTTGAAAAAATGAATAAAGGTGATCCCAGGGTGTCCTGTGTGAAGGTATCTGTACTGTGGTAATTGGTCACTGTTCAGTCATTGTTTTTGTCCACATCTCAGTGTGACAGACTCAACACTCTCTCCCATAGACCATCACTGGTCACATTGTGCTTAGCAAGTGCCTGCAAGAGATTTCTAGGTCCCACAAGTGGGTAAATTATCTGACTTTCCCAAAGACCCACAATTCTTGTCTTTCTTGGTGCCTGGAGGCTTTGGGAGATAATAATGAAAGCAATGGACTCTCTTCAAAGATAAAAAGTACATTCACACACACACACACACACACACTCACATACACATGCACACAAAAACACACAACATGTTTTGTATACAGCTTTAGCGACTTTACGGAGCACTGGCTAAGTGCCTTCATGATAGCAGGTAGGTTTTCAGATTGATTCTATTTTAATAATGTATATACTTTTATTTATTTTTAAAGTTTTATTTAAGTATAGTTAATTTAAAAGTCTATGATAATTTCTGCTGTACAACAAAGTACCTAGTCATACATATACACATATTTATTCTGATTCTTTTCCCACATAGATTATCAAAGAATACTGGGTAGAGTTCTCTGTGCTATACAGTGGGTCCCATTTGGCCAACTGTTCATATACCTCATTGTGCAGGTTGATGCTTTTTTTTAATGATTTTTTTCATTGTAGTTGGTACACAGTATTCTGTCAGTTTTTTTTTGTAGAGCAAAGTAAGCCAGTCACATATACCTGCATACATTCTTTTTCTTACATTATCCTTTATCATGCTCCATCACAAGTGGCTAGATACAGTTCCCAGGGCTATAGAGCAAGATCTCATTGCTTACCATTCCAGATGCAACAGGTTGCATCTATTAACCCCAGATTCCCTGTCCATCCCACTCCCTCTTCCTCCCCCTTTTGCAGCCACAAGTCTGTTCTCCAAGTCTGTTCTCCAAGTTTCTTTTCTGTGGAAAGGTTTATTTGTGCCAGGTATTAGATTCCAGTTATAAGTGATATCATATGGTATTTGTCTTTATCTTTCTGACTTACTTCACTTAGTATGAGAATCTCTAGTTCCCTCCATGTTGCTGAAAATGGCATTATTTTGTTCTTTTTATGGCTGAGTAGTATTCCATTTTGTATATATACCACATCCTAATCCATTCATCTGTCCATGGACATTTCGGTTATTTCCATGTCTTGCCTACTGTGAATAGTGTTTCAGTGAACATATGGGTGTATGTATCTTTTTCAAGCAAAATTTTGTCCAGATATATGCCCAAAAGTGGGATTGCTCGGTCATATGATAGTTCTGTATTTAGTTTTCTGAGGTATTTACATACTGTTTTCCATAGTGGTTGCACCAATTTAAATTCCCATCAACAGTGTAGGACGGTTCCTTTTCTCCACACCCTTTGAAGCATTTGTTATTTGTGGACTTAATCATGGCCATTCTGACTGGTATGAGGTGGTACCTCATAGTTGTTTTGATTTGCATTTCTTTAGTAATCAGTGATGTTGAGCATTTTTTCATGTGTTTTTTACCATCTGTATATCTTTTTTGAAGAAATGTCTGTTCAGGTCTTTGGCCCATTTTTCAGCTGGGTTGTTGCTTTTTTTGCTGTTGAGTTGTATAAGTGCTTTGTATAGTTTAGAGATTAAGCCCTTGTCAGTTGCATTGTTTGAAACTATTTTCACCTATTCGGTAGATTGTCTTTTTGTGTGTGTGTGTGTGTGGTTTCCTTTGCTGTGTAAAAGCTTGTCAGTTTGATTAGGTCCCATTGGTTTATTTTTGTTTTTATTTCTGTTGCCTTAGGAGACTAACCTAAGAAAACATTTGTATGGTTGATTTAAGAGAACGTTTTGCCTATGTTCTCTTCTAGGAGTTTGATGGTGTCTTGTCTTATGTCTAGTCATTTTGAGTTTATTTTGTGCATGGCATGAGTGTGTGTTTCAGTTTCATTGCTTTATATGTGGCTGTCCAGTTTTCCCAGCACCAGTTGCTGAAAAGACCGTCTCTTTTCCCATTTTATATTCTTGCCTCCTTTGATGAAGATTAATTGACCATAAGTGTCTGGGTTTATTTCTGGGTTCTCTATTCTGTTCCATTGGTTTTCATGTGGCTTTTGGTACCGGTACGCACTCTCTTGACTACTGTGCTCTGTAATATTGCCCGAAGTTTGTTTCTGGGTTCTCTATTCTGTTCCATTGGTCTTTATGTCTGTTTTGGTACCAGTACAAACTCTCTTGATTACTGTGGCTTTGTAATATTGCCTGAAGTCTGGGAGAGTTATCCCTCCTGCTTGGTTTTTGTTCCTCAGGGTCATTTTGGCAATTCTGGATCTTTTATCGTTCCATATAAATTTTTGGATTGTTTGTTGTAGTTCTGTAAAAATGTCATGGACAATTTGATAAGGATTACATTGAATACAGTAGATTGCTTTGGCTGGTATGGCCATTTTTGCGATATTAATTTTTCCAGCACAGAAGCATGGAATATCTTTCCATTTTTTGGATCCTCTTTACTTTCCTTCATTAATATTTTATAGTTCTCAGCATGTAAGTCTGTCACCTCCTTGGTCAAATTTATTCCCAGTTATTTAATTTTTTGGGGTATGATTTTACAAGGTGTTGTGTTTTTCTTTTCCTTTTCTAATATTTCATTGTTAGTATACAGAAATGAGACTGATTTCTGAACGTTAATCTTGTATCCTGCTACTCTGCTGAATTTGTTGATCAATTCGAGTAGTTTTGTGTGGAGTCCTTAGGTTTTCTATATATTGTATACAGTCTGCATACAATGACAATTTTACCTCTTCTCTCCAAGTTTGGATACCTTTATTTCTTTGTTTGTCTGATTGCTGTGTCTAGGACTTCCAATATTATGTTGAATAAAAGTGGTGAGAAGGGTTCCGGATTTTAGCAGAAAGGCTTTTCCAGCTTTTCTCCATTGAGTGCTATATTGGCTTTAGGTTTGTCATAAATGGCTTTTATTACATTAAGGAATGTTCCCTCTATATGTACTTTGGTAAGAGTTTTTATCATGAATGAATATTGGACTTTGTCAGATGCTTTTCACACATCTATTGAGATGATCATGTGCTTTTTGACTTTTCTTTTGTCAATGTGTTGTAATACATGGATTTATTTGCATATGTTGAACCATCCTTGTGCACCTGGGATGAATCCCATTTGGTCATGGTGTATGATCTTTTTTATGTGTTGTTGGATTCAGTTGGGTAAAATTTTGTTGAGAATTTTTGTGCCTATATTCATCAAAGATATTGGCCTATATAGTTTCCTTTTTTGGTGGTATCTTTTTCTGGTTTTGTTATTAGGTTGATGGTAGCTTCATAGAATGTCTTTGAGAGTGTACCTTCTTCTTCAACCTTTTGGAAAAGCTTAAGGAGGATGGGTATAAGTTCCTCTTTGTGTGATTGGTAGAATTTGCCTCCAAAGCCATCTGGTCCTGGACTTTTATTTGTAGGGAGTGTTTTTATGACATATTCAATTTCATATCTAGTGACCAGTCTGTTTAGTTGATCTGTTTCTTCTTGATTCAGTTCAGGCGGGTGGTAAGTCTCTAGAAGCTTGTCCATTACTTCTAGGTTGTCAATTTGTTGACATATAATTATTCATGGTATTCTCTCTTTTTTTTTTTTGTATTTCTGCAAGATCTGTAGAGATTTCTCCTTTTTCATTTATTATTTTGTTTATTTGGCTTTTTTCTCTCCTCTTGTTAGTGAGTCTGGCCAGAGGTTTATCAGTTTTGTTTACCTTTCCAAAGGTAAAACCAGCTCTTGGTTTTATTGATTTTTTTCTATTGTTTTTTTTGAATCTCTGCTTTATTGATTTCCTCTCTATTCTTTATGATTTCTTCCTTTTGCTGATCTTAGGTTTTGTTTGTGCACAGAGAGATTCCTATGGGGGTCTGTCCTTCCTCCTCTCAACCTGCCCAACAAAGGCCTTGCTTGCCCTTGGGCCCAAGCCTTCTCCTGTGTCCCCATGCCTTCTCCTGTGTTCCCTTGGCTGTGGCGTTCTGCTCCCCAGCCCATGGCCCACTGCTCCTTAGCTCCTCAGGCTGTCTCCACACAGCCAGTCCTAGTCCTCTTACCAGAACTGACCTCTTGAGCCTGAGTCTCAGCACCCAACCCCCACCTGAGCATCTAAGGCTATGGTTCTGGGTCAGTAGTACAGATGATTTGTGCGGCTCTCACTCTGCTTTGCACTCCTCAGTCCAGCTGCTGTGCTTTTCTCAGAGTCTTTGAGGTCTCTCTCTTTCAGCTTATCTCCCCATTGTTTAAGTGGCTTCCCAGGGTGTGTGTTCCTTTTCTATATCACAGCTCCCTCTCATGAATGCTAGTCCCACCTTGATTCCTTCTCTCTCTCTGTTTTTCTTTTGTTCTACGCAGTTATGTTGAGGGTTTCTTGCTCTTTTTGGAGGTTTAAGTTGTTCTGCCAGCATTCAGTAGATGTTCTGTGGAAATCGTTCTACATGTAGGTGTGTATGTTTGATGTGTTTGTGGGAGAACATCAAAAATGGTACTCCTCCACCATCCTGATCTTCTGTCCCTCAGGTTGATTCTTAAATGATTCTTATAGCTCATATTCTTCTAACCCTCTAAACCTATAGCCCAGATACTTCCAAATCAGTGGAACTCTTAGCAACTCATTAACCAGTCTTTTCTATTCCCATTATTCATCTTCCCATCTGTGATAAAGTAAGCCTACATGATTTTCCCTTTTTGTTTCCTGACTCTTCCCATTCATTCTCTCAAACTTGATTTTTCACTCCATTCTTCATTTTGCAAGTATCTGCTACTATCTTTCACTTGATGGGACAATTTTTACAGATGTATGTTCAAGGGTGTGTCCTTTTTGAAGAGAAAATGTTTTTCCAAAATATATAGGAAGTGTGACTGGTGGCTGTTTATCACAGATGTTTAATTCTCTTCTAACTTGGCATTGAATCTGTTTTTCCTGCACAATCTTCCTAACAGTGTAAAAATTGGATTTGCATTTAACATGATCACATATTGTGCATGAGCTCTTCAACTACTTATTACTGACAATCAAGGAACACTGAGTGTGTGTGTATGTTTGTATAGCACATGACCACAAAAGATACATTTTGTTAAAATTTCCTAAGCCATATCAATACCATATGCTATCTGTGCCCAACTCATATTCTTGACTCCTTTCACCTATAAAAATCTTATTTTCTACTTACTGTAACATTTCTTCTTCCTTCTATATCTCTCTCCCTGAGGAATTTTTCTTCCCACCCAAGGCCAAAAGTGTTGAAGAATTAGCCCCCATTTGGTCCATCCTCAACCACTGTCTCATGAGATTTGGTGTACAGATTTATGAGTATTGGGGAATAAATTCTTGCCCTTTGGGTGGGATGACTCAGAGCTATGTGTTTCATCCTGTTTCTTAGAATTTCCATGAAAGCAAGAATTCCATTTATTCACACAGTAGATGACTTGAAATGAAACCTTTATTGACTGCCTTTCCTTCTGTTTCATACTTCTCCACTCTTTCAGCATTTCCCAAAATCACCTCCCAGCAGTTTAGTTGCACTCAAATCCTTGTCTCATGTTCTGCCTCTCAGGGAATCCAATCTAAGACATCCTCTGAAAAAAGTCTCCATGAAAACAGTGAAACAGATGAAAATTATTTTACTGTCCTATAAATAAACAGTGGTGTCAAGGACTAAAAATGGGATGAGATCTGTATTTGATAAATGGATTATGTCCAATGCATATGAATAATAAGGCCAATAGAAAAATTTATTGTAGGCATCCCCATTATCGCACAGTGGAAATGAATCCGACTAGGAGCCATGAGATTGTGTGTTCAATTCTGGCCTTGCTCAGTGGGTTAAGGATCCAATGTTGCTATGAGCTGTGGTGTAGATCGCAGACACGGCTCAGATCCCACATTGTTCTGGCTGTGGCATAGGCAGGCATTTGTAGCTCCAATTAGACCCCTAGCCTTGGAATCTCCATATGCCACAAGTGTGTCTCTAAAAAAAGCAAAGAAAAAGAAAAAATTGTTGTAAAGTACTTAGAGGATTTTTGAACTCCATCATGTGAATATATATAAAAAATTCATTGTCAATGTTAGTTAAAATAAGCAAAGATGGGAGATTATAAATTGGTACAGCCACTATGGAAAACAGTATGCAGATTCCTCAAAAATTAGAAATAAAACTACCATGTAGCAATTCCACTTCCAGGAATATACATCCAAAGGAAACAAAACACTAACTTGAAAAGATATCTAGACCCTCATGTTCATAGCAGCATTATTTACAACAGCCAAGACAGGAAAAACTACCATTTTCAACACATAGATGGATGGTCCTTGAAGGCATTATGCTGAGTTAAAGAAGTCAGATGGGGAAAGGCAAATACCATATGATCTCACTTACATGTAGGATCTTAAAAAAAAACTATAAAACAAAAATCCACAAAATTCATAGAAAAAAGATCCCATTTTTGGTTACAGAAGTGGGGTGTTGGGGACAAGGGAAAATGGAGGAAGATGGTCAAATCATACAAACGTTTAGTTATAAGATAAGTACTAGGGATGTAATATACAACATGATGACTATAATTAATACTGCTATGTGATATTTAGGAAAGTTTTAAAAGAGTAGATCCTAAGATGTCTCATCACAAGCAAATTTTTTTTTGGTCTTTTTGCCTTTTCTAGAATAGGGGTCCAATCAGAACTGTAGCTGCCGGCTTATGCCACAGCCACAGCCACAGCAATGTGGGATCTGAGCCACGTCTGCAACCTACACCACAGCTCACGGCAACGCTGGATCCTTAACCTGCTGAGCAAGACCAGGGATTGAACCTGCAACCTCATAGTTCCTAGTCAGATTCGTTAACCACTGAGCCATGATGGGAACTCCTACAAACAAATTTTTTTTTTGTTTCTATATGAGAAGATGAGTCTTAGCTTAACCTACCTTGGTAATGATTTCACAATATATATAAATCAAGCTATCAAGCTGTGCATCTTAATCTTATAAGGATGTATACCAATTATTTCTTAGTAAAGTGGAAAAAAATAAAAAGAAGCAAAGATAGACAATTTCCAATTCAAACATACTTACTCTGTAGATTATGGGTACAACATAAGGATAGGTATATATCTAGATATATTTTGTAATTTTGCATCCATTCTGCGTTCTGCTAACAATCACTCAGCAATCCATCTCACCTCCATTTGTCATCTGTGCAATAGGTGTGGGACCTTCACAGGGCAATCATGTGATGCAGGCTCAACCTGTGTGCCTGGAGTCAGCTGACATGGCACATCTGCTAGGACACTTAGCGGAAAACACACATCTTTCCTGAAACATCTTTAAATCTGAGTTAAAAATAAGTTTGCTAGTGCTAAAGTCAAATGCAAACATGAAGAGAACTAGATGTAAACAAGGTGGGTGCAAAAATGGGTCCTGTAGGGATATCACTTTCATTTTTTAAAACTTTTTTTTAAGACAACACCCATAGCATATGGATGTTCCCAGGCCAGAATTTGAATCCAAGTTGCAGCTGACACCTACGCCCCAGGTACAGCAAAGTTGGTTTCTTTAACGCACTGCTGCAGCAGGCTGGGGATTTAACCCATGCCCTCTGCAGTGACCAGAGCCACCACAGTCACATTCTTAACCCACTGTGCCATAGTGGGAACTCCCTGTATGTAAATCTCGTAAGCCTCTTCTCTGAATTGAGTATGACACAACTTCTATTATTCTAGTATAATAGTTGTATAAGACAATTAATTCCATTACTACTTAAGCCACTATTTGTTTAGCTTTTCTATTTCTTACAGCTGAAGATAAAATGACCAATACAGAACTCTAAATTCACTCTCAGCTGCAGGCTTTTCTTCTAGAACTGTGTGACCTCTTTCAGATGTTCAGAGTACAATATTCCATGGTCATTTTTTAAAGATATTACTACATTTACTTTTCTTTCTTTTAACACTGCACATAATTTTCCCTGTATGGAAATCTATAGGATCATGATATGATTTTCTGTGCATCCATAGATATCTTTAAAAGACAGTGTAATTTCATTTTCCATTTGACTGGAACAGTTTTTTATTGAAAACTATATATACTCTTCACAGTATTTTTATAGCTTTAACCCTTGCCTTTGTATACTTTCTTCTCAGCAGAGCAGCCAGAGTGATTTTTGCTTTGGAAAAATGGCAACAAAATGAGACACAACTTCACACCCATTAGGATGACTATAATAACAAGACAGTAACAAGTGTTGGTGAGGCTGTGAAGAAATTAGACCCCCATCTAGTGATGGTGGGAATGTAAAATGATGCAGCTTAAGGGACTTAGATTGTTCTTCAAAAGGTTAAATACAAATTACCACATGACCCAGCAATTCTACTCCTGCATGTACACTCGAAATAATTGAAAAAAGGTGGAAACAACCAATGAATGGATCAAATGATGACTGGATAAACAAAACATAGTCTATACATATTATGGAATATTAATGCAGTCATAAAAGGAATCAAGCACTTATACACATTACAATGTGGATGAACCTTGAAAAATATTATGTTAAGTAAAAGAAGATAGACATAAAAGGTCACACATTGTGTGATTCTAATGATAAGAGACTTATGGAAGAGAGAAGTCCACAGAGACAGAAAGCAGATTGTTGTTTTTCAGGGCCTTGGGGAATGGGGAATGACTGCGAAATAGAAAAAGTGTTTGCTCTTGGGACGACAATATATTTTGGAACTAGAGAGAGTGGCTGTTGTTTAGCAATATGAATGTAGCAAATATCACCATACTGTTCACTTTAAAATGATAATTTTATATTGTGGAGATGCCATCATATCTCTTGTGCAGAAAACATGGAAGTTCAAATCATTCATCTTCTCCAACATAGTGATGTCTTCCCATCTCACTCAGAGTGCAAGAGAAGGTCCTTACCATGCTCTGCAAGAACCCACATTGTCTGCTTCTGTGTTACTTCTCTGCGGTCCTTGTTTTCAAGTACTTAAGTCCTTTTTCATTGCACACCAGCCTCCTTGCCATTCCTTAAACAGGCAGATATGCGCTCCTCATCTACTCCCTGGGGATTTTGAATTTGTTCTTCCCTCTTGCTGGAATGCTCTTCCTCCAGATGTCTACATGACTCACTTCTTTCCCTCCTTTGAAACTCTGCTCAGCTGTTACCTTTAAAATGAGGCTTTTTCTGACCAAAGAGTTTGAATTGCATGCCCTCACTCAAAGCACTGTCTAGTCATTTTTTTTTCTTCCTTTATTTTCATGCAACACTTGTCATCATCCATTATACTATATATTTTATTTACTTTACGTTCCAGAATGTAAGATCCATGAGGATGGGACCTAAACCAGTGGCTGGCACATCCTAGGTAGGCACTGTAGTCATTCTACAGATACTGATTTGCTTCTATCTCTATGCTCCACAGATGAGATGAAGTAGTAGAGATTCTAATTACAGTTAGGTGGAGAAAAAGGCAACCATGTTCCTTGTGTGACTCACCACTTAGGCTGAGTGGTTTTTGGAGCTGGCACTCACAGCAACACCTTCCTGGTCAGGGCTCAAGCAACGGCTACTTTGGGAGCCTGGTTCTGTAATGAGTTTTGAGAATCATTCCAGGAATCTCAGCATAGAGTTTGTTTCTTCAGTTTCCCCAATCATTCTATCAGCTAGTGAAGCCCCTTAATGAATCCCTGGGTGTTGAATCTCTAAGAACATATGGCTTCTGTTTCTTCAGATGAGAACCTTGAATGATATAGTGTGATAGAGTTGTAGAAAGTCCTGAAGTTATTCTGCATTCACTTTAATAAGCTGTCTTATTGTTCAATCAGGAAAATGTCTAGTATCTCAGGAGTACTTGCATATATGTGCGTGTGTGTCTATATATATAGACACACACACATACATACACAAATATACTATGAATTAATAAATAATAGCACACAATAAATTATAAATATAATTATATAAGAAAGACAAATATAAATTTTGATGCAGATAATTTTTGCTTCCAGCATCCCTAGGTACCTTTAGAAAAAGTGTGCTAAATTTTTGAAACATCTATACCAATAATGAGTGCTTTACTCGTTTGTGCTAGATCACAGAATTGCTATCCATGAGCAGCACTATTTAGTAAGTTCCAAATACCCATTTTCTACATTTCTGTGCCGGTCAACCATCATTGCTTAACCAAGAACCGTGGAAGTTTGGTGACAGTAAGCAATTACTTATCACATGTCTCTGAGTCAACTGGTTGATGGTTGATTGATTTAGAGAGAGACTGTCTTCATTGACTTCCAACAAACTGCAGGTCTAGTTGAGTTTGACTTCTCATTTAGGTCTCCTTCATGTGATGCAGCCATTTCCCAGAGAAAGATCTTTCCATTTGATTGCAGAAGAGCCAGTGGATATAGACAAGGCTTCTTAAGGCATGGGTTCAGAACTAGTCAATGTCACCTCTCCACATTCCACTGGTTAAACCAAGACTCATGCTACATCTAAAGGCCAAGAAGTGGAAAGCAACACTACCTGTTTCTGAAAGAATTACACAGTTTCATGGCAAATAACAAGGATTTGGAAAGGGATGAAAAACTGGGCCCCAAAACTCCATCTATTATTCCATCTCTAGCTTTCATATTCAGAGGTCCAGAGCAATCAGAAATCAGGCTCAAATTTTAGTATTAGTTTTATTAATATTAAGTGTAAATAATTGGGGAGATAAATTTGAGAGTTTTTGTTTTAAAAATTAGCAAGCTACTTAATAATGTATAAACTTAGTTTGTATAAATCATTTACATGCAAGTTATAAGGAAATTGATAGAAACTCCTGAATACCACCAGGGAGTACATTTCTCTTTTATTTAATGAAAGAATACCTTTACCTGGCATGTAGGTCGAGTCGAATTCTGAGTCTTTCAATTTCAGGAAGGCGGAGAAGATGACCATAAATTTATAAAATGTGACATTTTAATCAAGCTCCAAGCTGTTGGCTAATTACATTGCCACTGCACTTAAAGGAAAAACAGGAGATGTCAGGTTGGTATAGAGATGAGCACAAAATTGTCCTCAGTACTTCACTGATCATTATGAATACCACAGTATCAAATTACCCAGAAAAGATAGAGTAATAAATCCTTCTAAAAATCATATTTCCAATTTTCTTTTCAATTTTATTTTGGTGTAAATTTGGATACAGTTTTATTCAAAAGCTGACATTTTCTTTCAGTACATCTTCTCTGTGCAAAATATATGTATAATGGATCTACTAGTAACATTGGAGACCATTAAGCTATGGAAGCATGAAATCAACTAGAAATTATTATTTTAATTCTATGCACTTGTGCATAACAGGATGAACACTGTGCCAAATAAACCTTCATCAGGACTCTACCTAGTATTCTACCTGCTAATGGGGCTTGAAGTTTAGAATACAAATGTGTGGGGATGCAGCCAGGGAGATACATACAAAATCAAGAGATTAGTTGCCTGTCTCCAGAGAATTAACAGATACTGAATTAAGAACCGAGGCAAAACATATGCCATTCCTTCGTGGTCACTTTTTTTTTTCCTTTGGTATCGTCACTGAACTAACCTGACCAGATTTTCCAAGGACATAGTATATGAAACACTCAAAATGTATGGCTGTCCTGTTCAAAGATGTTTCCACAACACACACACATACACAGACACACACACACACACAAAGCTAGTGTTATTTTCTGTATCCAAAGCACAGAATTAACTGACCCAAAATACTAGCTTCCTTCAGTGCAAGGAAGCAAAAACTGAGTTTTTGACATCACTCTGCTCTATATTTCTTTCACAAGGTAATCTCACTTTTCAATGAGCTATTTGCTGATACAAGTTAAAACTTAAAGGGAGAGGATGGGGAAGAGCAGCAAAGTTATTATGTATTTTATTACTTTCTTGCCTCCTGAAAGAAGAGGGTCAGTGTGGATAGCAAGAAGAATTGATAGTAAAGTAAAATCACTGTGGCACTTACCACAAAGCACCTGTTAAAAGCATGGCGTGTTTATCTTCTTTAGACTTGCATCATATTTGAAAAATGAAAAATATCACAGGAATGTAAAAGGCTTCAGAAGATACCGTGTCCATTCTTTTATTCTAAGACTCAATCACACCAAAAAAACAAAACAAAACAAAAAAACAAAAAAAAGGGAATAAGGCTTGAATTTCAGATTTCTTTTTTATATTTTTCCTCCTACATTCTATAAAGTCCTTAGTTTAAAGAAAAAAAATCCTGGTATTTTGGGTCATTTAGTAACTGAATATCTCAGAAAAATCTGCATGCTATCTTCAGCTTTATATCTAAATCTGGTCACACAAAAAAAGGATTAAGAATAGAATTGATATAACTTCTTACATATAGTAGATGATAATTTATAGTACATACATACGTAGAAAAATCATCTTTTTAAAGCACTGCAATCAATAATTTTGATGAAGAAAAATTGTGAATCTTAGGATTGGTGATATATGTTCAAAAAAAAGAAAAAAAAAAACCCTGAGAAGACACGCACTTCCCAGGTCAAGGTTCTTAAAAACTGTGTGACTTTTTCCAAAGGTATCCATTTTACTAAAAATTTTTCTCACTAATTTTATCTAGGAAAGTAAGAGATTGCAATGGTGTGATTTTAAGACCTCCAGAAAAGATGTTCAGTGACCTTCTGCCTCATTTTTTTTCAGCATTTTAAGTGTCAATTTTCAGCAGAAACATTACATTAAAATTAGAATGCCATAAGTTTTGCCAAGTAACAACAAAAGGATGTGTAACCATCCTGTTAATGACAGTATGCTTTACTAAGTTACCATCAGAATTGAACTAAGTCATGTAGGATGTGTTGCATTGAATTATAAAGGTGATTCTAAATGATAAACTTTTCCAAAGTTGTAACATACAGCACTATGAAAGTCAACTTCCCAAGCTACAGTTTGGGGATAATTAAATCACATAGTTGCAGAATATCATTACGAATATCACTGCAAAATAAGCTTTTATTTTCATTTTCTTGAATTTACAAGTTAAACTTATTCATTTTTTTCTGGAATGTATGTCACTTGTGTACTTTTTGTCTTAAAGTGTGTCAAGCTAGTGTTTGTTAACTTTCAGTTTCAGATTTCTCTCCAACTGTTAAAGAAAACCTGTGCTTGCATTTTGCCTAGGCACTCAAATTTATTTTTAATACTGTTCATTATGTACCAGAAGCTATCTAAATCATGCTTAAGATTTTCAAATGCCTGATCTAAAATGGAAATTGCATTCAGAGACACAAGAGAGAATTACCGTGTGTGTGTGTGTGTGTGTTTTAATAATTTACTAAACTAAGGAAACCCAACGACCAAAACCCTTGGATACATTTTGTAAACTCAGAATGTGAAATATTAGGGTAGTTTTCTCTTTCCATTTGCAAATAAACGATGTGGATCACAGTTAATCCTTGCTGTAATGACTTCATCCTTGACTTCATCAGTTATTAAAAAGCTAGGGAGACACCAAAAGCACCAGTAAAATGGGCTGGAATTATTTGGAAGAGATCTTCCGTGTTACAGTTTGAGGATAGAGACTGAATTATAAAATAAGCTGTGAAACTTTGCAAGGCACTGCCTTTAAGTCCCATGCTGTGCAGTATGCCTGTGCAAAAGAAAATCCCCTTTGAAGAGATTAGCAGAGGTGGTTTGAATGTGATCACAGCAGCTGAGATGATGTGTGACTTTTCCCTAGCTTAAAGTGGATTAGCAAAACTTAAAAGATGGAAAATTGTTTTGTGCAGAGCTCACCATGGTTTTGGAAACAAATGAAATCACAGTCTTAGGAATTTAAATCTGATTTCTATTAGTTCAATATGGTGAAAATCTCCTTCTAAAAGTTTAAACAAGAAAAAGATTGGTGCTTGACAGTGTTCTCATTGGCTAGTGATTGTTCCACCTTTGGCAACAATTTCTTAGGAATATTTTGGGGGGTTGATTCATGTACATGAATGTCACTTTATATGTTCTGGGAGGTAGTCCTGTGAAATAGTACACTGAGTAAGTAAAGTAATCAAATTCTCCTAACTATCCAAAGTCTATCTGGGTGACCTTGGATAAAACATTAGCCTTTCTTAAGTCTTTGCATTCTTATCTATAAAATGGGAATAAATGTCGTTCAGCAAGTTATGAACCCGACTAGTAATCATGAGGATACGGGTTCAATCCTTAGCCTCACTCAGTGGGTTAATGATCTGGCTTTGTTGTGACTTATGGTGTAGGTTGCAGATGCAGCTCAGATCTGGCATTGCAGTGGCTTGTGGTGAAGGCTGACAGCTGCAGCTCTAATTCGACCCCTAGCCTGGGAACATCCATGTGCTGCAGAAACACATGGAAAAAACAAAAAAAAGCAAAAACAAAACAAAAAAATAAACCTTGGGAAAAATGTATACCCCTTACAGTTTTTCAGGGTGTATCCATTGAACTGTGTGTAAGAAAGAGTTTTTAAAGAAATGCAATATTCTTTAAGTTTTAGGTATCGCTATTTTTCACTACTTCCATTATTATCACGTAATAGACCTATGAATCAAAGTATTATTTCTCTGAAAATCTTCTGATTCTATAACAAAAAGAGGAAGATGAAGGGTGAGTTATGTAAGACAAAACAAATCATTGGGGTGGTTGAATATCATTTTATTCCCCTTTTTCCATCAGCAAAATTTATCATTCCATTTCACCAAATAATTTAGGTTGCCTCCAGCTATCAAATTTCACTTCATTTTTCACAAATATAAGAAAATAACAGCTATAGCATATATTTAATAGTGACCCACAGACTATATATCTTTTCCCAAGAAACAAGCATTGTCTTAAAAGGCAAGAGAGCCCACACAGAGCATTTGTCTTGATTTTCATTTGGCTTCCAGATGTCCAGCATTTGGTGCTCTCTCTTTCTCTTTTTTTTTTTTTGGTCAATTTTTACCAAGAACAAGATACTTTTCAGCAACCTATTGAAGTCGTTAAGATTATAAATATGAGTCAGCCATCTCTTTTTATATCCTCTTTTTCTTCATTGACTTTTGATGGGTGCTTAGAGAAAGAAATGTTTCAGACCCTGACGTTTTTTGAAACATAAAGAGGCCTATTGAGCAAGTACTAGGGCATTCTGGTAAAAGGTTAATCTCAGCGTTTAGAATTTGGCGATTCAAAAAAACAGCACCTGATCTGTTCTGCTGTCACTTTATTAGCCACAGCGTTTCATCATACAAGAATCCTCAATTAAAAACAAAATCAAAGGAGTTCCCATTGTGGCTCACTGGATTAAGAACCCAACTAGTATCCCTGGCCTCACTCAGCAGGTTAAAGGATCCAGTGTTGCCTCAAGCTACAGTGTAGGTCACAGATGTGGCTTGGATCTGGCGTTGCTGTGGCTGTGCTGTAGGCCAGCAGCTGCAGCTCGGATTTGACTCCTAGCCTGGAACTTCCATGTGCCACAGGTGTGGCACTAAAAGAAAAAATAAAATGAATAAATAAATAAAAGCAAAAGCAAATAGGAGTTCCCTTGTGGTGCAGCCGGTTAAGGACCCAGCATTATCACTAAAGCAGCTTGGGTCACTGCTACAGTGTGGGTTCTGTCCTTACCCTGAGATCTTCCACATGCCCTGGGTGCAGCCAAAAAGTAAATAAACAAATAAATAAATACACATCATTTCAACCACCAACATTCCTCAAAATTATAAACTTTTTCACCTGATTCAGATTTGTACTTTAGATATCTATACCAGCTGTAAAGTGGAAATGGTGAAGAATTCATGTATGAAAAGTGAAGGAATGGTCATTGGGAAGTAGACTGAAGGAAAGGTCACTGGGAAGCAGACTATAACATCTAAGAAAATAATACATAGCACAATGATCCATTTCATTCACTAGTAATTTAATTTTAACAATGTTGTGTCCATTTTTCTGATGATAGATATTTAGGGAAATTAAGTAAATGTGCTGAAGTGTGACTCCCCAAAGTCTGAATCCTAAGATTATTTAGACTCCTACAGAATGCATCATGATGAAACAAACTAGTTGACCATTTTTACCAATAAAAAATAGCTTACAATGATCATTAATAGTATAAACACAATTACAACATGTTAATTGCAAAAATATAAGACTACAATGAAAAGGCAAAATATTATGTACTCATGGTATTCCTGAAACATTACAGTACAGTATACTATAAAATATTATAGTATAGTCAGACCTTTGCTGATGCAGTTTCCATTCAGTTGTGAACTTAAAGCCCGTCTAGAATTACTGTGTAACTGCTGGAAATCCTACATCTTCGGTGTAGGATTCAAGGATAAAAGTCATAACAACCTGAACAATAAAGGTTTTATAGTGAATATTTGAGCAAGTTCTACCAATTCTTATGGCATCTCTTACTAGGGATTTTACCGACTAGACCAGTGTAAGTCAGGCCCTGTGCCTTTGTTCAAACTGAGAATGCAGCAATCTCTCTTTCAAAAGATTTGCATATAAGAGAATGGAAGCTTGTTTTTAATGACTGTTTTTAGTGACTCTGCTAATGATTTTTCAGATTTGAAATATTAAAAAAAAGGAGTTCCTGTTGTGGCTCAGGTGGATTAAGAATCTCACTAGTATCCATGAGCATGTGGGTTTGATCCCTGGCCATGTTCAGTGGATTAAAGGATCTGGCATTTCCATGAGCTGAGGTGTAGTTCACAGACGTGGCTCACTTCTGGCGTTGTTGTGGCTTAGGCTAGCAGTTGCAGCTGTAATTCGACCCCTAGCCTGGGAAATTTCATATGCTGCAAGACGCAGCCCTAAAACACAAAAAACAACGAGAAACAAAAAAAGAAACATGATAACAATGGTATCTTTACAGTACCTCCTTCTACCCATGCTTGAAGATAGAAGATCTACTCTTAGGTTTTTGCATTAGATGAGTCAAATAAATTGGCTTTCGTGTTTAAGATAGTTTGCATTGTGAGCAAATCGTTACATCCTTTAAAACAAAAGTTTGAGTTCCCGTTGTGGCTCAGAGGAAACGAATATGACTAGCATCCATGAGGATGTAGGTTCAATCCCTGGCCTCGCTCAGTGGGTTAAGGATCTGGGTTAAGGATGCCATGAGCCGTGGTATAGGCTGCATATGAGCCTCGGATCTGATGTTGCTGTGGCTGTGGCATAGGCCAGCAGCTACAGCTCCGATTCAACCCCTAGCCTGGGAACCTCCATATGCCATGGGTATAGCCCTAAAAAAACAAAACAAAACAAAAAAGAATAAAAATAAAGCAAAAGTTTAAGAATTTCTCACTAATAAGAACTGTTTAACAATGGAATGGATAAATGTGTTAAGCTGCTATTTCAAATATCACAAAATGAACACATGTATTTGTTCTTGGGAAAGAAACTCAGATGATCTAAGAATAAACAATGTAAGATGGTAGGAAGCACTTAGATACAATACATTGTCATGAGAATATAGGAAAAAGAAAATATAAAATATTTTTGAAAGAAAAGCAATCAGTGGCAAGAAATAGATTAGTAATCTTTTCCCACATTTAGGATTAAACACTTTATAGTTGAAGAGAACAGAACTTTCTGAAAGGGGAAAAAAAGGAGTAAACATGGTAGCTGTCAGAATAGAGAAACTTCTAATCAAAATGATATGTGCTATTCTAATGTTATGTAAAAAATGTTCAAATATAATCAACCTTTAGGCTAGCTCCAGATGGAGAGAACAGAACTGAATACATAGAATGATGTTTTCTGCTTTGCTCCCAAGCCCCTTGCTCAGTAGTTGTGGATTCTCAAAATAGTATCATTGTGGATGAGGACAAACTCTTGTCCAGCAAATGCTAGAATGAAGTTATAAAATGTGGATAATATCCCATGCCATTGTGGTCAGGACACATTGCAGACTAAATCTGAGTCTCTCAGCCCCCAAAAAGTTTTTCACGAAGATTAACTTCCAAATTTAGAACTTCCTAAATGTACTCACCTCAAATGATATTCATCTTATTTTGCCACATCCATTGAGAATTGAACCTTCACATTTGTCTTTCCGGTTTTATCCTGTCATTTGCTATTCTATTGGTGCCCCATGGTAAACCTCAGAAACCCCAAATTCTTGAAAGCTGTATACCAGAAAGGGGAAACAATTACTCTTCACTCTTCCCACTCAGTTACAACCATTATTTACTAAAGGCTAAAATTAAAAGTAAAGATTTGGAATTATGTTCACTAAACAGAAAAAAATCAAAGTCAGATGGGGAAAAAAAGAAAACTAAGCAAAAGATAAGTTTTATCTTGATGGACATCCAAAAGCTCCCTTGCTTTTGAATATTACCACCATGCTCAGTGGGTTAAGAATCCCAATGCATTGGCTCTGGGCACTGTGAAGGCACAGGTACAATCTCTGGTACATTGCAGTGGGTTAAAGGATTCAGCATTGCTACAGCTACAGCGTAGGTCACAGCTATGGCTCAGATTCAGTCTCTGGCCTGGGAACTTCCATATGCAGCATGTGTGACCATAAAATAAAAATAAGAAAATTTAAAAAGCTATTCTGTCTCAAAATAAAAAGTGTTAGCACTGTTGGAAATAATGTCTAATGTTATTTATCATTACCATCGTTATCATAGTAGCTTCATATAGAGCTGTGATTACAACTGAGCACTGCTTTGAGCATTTTACATGTAGTAGTAACTTGTTAAATCCTCACAGCAGCCCTATTGCAAAGCATGATTATTATTTGCAGTTCAAAAAAAGAGGAAAGTGAGCTATAGACGGGCTATGTAACTTGTTAATGGCCACATGGCTATCTTGGCGGTTCCATAGTTCACTACATATGCCATTACTCAAAGTACCAACAAATATTCATGCCATAGGTCTGCTGGGTTCTGCAGCTAGAACCCATGTGTTTTATTCAGGCTAATTCCATGTTGTATGTACTCGGTGAACTTGATGGTACTAACTTGACTATACCCTTTGGGCTTAGAATTGTTTAAAAATAAACTAAAAAGTTTGAGGTGAGTCTAACATACAATGAATGCTACCAAGTTAATTAAAATTAATATCAGAAACATTTGCAAATGTATTTGCTCATGTTTGTTTTTTTCCTCTCATTAGCACCAACCCCACTGAGCTTCTGAATACATCTCATTGTTTTTGCAAATTACAGGGCTTGTCTGTTTATGAAATCATTCTCTGTGTCAGAAGAAGAAGATATTCTCCAAAAAAGTTCACACTCAGAATAGACTGAGTATGAAGGTGATGAGCAACTAATAATTGCATGTCTGATGACACTTCCAGAATATAAATCCTGATGGTGTTTTGAGTTGTCTTTACTTCTGTTGGTTAAATTCAATTATTTTTTAATTAAAGTATAGCTGATTTATAATGTTTCTTCAATATCTACTGTACGGCAAAGTGACCCAATCACACATGGTTCCCTGTGCTATCTGTAGGGCCCCATTGTCCATCCGTTCCAAATATAACAGTATGTATCCCAAAACCTCGAACTGCCTGTCTATCCCATCCCCTCTTCCTTTCCTCTGGATATCACAAGTCTGCTATTCTGAGCTGTAATCTGTTTCTGTTTTGTAGATAGGATCATTTCTGTGCCATATTTTAGATTCCACAAATAAGTGCTTTCATATGGTGTTTGTCTTTTCTTTCTGGCTTACTTCACTTAGTATGAGAATCTCTAGTTCCATCCATGTTGCTGCAAATGGCATTGGTTTATCTTTTTTTTTTTTCTTTTAACGGGTTAGTAGTGTTCCCTTGTGTATATTTACCACATCTTATTAATCCATTCATCTGTCAATGGGCATTTAGGTTGTTTCCATGTCTTGGCTATTGTGAATAAAGACATATAAGTAAATGTATTTAATGAGTACATAGAAGAATTGAGTTCCAACCAAAAGATATTTAACAAAAGCTTATACTGAGTCATATACAAATTCAAATTTCAGTGTTTTATGATTGAAACTGAATCTTTCCTTCTTTAAAAGAAGAAAAACAAAACTCATACCTGCAGAAGGTTACTTGTGATAATGCAGGTACTGGTTGCATGTATAATTAGTAGGTATGACAGTTTTTTGTTTAGGAATCTATGCTTGGTGCTTGAAAAACGCTTTCTCTTATCCGTTCAGTATTGAGTGCCTATGTCTTGTACTCATCTAGGGGCTGGTGACAGAACTGTGAACATAGCAGACACAGCCAAAAGACAATCAAGAAACAAACAGGAGACTAATCCCCATAAGTAGAGATTTTGTTCAATGTTAACAAACTGTCCTGGGTTGAAGAGTGCTCCCTCCCCCCAAAATCCATATTTACTGAGAAACCATGCATGCAGCCTTATTTGGAAATTGGGTCTTTGCACCTAATCAAGTTATACCTAATCCAATCATAGTGAATCTGCGTGGGCAAGCCAGAGACAATACTTTTGTTGATTTTATAAAAAGAGGTAAATCTGAATGTAGAGACAGGGACACAGAGAGGTAAGGCCATGAGAAGACAGAGGGAGAGATTGGAATGATGCCAAGGCATGTTAAGGATTGCCAACAACTACTACAGGCTAGGAAGAGGCAAAGAAATATCTGCCCCTGACCCTTCAGAGAGAGCCTTGCCCTACTGTTACTTAATTTGTGACTTCTGTGTTCCACAGTTGTGAGAGTACAGCTTTCTGTTGTTTGAAGCCACCAACCAGTTCCTGGCACTTTTTAAGACAGCTGTGCAAACTAATACAGAAGGCATAAAAGAAATGAACAGATGAGTGTTAACAGAAAACAGGAGCTCTTAGAAAGAGTGGTCAGGAAAAGTGCATGTCCCAGAGGGAGAATTTTAAGAGTAGACTTGAAATATGAATCAGGTTGTCAAAAAGAGAGGAAAAGCACACCAGCCACAGAAAATAGCAGGAAAGGTCCAGAATCAGAAAAGAGCTGGAAGAACTAGAAGGAGAACAGAGGGGGCTTGAGGAGAGACGGTCAGAGAGAGACCAAGACATTTACATGCTTGAAAAGATAAGGTAAAAGAGGTGAACAGGGGACAAATGTTACCATTTCCTAGTCTCATGGAGTGCCCACCCTACTGAAGAGCAAACCCACATTACTGATAGCTCGGATTCATGATAGGAAATAATAAAGCTCTAAGGAATGTACAGGATTCCAAAAAAGAAAGCACATTTTTCCCTCAGAGATTAGTGAAGGATTTGCTAAGTGCCATTTGTACTGGGTTTTAAACATACAAATATAATTTGCGTATTGTTTTAGGTCAGATTTCCTAAAAAGAAAGCCTGAGATGGGAATTCACATGCAAGACATTCATTAAGGAAGTGATTTCTGGAGAAAGGGAGCAGCTAGTTAAGGATGTAGTTTCAGGTGATGTCTAGCCTCAGTCTGATCCCACAAGGGATCACTAATTTCATAGGAAATCTCTTGCCTGGAAACAAATAGCTGAGCTTTTGTATGCGTTGTCCAAGTAGTCATTGGCTCTGGGTCAAGTGGGGGGCTTCATTCCCAGGCCCCTCCCAGGGAAGAAGCTAATGGCAGTCCTGTGAACAAGTACATGAATGAGAGACTTTGGGTATCATTTTCTAAAAGGGATTATGGAAATATAAGCAGAGCAAAGGGCAATAGCTAGAGACATGAAGATAAGAGCCTATCACAAGGAGGTAGGGTTGTTCAAGGGGGAGGAATAATAATCGCTAAGACTCCTATTCAAATCGACTCCAGCTGATTGACCTCACACAATGCATAAAGAAGGTTTTGACCAGACCCAGAGTGGGAGTCTCTGTAGGCAGTCTTTCCTAACTTTCTTCACCTCTGCATCACTGTTGCTACATTCAGCTTCTATTAAAGGATAACCGGAGAAGGAAAGAGAGGAAAAGCTCCACTCTTTCCTGCAGGGTCTCAAAGGAGGAAATTGATGACACGATTTTAATGTTTTAATGTTGACGATAAATTCTGGACCAAATAACATAGTGGTGATTTCCACACAAAATACCTACAAGAAAAAAAAAAGGGAAGGTAGGACACACTGTTTCTTTGTTTTGTCTCTGTCCTGAGAGAGATGAATGATTAGTTATCCCATCATTATGGATCATAATACTTATACAAATTCCTCTTCAATGAATTCTTGAAGCATCTATTTTGTTCACTTAACTCATGGCCATTGAAATTTATTTACCATCCAGCAGACATCATCAATCCCAGGGAAGTGAGTTGCAGGAAAGTCAGAATGATTTCATTAAGTGTCTTACAAGGGTAAGAATCTGAGTAACCTTAGTTCTGATATGAAACCAAGCTTGTAATATAATGAAATAAATATAATGCCATTTTGCTTGAAGTTTTTATCTTCTTGATTTATTAATTTCATTAAGAAAATATTGAAATAATATTTCAACAGAATATATGATAGAATATACCTGTGTGCATATATGTATATACACATGCACACATATATCATATATTCTATCAGCAATTTTAGGATGATAGGGCTAGTTTACTACTTAGAGACAGTAATAGAAATATGTTGAGTATCGGCATAAATACTGATTGTCCATTAAACCCAAGGGGACTTCTGGGTTTATATCAACAGCAAATTGGAGGATAATCAAAATCAGGAGAATTATTTCTTAAAGTCACATTACCTGCTATTGCCTTCAATGACAACAGGGTATTGTCTGTAACTATTTTACCTCATGCGACTCTTTTCCCCCCATTTAAGGGGAGGAAACTTTCAGTAGAATGGCCAGGTACTATTATCTTTGCATTAATATCCACACCGATTGCTATGCTGTCACTGTTGGCAGTTTTCACCTTCTAATAAATAATATATGGTTTTTATTTTATACTTATAAATAACTTCTAATAGTTAAAAAATGTAACAAATTGGAGTTCCCGTTGTGGCACAGTGGTTAACGAATCTGACTAGGAACCATGAGGTTGCAGGTTCAATCCCTGGCCTTGCTCTAGGGGTTAAGGATCCAGCATTGCCGTGAGCTGTGGTGTAGGATGCAGATGCGGCTCGGATCCCGCATTGCTGTGACTGTGGTGTAGGCCGGTAGCTACAGCTCCAGTTAGACCCCTAGTCTGGGAATCTCCATGTGCTGCGAGTGTGGCCCTAGAAACAGCAAAAAGCCAAAAAAAAAGTAATAGTTTATTTTGGAATGTTCTCCGGGATAAAAAACATGTTTGATTGTAAAGTCAGTGCTAACAAGTCCTTTGCTAATGCATTGTTTTATTGGCTCTGTCTTTTTATGGTCCTACCCATACATTTTAAAAGTTAATTGTAGATTACAGGGAGATTTTAAATAATTTGTTTTGGTTGCAAAAATTATTGAAGAATACTGACAATATATTTTATATATTTTAATTAATTAATTTATTTATTTATTTATTGTCTTTTGTCATTTTAGAGCTGCACCCATGGCATATGGCGGTTCCCAGGCTAGGTGTCTAATCGGAGCTGTAGCTGCCGGCCTACGCCACAGCCACAGCAACGCAGGATCCGAGCTGCATCTGCAACCTACACCACAGCTCACGGCAACATTGGATCCTTAACCCACTGAGCAAGGCCAGGGATCAAACCCGCAACCTCATGGTTCCTAGTTGGATTCGTTAACCACTGAGCCACGACAGGAAGTCCTATTTTATATATTTTAGATGTATCCTTATACAAATTATTCAGTGTGAGTATACCAAAATTTATATAATGAGAATGTTTGTAGACATAAAATACTTGCCCTGAAAACCAGGCTGCTCATTCTATAACAGGCCACAGAAATACGGAAATTTAATATATTTAATCATCATTCAAATATGTATTTTATTTTATTCTGTTCATAAAATGTAGTGGTACTAGTCAGATATTTTTTTTTCATTTTTAGAGAAATATTGGGATTATTTTGTAGCTTTGCCCATATTCTTAAAGATCTTTTCATCTCTAGTTATTCTATTTTGGCCAATCTAAAAATTATATTAGTTTAATTCTCTAAAATTCATATGTGGTCCAGTTATGTAAACACTTATAATGTAAGGGCCTATCTCTCAGGCATGCAAAGAACATCTTTAATAATATAACTATGCAAAAAAATTTTAGTTTAATTCTTATGTTAAACAAATATTCATGAGTTTATTCAGCATTTTTGGAGAGCCAGAGTAACAGTTATTAAGGCTAGAACCCTTAATTTCAGTTCAGTTCTGTGCTGTATCACTTATTCATTTTGTCACTTTCCTCTAGCTATTTACGTTCTCAACTTCAATATTCTCATTCATAAGATGATGAAAATAACATTTCCAAGTATACATATGGAGCTTAAACGAGATATTGTATACAATGTATTTGACCTAGTATCTGGCACACAATAAGTGCTCACTTAATGTTGACAATTATTACAGATTTTAGGCAGTGTCTAAGGACAGAGCAATAAAAATATTTGTCTCGTGAGTTAAAAATCAGTAGAATATGTATATGTTAATATTTCAAAAGCGTAAATTATCATTTTCTGGTTAAGAAAATATAACAAAATAGAAAAGATTCAACATTTAAAAAGCTTATTCCATCCAGAACAATTGTTTGCTTTTCAAACAGCTTCAAGTCTCATAAAGTCTCTTCTTGACAAAATAACTTTAACACTTTCATAAATATCCTAACACACCTTAAATAAAACTATTTTCTCCTATTCACCCATTATATTAGGATTTTTCTCTTTTGCTTGCTGAATCATATGATAATTTTGAAATTATCTACAGTCACGGAATTTATACATTAAACCACTTGATTAAAGTATAACAAACACTCAGATAATGGACACAGTGATCAGTGTTCAACTCACTGTTTTTTCTTTAGAGTGAATACTCCCATGTAACTACCATTCAGATGCAGAAATGGAATTTTACCAGCACCCCAGTAGCTGCTACCACACCACCTCCTGGTAAGTAGTCACTATTCAACTTCTATTGTCAGCGATGAGTTTTGCATAATTTTCAGATTTATGTTACTGGGAGCCTACAGTATGTACTCTAGTTTTTGGCTTATCTTGCTTAATCTTATCTCATGAGATTCATCCACTTTTGTTGCCTTCATTTTCATTGCAGGTAGTATTTCATTGCATAAATCTGTAATGATTCATTTATTCATTCTGTTCTTGATGTAAACGTGGGCTGTTTTCCGAACTTTGCTAGTATGATAATGCTTCTATAAACACTCTTATACTTATTTTCCAGGGTACATCTGCTACTTTAGGGTTTATACCTAGGAGTGGAATTCCTAGTCAGAAGGTCTTAGGGAATTTCTGAGTCAAACTGTGTATATTTAGCTTAAGCAGGTACTGTCTAAGGGAATATGTTTTAATAAAAATGGGACTTAGTGATGACCCCTTTATAGATGAGAAAATGGCATGTGGTTAAGGTACTTGCCAATGGGTCTAAGATATACTATTCATCAGTGTAGGAGTAGAAGCAGATCAGATCCCCACTGTGCACCAGACATGTTGGTAGGTGTTGGTAGTAAAATGGCAAGAAAAAGGAGCCACAACCTCTGCTTTTATGTTGCACAAAATATAGTACAGGAGACAAGTATAAAATAAAAAGTCAAACTGACAAGTTTATAATTATAGACAAGTTGAGTGCTTTGAATAAAAGAAACATCATCCTAGGACACCATGTAACACATAATAATATCATACGCTCTATGCTAGGAGTTCAAAGAAGTCTTCCCTCAGCAAACAGGTTGAAGATAATTTTCAAGAAACAAATAATAGCCAAGTATGAAAGAGGAGGCTGAAGGGCCTTCCAGACTTAAAAATAAAAACAAAACCCTAAAAACAGTATGTGCAAGGAACCCATGAGGGTGAAGATAATGGTTCTTATGACAAGACCTGGGAACGGGTAGTTAAGCAGGGAGTCTGCAGAGACAGGCAGTGATAAGAACGCACTGTCCTTTAGCCATTGTTAAGGATTCAGGACTGTTTCCTAAGAATAAGAAGTCATATTTTAATGTGGGAATGAGGGCAGGTACATGAAAGATCATGTTGGCTGCTATGCAGTGGATAGACCAGCCAAGGTCCAGCATGAATGCACGGTACCTGATCACGTAATAGCTGATACTATTTCCAGTGAGGGTGAGACAGTGGAGATGAGAAGCTGACTGGCTGCAGTTACATATGTAAAAGCAACAGCTGGGAAACTATGTTAGTAAAGAATGCATCAAGAATGAATCCTAGCTTGGAGAACAGATTTGTGGTTGCCAAGGGGGAGGGGAGGGAGTGGGATGGACTGGGAATCCGGGGTTAACAGATGTAAACCGTTGCCTTTGGAATGGATAAGCAATGGGATCCTGCTGTATAGCACTGGGAACTATACCAAGTCACTTATGATGGAGCATGACAGAGGATAATGTGAGAAAAAAGTGACTGGGTCACTTTGCTGTACAGTAGAAAATTGTCAGAACACTGTAAACCAGCTATAATGGAAAAAATAAAAATCATTTAAAAAAACACAACGTGTCCTAGGTTTCTGGTTTGCTCAGCTGGACAGATTGGTAAACTGGTTAATTGTGAGAATAAAATCATCCTAGCTGTTGATGTCGCTAAAACTAATGTGGCTTTTTTAAAAACTACATTTAAATCCAAGAACAAATTGACTGAACTGTTTTTTCTCACCTTTGGAAATGCTTATCCTCCTCCTGACATGGTCCCAAATGCTGCCAGCAGCTTTCCATCCCTGGCATCTCAAGTCTTCAGACATTTTAAAGCTATTGATTGTAGATTTCAGCAAGAACCGTATTTTGGGAGGTGTTTAAAGATAACATCTGTTGTGTGTGCATATGAACTAGATCAATGGTAATCACCCACTTATCAGCAAGAACTGTATTTTGGGAGGTGTTTAAAGATAACATCTGTTGTGTGTGCATATGAACTAGATCAATGGTAATCACCCACTTGCTATCTACGGATCAATTTGAATGCTACTAGGATACTGTTGTGAATTTCTTCTCATTTAATCTCCTACCATTATATACACTCTATGAATTTGTTCTGCATTTAGTTTATTATCATAAACCTAATGAAAACATTTTATCTACATGGAGCTGTCACAGAGATGTCTATGACTGTTTTGTTTCAATATAACAGTAGGTAAGATGTACTTAACCAGATATATCTTCATAAACAAAAATGTCTCTAAATTACACATTTGCAATTTGGGATTCGTTTAGTACACACCTTGTCATATTTAAGCTATGAGTGATTCATATGTTCTTCTAGTTAGAAATTGTGTTTTGGATGACTAAAGAGTGTTTTTAAAAACTAGAAATTCTTGAGAAAAGAGTTAAGCATATATTTTTATTTTCCTCTCCCTAACTATATTTTTGCTTTTAAATTAAGTCCTCTTATCATGACCAGATTAATTTTTATAAAAACATTTTACATTACAAAACTGAACTACTTCAGGACAAAATATTCTTCCCTACTACATACTACCTATGACTATTTCACATTTAAGATCTCTCATAAACTTTTTTTACTTTAGGAACACCACTTCATTTCTATCTAATTCTCAGAAGCCCCGCTCTACCATGTTCAGGCAACTTTCTTTAAGTCCTCCTTATCCTTTGAGCTTGAACTTTTGTGCATTGCTCCCTCTGATCCTCACCAGCTCCTGAACAAGCCATCACCTCTCCAAATACTACCCACACCTCAAAGCTAAGATTAAATCTAACTCCATCATCATTCCAGTTCATAGCAATCATTCATTTTTTTAGTTACCTACACATAAAATTACACATAAAATTAGTGCTAGTTGGCTTAAGCAATTAATTCATTGGTTTGCAGGGCAATATTTATTATTAATAGATACTCCCTAAAGGAAAGGACCTTTTCTTATATATTTATGTATCTCTATCATAATGGTGCCCATATAGAGTCTCAATAAAGACATGATAAATCAATTAATTGATTATTTAGAACACTGAGCTATTTATTAGACACAGTTCAGTAGTTTTTGAACATAATTATAGTTATATGCACTCAGGGGATAGAAAACATTCCATTTATGTTGTCCAATCTTTCCTTCTAATTCTGACTTGTAATTTTGTGACAATTGGAGAGAAAGAAAAAAATGAAACCTAAAATGAAAATAACTGAACTGTTTGGAAATTCAAAGTTATTGAAAGAAGAAGCTGCAGATATTAGTCATACTCTTACAGCAGTTCTGAAGAGCATATGGCTGAACACTTTCTTATGAAAGTTCTTCATTGAACTCTGGCTGAATACAGGCATCACAAAGGTACATTACAGTGTCATCCAACAAGTACCATTAACAATTGAAGAAATGGGTACAATTAAAACCTTTAGAAACTGAATATCAATTTAGGAATATATTTGAAATGCTTGTTAGTGTTCATACAGATTAATATTAAGGTACATATAAGCTAGTTATCTATATAATATATTCAGTTATTATTGAAGAATTATATACATTGAGAACCTGCCATGTGACAGAGAATACACTGGTTGCTAAAGATACAATAGTCACCAAGAATGAAAGACATGAACTCTGGTATGATGGAGCTTACAGCACAGATGTGCAGAAAAATAAACAAATACATATAAGAAGGACAAATCTGGATTATGTCATTTATAGGAAATAAACAGGTGTCGTCAGAGAAAATGAGAAGCAGAACCTACAAAAATGCCTCTCTGAGGAAAATAAATTTAACTTGATCCCTGAGGGATAAGAAGGAGGTGGCTGTGCAAAGATGCAAATTTATTGTTTTCTTTACTAAGTATGTTCATAGTAGTTATGGTGAGACATGAGCAAAATTTTTATTTCATGAGATCTTAACCTGCTCTTATGGTCCCAGATCAAAGTCTTTTCAACAAAGAAATTCTATGATATGGGCAACTGATTATATATTGTTTATCAAAGCAATTGCACTTATAATTTCAAGAAGAGAGGTAATAGATTTTAAGAACAAGATATAAATCATTATCCTCATCATTCTTTTTTTCTACTCAAATAGAAGTACTTTTCATTTCCTTCTGCCATTTACTTTATTTTTCTATAAGTGACCTATATGATTAAGAATCTCACTAACGTGTAATATGATTTATCAAAAACCAGGCTTAAAGTTTGTATTCTGGTTCAATCTTTATCATTCAGTGGATGTTGGCTCTCAAAAAACTCAGTTCTTCTTGAAAGAAATCAATCTCTTCCCTGATACAATGAACATCTTAATTCTCCAGAGTTTCCCACCCACATTCCTAAAGATCCTAGGATTTCATAGAAAGCCTCAGTGACCAACCAGCAGAGGTAGGAGAGAGAATAAAAGGGATATTGGTGCAGGAAGAGCTTTATGGCTATTTCTCCTACTTTAGTACAAATAAATAATTCATAAATTCTGCCATGTATTTTATATTTTGTGATGCCAAGCAAGTTTTAATAAGAAGAATAGCTTCTGTATCTAAAATAACTTGTAGGAGTTCCCTTGTGGCTTAGGAGGTTGAGGACCCAGCATTGTTATTGACATGGCTTGGACTGCTGCATGAGTTTGACCCCTGGCCCGGGAACTTCCACGTGTAACAGGTATAGCCAAAAAATAAATAAAATAAAATAAAATAAAATAAAATAAAATAAAATAAAATACTTTGTAAACTACTGGCCTGGTCAGTTTGAAGACTCCATATTCAAATAACAGTTTAAGAATCCATGTTCTTCAAAACTAAGATTAATAGTAGTATCATTTTCTTAAGATGAAATGAAAATAAACTGGTAATGATAATCTCCAAATGTTCTAGCATAACTAGTTTAAATCACTGGTTGAATTATTTTAGTTAAGTCATTAGTTTAAATCACCTTTAAATAAATAAAATTTATCTGAAAAAGATGGGGACATACAGGTAGGGAAAATTCAAGGCACAAATGATTGCATATGGGAACCAAGTTATGCTTCCCACAGGGCAGTTAGTACTGTGTACCACGACTTCCATGCAGTGATTCTGTTTCCATCCTGGCCATCCTAGATATTCTTAATGTCATCAAAACCTTCAATCACCTCCTCAAAATACAGTATTGACCCTGAACAGAGCTGAAACTTAAGCATTTTACTTTACCATTTCCATTCTCGTGGTTTAAAAATCCATTCAAATGAACTACATGGTTACTTTTGGTTAATAACCATGGTTATTAAAGCAGGTGGAAATCGCAATTAAAATTTTAAAACGTTGTATTTGACAATTCTTATGCTCAATAAAATCCAATAACTAAGTAGTGCAGAGATCCCATGAGAACTTACTTTTTATGCGGTATATTATAGCAGAAAAAAGGCAGAAATGTGTCTACTTGCAGCAGGTGGGTTTCTGTCAGAAACAAAGGCAACCATGTGAAAGAATGCCATTTCATAGCAATGAATCATTTTCAGCAATTTAAAAATACATACATATTTCCAATAAAATTCTGGTAGAGCAAGAGCTAATAGAGCTTTTGAAATAAAGCCATTTCCATTCATATAAGGTATCTGCTGTGATGAGTGTCTTATTGTTACATAACATTGAAAAAGAATTAAGATACATAGGAAAGAAAACAGGAACTCTTTATCTTTAAAAACTGAATTACTAAAAATGTTTTGTGACAACTTATTCTCTGGAAAACATAGAAAAGCTGCATTTTTCACTCTACCTCAAGTGATAAAATGTTCATCTGAAAAATCAGAAACGTTTTCATATTTCACATGAGCCCTGAAGAAACATACTTTCTTTAAATGAATTTTTTTCCCTGTTGGCTTTAATTAAATTTAGAAGCGTATACCTAGACACTAAAAAAATTAATGCTAATCAAATTACTGTCTAGACCAACAAGTTCTAATATTTCCCCTTACATCTGTATTCTGCTTTAAATGTGTTCATGAAAAGTTTTTCTTAAATCAAATTTCTGATAATCATTCACACCCTAAAAGCACTAGGAGAATTTGTTATTCAAAGGATTCTCTTTCAAGAGTGAACTGCAGAATTAATCTTTGGAAGTGACGCACTGTCTTTAACTGCTTTAACCATTGTAGAAATCTGTCTTTACACCTAACATATTTGCTTAAAGTGCAGAGCACTTGGGCAGTGCAAATGACTCAAATATCTTTCAGTGTTAGCTCGGAAGATGGTGTCACTTAAAACAGTAGGAGGGTCATCACTCCTGCCCTTACCACAAGCACCACCACTCACCAATACTGTCTGGAGGTAGTTATCTGCTGCCAGTGCTCCGAAGCCAAAGCCCACCAGTATTACAACTGCAGTTGAACAAGGTAGGTTTATCATCCACAACAGTAACAGACAACACTTGGCCTGGGAACCACGAGATGACTCAGTAAGGGGGTGGTTAGAAAGGACTTATAACAAGGATTTGGGATTGTGTTGAAAAATTTGGGTGAGAGTTCAAGGACTGTGAACTCGAGATTGGCACTTGCCATCTGCCTCTACACTGACTTAATCCTTAGCCACTACAGCTGCTGACCCTCGAAACTCCTGAGAGGAGCTCAGGGTCGAGGTCAGTAGTGAGATATCCCTGGAAAAGCTGGCATAAGAAGACTTCATTAGGTATTTTCAGGAGATTTTCTGAGCCCAGTTCTTACATCTCATATCTAGAAAAACATTAAAATCCGTCCTTGTGACCAACAGTAACATTCATTAGCAGCAACCTTCTGCAAAATGTTTGCTTGACTGCATGCACCTCCCGCTTCACCAAAATCACTTGTCTGGAGCAGTATTTCAGATCTATCTGAAATTCTACCTCCCAGGCTACAGTCTTCATTTTTGCTCCCCACCCCACCACTTGTTTGGAGTAGTATTTCCCCCACCACTTGTTTGGAGCAGTATTTCAGAGCTATCTGAAATGGTACCTCCCAGGCTACAGTCTTCATTTTTGCCCCAAATAAAACTTAGCTCTCAACTAACTTTCAGGTTGTGCGTATTTCTTTTTACATTGACAGAGGTGGGCCTTTGCTCTCGATTGGATACTCTCAGGATGTGGGGGTAATTCTATGAATGGATATATTATTAAATCTTATCTAGAAGGGAAGACTAGATCCTTCATCTCTAATGGGTAAAAAAATCAACAGTCATGCATATCATATGGAGAAAGAAATGTTCAGTCCTTCATGGCTTGAACAGTGTTCATGTTTGGTCTATGTTCAGGCATGATTATTTAGAGGTCTTATTTTTGTCTTGATCCATCATGCCCACAGAGTTGCTGTGTCATGTCTGATGTTGATGTTCTGTGAACCAGTTTATGTTCAACAAGGGAAGTCCAAGGCCTGACTATGAGGATCAGATCAACTTAGAACAACACCAGGTTCTCAGTGGATATTTGGGGCTGCTATTCTATCTCTCAGGGTAAATATGTTCAGACTTCATCTTGTTCTTATTTGTTGTCTCATGATCATACTTATTTTAAACAAGTTATTCTCACTCCTCCATAGTCATTTACATAGGTAACTTTTCAAAATGAAATTCTCGGTAATCATTCACTTTTTTCCTCATTCTTAAAGTCAACCAATAAGAAAGGCATTTGGATTAATAAGTCCTTTTATCAAAGTAGAAACAGCTCTGAGAACTTTAGTGGCAAACTCTTATTTGTATTTTTATGTATAAATTTGTAAAGACACACTTTTTTTCCTAATCAGAGAGCCAAAGAAATCAGAAATTCAAATGTCTTGACAGAAATGGGAAATTTCTGTGACTCCTTTTAATAATGGACTCATAACATTGTAAAGCCATTCTCCATTGCGGAACCCTGCTAATGTTTCTTCTTAATTTACATTTCTGAACCCAACTAGACTTAATCACCTAGTGGATCCCAAATAAGTCACCTCTTTTGACTTAATCTGGCAACAGTGTATCTAAAAGCAAGGACCCTTATCTCTGTCTCTCTTGCAATCAAACATTGAAAGTCTACCGCATTACATTAGAGGACTCAAAGAGGGTGAGCAGAATGGAACTTCAGTGCTTTAATCTGAGAGGAAAAAAAGAGGAGACATTGGGAGACCAAAGATTCTTGTCTTCAGGCAGTTGCAGTAGTATCTTCACTTTTGTTGTTCCAAAGGACAAAAACCAAGTGACGATATTTTAATTGGGCAATGGGCAAAATTCCTCCATTGAAAATTGAATTGATGAGCTTAAATGTCTGTCAAATAAAAGACTTGGGTTATGGTCTAGAAACACAGATAGTGCTTAGTATATGGCATGATTATCCTAGGCCATTTGTACACTCAATTGAAACAATATTTCCATGTGCCAGGCATTGTGCTAGATGCCATTGGTATATTAGAGAACACAGTAGGCAAAGTATCTCTCCTTATGCCACCTATTTTATAGTAGACCAGCAAGAAACTCTACAGAAGTAAACATACAAATGAATAGCAATTTAAATATAGAGTGTGGTATAAGTCATAAAAGAAAGAGGGTGGTTTAGGAAGAGGGGAAAATTAAGCTCATTTTAATAATATTTAAAACTTAACTTTAGATGGTTATATAATGAGTTAATGAAGTAACAGATAAATCTTCCTATTCTTCCTATTCTTGTTCCTCCTCACCCCCGGGTTATATTTTGACTTTTAACTTTGATTCCCAGATATAGATCATTACCATTGGATGACTGAGTAGAAAATATAGAGAAATCAATGTAAAGAGATCATCACTATTAAAAACACAATTAAGCTGTCAAATATGTTGAAATTTTTTTTATTTAGAGCATTGGCAACCTCTAATTCAGCACAAATACATATCACAGGACCAGATCACTTGCTCAGAGTATTTTATTTCTTATTCAAGAAATTTTCGCTATTTCTTAGAAGTGAACTTATATTGAAAATTGTATTCATTTCTGGTTTCTTAAATATTTCATTCCATGAAGCACCAAGCAAATGACCTACTACATCTTTATATGATCTTCAATGTGACACTTACATCCGATTTATAAAAGCAGCTAAGCAAATTCCATATCACAAAGTAGCATACGTAGTTGGAGAAATCAGAGGTGAATGGATAAATCCTGTTTTAATAAGGTTCACAAATCCTTCACTTAAATAAGAGAGAAAAATAAAAACAGTAAAATATATATATTATTCTATGTCACCAGAACGTGGAAGCCCCTGTGAAACTGATTAAATGAGGGATTTAGACCTACAAAAACAAGAATCAAGAACCACAAAAACAACCCAGCAAGATTCAGCCAGAAAATCTCCGTGTTGCTTTAAAAAAAATCCAATAGAATAAGGTAGGATTGTACCATGAGTCAGCTTTAGCCAGGAGCTTATGTTTAAATATCAATCATAAAAAATATTATGCAATTTGAAGAATAATGCTTCTCATTTTGAAGCACATTACTGCCATCTTTAAAAGGTACATAGAGTTATCTTATGTAAGCAAATTATAACCGTTGTTTTTGTTTTGTTTTGAAATTTCATAACTAAATTGGGCTTTAGGAGAGTAAATGGTATCAAAGAAATTGCTGACTTAAATCCTTATTATTCAAGCACTTGAATAGTTTAACATTTCTTTCCCTCCCGCAACAAATATAGATGAAAGGAACAAAATTTGGGAGTTCCCGTCGTGGCTCAGCAGAAGCGAATCCAACTAGGAACCATGAGGTTGCAGGTTCTATCCCTGGCCTCACTCAGTGGGTTAAGGATCCAGTGTTGCCATGAGCTCTGGTGTAGGTTGCAGATGCAGCTCTGATCTGGTGTTGCTGTGGCTGTGGCATAGGACAGCAGCTGTAGCCCCGATTAGACCCCCTAGCCTGGGAACCTTCCCTATGCTGTGGGTACAGCCCTAAAAAAGCAAAAAAGTAAAATAAAAATAAATAAAATTTCAGGCTATTCCATATATATCTTAACTATGTAAGGTGAACATTGTAGTCCCAATTTATTTTATATCCAAATATTCTCACCTGCAAAGTGAGTATAAATTAGGATCAAACACAATTTTATCAAAGAAAATGTATCTTTCCAAATAAAATATTTGCACCCAAACCAATTCATCTTTTATTGATGTAGGTTTCTTTCTCTTCATTCTGAAAGCATGTTATAATTGTTGTATAAATCTACTTTTTAAAGTTTAACTTACTTTATTCCAATTTTTCAATCTCTGTAAAATTCTTGTTGACTTTTTTTACATTGCTTTGTATTATTTCCCATCAGAGAATATTCTTCTCATTTATGTGACACTAAAATATTCAATATTTGTTTGCAAATATTATATAAAGATATATTAATGTGCCCAGGAATTTCAGGATCATATATGGTAACTGTATTTTTATCTTTTTTAAGGAACTTTCATACTGCTCTCCATAGTGGCTCTACCAATTTACATTCCCACCAACAGTGTAGAGAAGGTCCTTTTTCTCCACACCCTCCCCAGCATTTATTAGTTGTAGACTTTTTTTTATGATGGCCATTCTGACCAGAGCGAGGTGATATTCATTGTAGTTTTCATTTGCATTTCTCTATTAGTGATGTTGAGAATATTTTTATGTGCCTATTGACCACCCATCTGTTTTCTTTGGATAAATGTCTGTTTAGATCTTCTGCCCATTTTTTATTAGATTCTTTGTTGTTGATATTGAGTAGTATGAACTGTTTGCATATTTTGGAAATCAATCCCTTGTCAGTCACATAATTTGCACATATTTTCCCTCATTCAGTGGGTTTTCTTTTCATTTGGTTTGTGATTTCCTTTGCTGTACAAAAGTTTTTAAGTTTAATTTGGTCCCATTTTTTAATTTTTGTTTTCATTTTCATTACTTTAGGAGGTGGACCAAAAAACATATTGCTTCAACTTATGTCAGAGAGTGTTCTGCCTAGTTTTCCTCTAGGAGTTTTCTAGTATCCAGCCTTATGTATAGGTCTTTAATCAATTTTGAGTCAGTTTTTTGTATTTGGTATTAGAAGATGTTCTAATTTCATTTTTTTTTAGCTATCCAGTTTCCCCAGCACCACTTATTGAAGATACTGTCTTTTCTCCATTGTTTATTCTTGCCTTATTTGTTGTAGATCAATTGCTCACATGTGTGTGTGTTTATTTCTACACTTTCTGTCTTGCTCTATTGACCTCTATTTCTGTTTTTAGCCAATACTATCCTGTTTTGATGACTATAGCCTTGAGGTATACTCTGAAGTCAAAGGAGCCTTATTCTTCCAGCTCCATTTTTCTTCTCAAGATTGATTTGGCTATTTGAGGTCTTTGTGTTTCCATACAAATTTTAAAATCCTTTGTTATAGTTCTATGAAAAATGCCATTAGTAAATTGATAGGGATTGCACTGAATCTGTAGATTCCCTTGGGTAATATAATCATTCTAACAATATTAGGTCTTCAGTTCAAAAAGATATATGCACCTCAGTATTCACAATAGCCTCAGTATTTACACCTCAGTATTTACAATATTGCACCTCAGTATTTACAATAGCCAAGACTTAGAACCAATCTAGATACCCATCAACAGATGAATGGATAAAAAAAAGATGTGATAGATATATGGAAAGAGAGGGAGAAAATGGAATATTCCTCATCCATAAAAATAGATGAAATAATGTCATTTGCAGTAGCATCAGTAGACCTAGAGATTATCAAACTAAGTGAAGTAAGCCAGCTAAAGAAAGATGAATATATAATATTGCTTATATGTGTAATCAAAATAAAACTATAAATGAAATTATTTACAAAACAGAAAAAGATTCACAGGCACAGAAAAAGAGACTTTGTTACCAAAGAGGAAAGGGAAAGAGAGGACAAATTAAGGATGTGGTTAACATCTATACACTACTACGTATAAAATAGATAACCAACAAGAGCCTACTGTATAGCATAGGGAACTATAGTCAATATTGTATAATAACCTATAAGGCAAAATAAAATGAAAATGTTTACATGCATATAAGTAAACTATATATATATATATATACACACACACACACACACACACACACATATATATTATAAATCAACTCTACTTCTTCAAATGAAAAAAATCAATAAAACATTTTTAAAAAGATATATTAATGTGAGCTTGTCCCTGGTCCATTTCATTTGATGCTGAGAGCAGTGAGCTTAATTATCATTAAATCCTTATATATCAAGTTTCAGAACTGTCCTTCTGCAAATGAAATGAGAGTTGATTTACAGAGGGTCACATCTCAGTTCCTGACAGTCTTAAAGCCTCACCTTCAGCCCCCTCTGCAATCACACAGTCTGGGTGAATGTTTATCAAGGGGCAACATGTCAAGCTGCCAGAGCTTCAATGGGCATCTACTTACAGTTGACCAGAGAATATGAAGTGACTAAAAACCTGACTCAAGAAAAAGAAATGTGGAACCATCACACACATAAAAATGGCTATAATCCACAGTATTGCTTTATTCTTTATTTTAAAATGTAGGATTTCATTAATAAAAATGTTGAGGAGTTCCCATTGTGGTTCAGTGATAACAAGCCCAACTAGTATCTATGAGGATGTGGGTTCTATTCCTGGGCTTGCTCAGTCAGTTAAGGATCCAGTTAAGGATCTGACATTGACATGAGCTGTGGTGTAGCTTGAAGATGGGCTCAGATCCCGTGTTGCTGTAGCTGTGGCATAGACTGGTGGCTGCATCTCTAATTAGACCCCTAGCCCATGAATTTCCATATGTTGCAGGTATGGCCCTAAGAAAAAAAAAAAAAAAGCTTGAAAAATATTACATTAAGATATATTTAATTTCCTTGATATAGTCATAACTCTTCCCTAGAAAATAATTAAAACTGTGTCTATCTTTATTAAAATAGGATGAACTCCTATTATTACGAAAATTATCTTTCCAATATAGATATTTCTATAGTCCTATAATAACATATGGATAAAAATGTATCTCACCTATCTTCTTAATTTTTAATGAAAAAGAATGTTAACTTCAGATCTAAAGAGTGCATGGGAGTTCTCATTGTGGTTCAGCGGGTTAAGGACTAGAAGTTGTCTCTGTGAGGATATGGATTTGATCCCTGGCCTTGCTCAGTGGGTTAAGAATCCAGCGTTGCCACAAGCTACAGAGTAAGTTACAGATGCAACTTGGATCCAGTGTGGCTGTGGCTGTGGCATGGGTCTCAGCTGTAGCTCTGATTCAGCCCCAAGCCTGGGAACTTCCATATACCGCAGGCACAGCCATAAAAAGAAAAAATAAAATAAAACAAAATAAAGAGTACAAGTGCATGCCTCCACAAATATAGAGAATCTGAATCTTACTACAGTATCTAAGAGGAAAAAAAAAAAAACTACCTGTCTGTAATCATGAAATGAGAGGTCTCCTTAAGTCTAGAGATTCAAACTCATACACTTTTAAGTTTCAGGGTAAATAATTTGTTTTGTCACAAGGATGGAAGGGAGAAAGGGAGGGAGGCTTCATCATAGTCCACAGGAAAAGTAGAAAGGTTTTAAAATACACAAAATCTTTATAGGAATATAACGAATGCTGTTTCTCAATATGTATCACACATATTACTTAAGCTAAATGTGAACACTTTCATTGTAATATTTATTATAATGCTTGTTATAAAAATTATAACTAGGGGATCAAACTAGTGATTTAACATCTATTACTACATGGGGGGAGCTAGAATTATTTAAGTAAAATGAGGATTCACATTATGTAAGTTATTGAGTAAATGACAGTTTAGTTGATATGAAAAATAACATTAAGATAGCCCACAATGACTGATGTTTAAACTTTACTATAAATCTGTCCTTTAGAACTACAGGTGAGTAAACTGGCAAACCTGTCAGGGAAGAAATAATAGCTATCTTTATACATTCCCAATACTAATTCTATAGTATAGAATTTACACCAAAGTGAAGAAACTACACAGTACATATTTCTAGTCAACAGAAGAAAAGAGAGGTCATAAGCCAAGTACTGTTAGAAGATAAAATTCACTGATTTCAATTCCTTGTCACCCAGTGAAACTTAAGAACAGTCCTGGCAAACATTTAGGAGAGATATATAGAGGGAGTTCAATAACTAGACAGGTATTTAAAGGACTCTAAAGACCTTTTTCCAACCCAGAAGCTATGAGAAAAACCTAAATACTTAATTTTCCACATTTACTAGAGGTAATGATAACAAAGGTGATTTTAAAACACAGTACTTTGTTATCCAGTAAATTCACATTTTATTTCTATGAAGAGAAATAGAAATAGAATGTGCAAAAACAATTTTGAGTTTTACTTTCATGTACTATTCATGTTCTCTCAGATAGGAAATCTTCCAGAATCAGCATGACACGTGCTATATAAGGCAGAGCTTCCATAATGGTTTTTCTAACTCAAAAAGGACAAATTTATTAAGTTCACCTTTCCGAAGTACAATAATCCATCTTAATTTTGGTAACTACCATATGCTTTCTTGCCTTCCATTTCATGTAGGTAAGCTCAACCGATCAAAAATTGAGGGGAGCAAATAACATAAACATGTAGGTAAACTCAACTGATCAAAAGTTGGGGGAGGCAAATAAAAAAAAAAAACAGTGCCTCGATCACAGCTATAATTATTTCACTTAATAAGAAAAAGGAAGTTAAAAACTAGTTCAAAAAGTTTAACATAATCATCAGTAACTTAGGCTCTTTCCATATGCCCTTGCTTTTGGACACGTTGGGTCTTTTCGTATTGCTGGTTTTTTTTTGTGGTTTTTTTTTTTTAATCTTTGTTTTGTCTTAGGCATATTGCCTCAGAGTTGCAAGCTCCAGATGTCACAATTATGTTCAAAATTAGGGGAGCAGTTTCCACTGTGGATCAGTGGGTTAAGAACCCAACATAGTGTCTGTGAGGATACAAGTTTGATCCCTGGTCTTGCTTACTGCATAGGTTGCAGATGCAACTTGGATACGGTGTTGCCGTGGCTGTGGCATAAGATGGCAGATGCAGCTCTGATTAGATTAGCCTGGGAACTTCCATATGCCACAGGTGTGGCACTAAAAAGATGGGGGAAAAATACAAGAAAGAGAGGGGAGAATTCTCTCCTCCTGAATCTATGATGTCTTCTCAGCAGGAAATAAAAGCTATATTTAAAGACCCCCCAAAAGGTCTTATAGTCCAGAAAATGTTCACATGGCTATATGTGACATTGGAAAAGGTGTGCATGGCAAACAGGAAGGAAAAGGCAGAGATAGGAGTTGACTTATATTAGTCATGATTAACCCCTGAATTTGGACACATCATTGTTCTTCAGCCAAAAAAGAAAAAAAAAAGAAAAAAACTATGGTTCTGATAGCAAAGAAGAATGAGGGAGTTGTTGATTAATAAGTAAGATCTATCACATAAACCTTATTCCTTCAAGAAAATATAAATTCCTCAAGCAGAAGAAGAGGATCTTCCTTTTTATTAATTTACTCAATGCTAAGGGAAAACCTTTCATTTTTTTAGGTAATAAATAATCTCATTCATTCACCTATGAATTTATATTCATATTTGGAGAAATGGTATATTTATTTTGGGGAGGAAGGGAGTTTTAGCAGAGAAAAAGAAGCTAAAAAATTAACAGAAATTTTTGACACTGACTTGATGATTCACTAGATATAGGTGTCGAGAGAGAGCCAGGTCTAGTAGATTTCAGGCCTAGATGACTGAAATAGTCATGAAGACACCAAAAGAAATGGGGAAACGGAGTAAATCCCTTCAAATTAAAAAAAATTATATATTTTAAATAGTTAAAACTCAGAAAAGTTAATTTTTGTATGTGTCTGCTTTGGATTTTAAAATAAACATGAGTTAGAGCTGCAAATTATAAACAAATTTTTTTTCAAAGTTCCCATTGGGACTCAACAGGTTAATGATCTGATGTTGTCTCTATTAAGATGCCTTGTTCAATCTCTGGCCTTGATCCATGGGTTAAAGATCCAGTGTTGCCTTGGCAGTGCTGTAGGCCTCAGCTGCAGCTCTGATTCAGCCTCTAGCCTGGGATCCTCCATATGCTGTGGGTGCAGCCATAAAGAGAAAAAAAAATTTTTTTTCTTTTAATCCTTCTTCATATTCACTGCTTTGATTGAACTATGTCCAGTGTACTCATAATCCCATCTAATGATGTTTTATACAGTTTCAAATGGTATATTTTTTAGTTGTGGGATTTATAATTAATTCATTTTTAGACATTTTATTCTTTCCCTGAGAAGCTCATGCCTTCACGCATTATGTCCATGTTTACCTGTAAATTATGTAATGTGTTAATAAGTTATAAAGCCTGTGTACACATGAGTCACTTTTTTTTTTTTTTTTTAAGGATTGTACCCATAGCATATGGAAATTCCCAGGGTAGGGGCTGAATCAACAGCTGCAGCTGCCAGCTGATGCCACAGCCACAGCAAGGAGCACAGCCACAGCAATATGGGATCTGAGTCACTCTGTGAACTATACAAGAGCTCATGACAGCACTTGGATTCCCCACCCAAGAGCAAGGCCAGGGATCGAATCTTCATCCTCATGTATACTAGTTGGAGTCATTTCTGCTGTGCCACAATGGGAACTCCCATCTGAGTCAGTTTTAACTCTGTTTCTATTGACTCTTTCTTCTCTTCAATATGGTGGCACTTACTGATTTTTCCACGTGTACAGTAATTTTTATTACATTGAAGATTGGCAGTAATACTTGGTAGTGATGCTAGAATTTGTTAGTTATCTCAGAAAATTTTTTTTTCTAGAATTCATATATACTATTTATAGCTCACTTGAATTCTGTGAAAGCTCCCATTAGGCTTTTTTAGGACAAGGCTATTTGAGCTTACCTTTGATCCTTGGTGATAGCCCTTACTGCAGATTTTATACCTAAAGTATGTTCCTTCTAAGGTTTCCACAGAAAGCAAGGTTTTTATCCAACAACTCCAACTTTTCAGGACTCCAGTACAAAACTCATATTTTCTAGTGTGGAAGCTGATTAAATCTTTGTTCACATTTAAGATTTCTATTTGTTGCTTTCTGCTGGGTTCCTTGGAGCCCTGCTCTGCGTATTTAGGAATAAATGGAAATTTTTTTTGATAGTCTGTATTCAGACTGGTGGGCTTCCGTTCCTGTGCCTAGCTACTTTGTATTATTTTCTTCTCAATTTTTAGTCTCTCTAGTAGTCTCACACTGTGACATCTAAGTGTAGTCAAGGTCTCTAACCTTGAACTCTTGTGTACCCACACAGACTGGGGAATTACCTCAGAGAAAAGTCAGTTAAATGTGGATGTCACCTATTTCTTTTGTTTCAAGAGTTATATTTCTTTCTGCTTCCAATGTCTTCAAACATTTTTTTAAAAATCTGCATTGGCAATTTTTAATGTTTCACTTGTGCAGAACTGAAATTTGTATTTAAAGGCACAGAAAGAAGGAAAGGCAATTGTCACAGCATGAATTCGCAGATACAGGATGCTAGATAAAAATCATAGGACTGCCCCTCTTTAGCCTGAGGAAAATAAATAATGTATCGCTAAACCAAATCTTTATTTTTATTATAATTCCACAAAAGGACAGTACCCAAATATCAGCTGAGCCAAAGGTATTTTTGGCCAGATACCAAGTGTGCATAGTTGATCTTACTTTGGAATAAATTCCCAGAAGGTAAATATAACCAGAGCTGGGTGGGAGCTCTAGTGACAAATTTAGTTCTCATTCAGAAAGCAGAAAGAGATTTGAAGCAGGCAAATATGCAGCTTTGAAAAATGGAGTTTTTTATGACTTTTTTGAAAATAATAATTATTTGCATATTGATAATTATTGTTTTTAAAAGTAGAATCAGGTTTGACTAAATAGTACTTACAATTTATTGATAAAATTTAAAAAATAAAACTGCTATTCTTCTGTCCTTGAAAGAAAAACTGTATTTTTTCCTGTACTAAATAATATAGGATAAACACCACTGTCTCACTTTTTGTCTGTTAAAATGTTATTTTTTCTCCTATCCACATTCTGCTTTAAAAGCAGTAAAACCTGTTCAATATGGTAACTTATAAAAGGATGCACTATTTATTGACTGGAGACATTGTAAGTGAGTAAAAAGCTGAATGTTTTAAAAATACTAATTTAACTCTAATGGGATCATGCCTACTAAGTAGAAAGAAAAGTAAACACTGGGGCTTTTTTAAAAACAAAACAAAACAAAAAAGCCAATAATTTAAAACATTCTATACATAATTTCTAATTTCAAAGCATCATTAGAAACTGATGATCAGTATGTAGCAAGACAGGGAATAGAGAAATTTGGTAGCATAGTAGAGTATATTTAAATAACATCAGCCTTACCAAATGTTCCCTTTCTTTTTGATTTAAGACTGACTGACCAGGTTAAATCATAACAACATGAAAGTAAAAAGTCTCACCTCAGGTATGAGCACAATGATTTGGGACCACTATTTCCACCTCATGGAGAGGACTCAGATGTGATGTTTCCACTTTTAAACATATGCCCCCAAACTTGTATGCAGATTCCATAGAAGTGTATAAATAAAACAAGTTATGTAGTCTCTCAAAAAATTTTTCAAGTTTATAATAATTTAGATCTTAAAGTTAAAAGTAAGCCTTTAAAAAAAATAAGCCTAAAAATTCCATCTACCATTTTCTCTAAGGAAGGGGTTATTAGAATCATTTTTTTTATCTTTTTTTCTATTTTTTTGTTTTTGATTTTAGGGCCGCACCCACAGCATATGGAGGTTCCCAGGTCAGGTGTTGAATCTGAGCTGCAGCTGCCAGCCTACGCCACAGCCATAGCAACACGGGATCTGAGCCACATCTGTGACTTACACCACAGCTCACGGCAACGCCAGATCCTTAATCCACTGGGCAGGGCCAGGGATTGAACCCACATCCTCATGGATACTAGTCAGGTTCATTAACCGCTGAGCCATGATGGGAACTCCTATTAAAATCATTTTTAAATGGAACAACGAATGTATTTAAAGCTTGGATTTTCTATATTTACTATTTTTCTTAAGGAAAACATTAAAAAGATCTAGAGCTAGAACATGCTGTCAGAATAAAACTAATCAGTGATGTCTTCCATCACAGACTCTGGACAGTTCAGTTTTATTTTGAATTTTCCAAACCGTAAAGTCTCTCTGGTAGTAAAGGATGAGGATAACGTGACATTAAAAACAGCCAGTCAGAAACAAGAAACCCCAAGTTACCTTTGTTTAGTTGATTAAAGCAGAATACATCTTTAGCCTGTTTCTTAGCAAATACATTAGCTCAAAAGTCAAATCTGTGGCTTAGGACTGTTAGGCAAAAAAGAAAGAACCTCATGATAAAGTGGAAAAATAAAATGAAAGATGATCAATAATCCAATTAGAGTATAATAGCTGTTATAAAAACCAAGCACAGCAAAAAGCTCTTTTTTGACCACTTATTATAGCAAACAAGAAAAAAACACAGGAAATAATTTATCTGGCTAATAATGATATTTTTGAGTGTGTGTCCCAACTTCCAGTGCCTCAGTCCATGGCTTAGTACAGCAAGTACCTCCTTACATCCTTGTTTCTTATTCTGCAGTGCCCAAGTTGTAATCCCAACCAGCAGTTTTGCTCACTTGCAGAACCAAGTTGTGGGTTACCTGACTAGGAACCCACCAGGATACACTTCCTACATATTCTAATCCTCATATAAGGAGTTTTGCTAGCCTCAGAGCCTGGCCTTCCTATGCCAAGGCAAAGTGCTGAGTCACAGTTTCCCTCTCTGTGGAGAGTGTCCTCCAGACCTGTTTGACCAGAAACAATTCTATTTTCAATGTGTTTTGTCCAAAGCTTATAATTATTTCAAGAGGTAGGTCTGATATGTTAATCCACTATTACCGGAAGCAAAACTCCATTTTATTTTTAGATGTGATAATGTTGTTCCAGTTATGTATAAAGAAGAGGAACATTTCTTAACTTTGAAAAAATGTATGCTGAAATATTTACAAAGGAAATATGTATGTCTGAAATTCACTTCAAAATATTACAGAAGTGGAGTCTGGATCAAGATGGCAGAGTAGAAAGATTCTGAGCTCACCTCCTCCCATGGGCACACCATAACTACATCTATAACAAAAACTGTCTCTGAGAACAACCTGAAGATCAGCAGAAAAGAGTTTGTACAATTCAGAATATAAAGAAAACGCAAGGTCAATACAGGCAGGACGAGCAGAGGCACGGACTAACCAGAATCCACACCCCCGGTGCAGTGACTCACAAGTAGGAAGAATATCACAACCACTGAAGTCCCCCTGAGGGGCAAGCAGTCCATGCCCCACTTTGGGCTCCTCAGCCCAGGGGACCTACACCAGAAAGATGAGACCCCGTAAGTCTGCCTTGGTATACCAGTGGACTTATATCTGGGAGAGCTGGAAGATTATGGGAAACAGACATGCCATTCTTAAAAAGACTCTTGCACAAACTCACTTGTTCCTAGTTCCTGTGCAGAGGCAGCAGCTTGAAAAGCACCTGGTTCATATGAGAAGGAGATTCTTTGACTAATTTTAGGGTATGCGCTAGAGAGGCAGGGATCTGGTCTTTCATTCTCTGCAGATGGAACGGCTTGCAAGTGCCATCATTATTTTTGTTTACTCTTCTTCCACCTAACTGGCCTGGCACTAGAGGGTGTTACTCTCCATTGACCTAACTAATACCATGTGCCCCACCCCAGAGATCCCCCTCAGGACCTGCCCTGCCTAACATACCCACCCAGCCTGCCCTCTCTCACCCAGTGGGCCACCTCTGCCAGCACAGTTAAAGCAGCTTCTATTCTGGGGGAACAGTCCTACATACCAGTATACCCCTAAGAATTGCAGTTGAGTCTCACCACTAGTTAGTTCAAAGGCCATTTCCACATATCAGCATACCTGCAGCAGTCATAGCTGGCTTTCTCAGTCAGTCAGGCAAGACGCCAGACCTGCCCATCACAGAATCCACAGTAGTTGAGGCCAAGCCACACAGTTAGCCAGCCAGGGGCCAACCCTTTCCAAGAGCATGACTGCAGCAATTGCAGCCCAACCACAACAGGAGGGCACACTCAACCCACACAGGAGATAGCCCTGGAGCACTTGGCTCTAAAGACCAGAAGGGACTGTGCCATATCTGCATAAGCCCAGTGTTTCAAGACTGGAGATATAGCTAATAATACCTAGTATTCAGAAACAACATGGAGAGTTAGGCAAAATGAAGAGACAAACCATCTTCCAAAAAGAAAAACAAGATTAAATCTCAGAATAAGAACTAAACAAAATGGAGAAAAGCAATTTACTAGATAAATAATTCTAAGTGATACTTATAAACCAACCAAACTTGGGAGTACAATGGATGAACTCAGTGATAATATCAGTAATCAGACGGCTTCACAGGTGAATTGTACTCAATATTTAAGGAAGAGTTAGTACCTATCCTTATCAAACTATTCCAAAGTTGAAGAGGAAGAAATGCTTCCAAACTCATTTTACCAGGCCAGCATTACACTGATACTAAAACCTGATAAAGACACTACAAAAAGGAATTCCCACTGTGGTTACGTGGTTAACGAACCTGACTAGTATCCATGAGGATGCAGGTTCGATCCCTGGCTTTGCTCTGTGGGTTAAGGATCCAGCATTGCTGTGAGCTGTGGTGTAGTTAGCAGTTGCAGCTCGGATTTGGCATTGCTGTGGCTGTGGCACAGGCCAGCAGCTCCAGCTCCAGTTTGACACCCCTAGCCTGGGAACCTCCATATGCCATGGTTGCAGCCCTAAAATACAAAAGACAAAACAAACAAACAAAAAAAGACACTACAAAAAATAGCATTACAGGACAATATCCCTGAAAATCATTGATGCAAATATCTTCAACAAAATGTTAAACTGAACTCAACAATACATTAAGAGGGTCATACAGCATGATCAAGTGGGATTTATTCAAGAAATGCAAGGACAGTTCTGTATCTGCAAATCAAGCAACATGATATACCACATTAACAAAATGAAGGATAAAACTCATACTGTCTTCTCAGTAGAAGCTAAAAAAAATTTGACAAAATTCAGTATCCATTTATGATTAAAAAAAAACAACTCAACAAAGTGGGTTTAGAGGGAACATTCTTCAACATAATAAAGGCCATATATGACATACCCACAGCTAACATCATACTCAATCATGGAAAGCTGAAAGCTTTTCCTTAAGATCAGGAGAAGACAAGTATGCCCACTCTCACCACTTTTATTCAACATAGTATTGGAAGTCCTAGACACAGCAATAAGATAAGAAAAAGAAATAAAAAACATCAAAGGAAGAGGAAAAGTAAAACTGTCACTATTTATAGTTGATATGATACTATATATAGAAAACCCTAAAGACTCCATAAAAAAAAAAAACTACTAGAACTAATGAATACATTCAGTGAAGTTTCAGGATACAAAAATCAATATAAAGAAATCAGTTGTGTTTCTATATGCCAGTAATGAACTATTAAAAAGAGTTCCACTTACAACTGTATCAAAAAGGATAAAATACCTAGGAATATATTTAATCAAGGAGGTGAAATACCGATACTCTAAAAACCATAAGACATGGATGAAAGAAAATGAAGAAAATACCAATAAATGTCAAGATACACAGGATCATAAATTTTAAAAATGAATATTGTTAAAATGTCGATAGTACCCAAAACATCCTACAGATAAAATGAAATACTACTCAGCCATAAAAAATAATTAATAAACTATTCTATTCTTTTATCCACGGGTAGCACCAAAATTCTCCATAAAATAAAATCAAAATTATTTTAAAACTATACTACTCTCTGAAGACTCATTTCAAGGGACAACTTAAGTAATAGAAATAGAAAAAGTATAGGGTAGGAACAAAGTAGTTCTTTAAACAAGGAAGCCAATATTCCTTAGGTGTTTATAAATTAAAAAACAGCCACATACTTACACACACATATACACACTCACACACATACACACTTACATAGAGCCTCCACAGGCATTTCTACACAAAAAAAATGTATTTCTTTTTATTTCTATATTTAAATATTATTCCAATATTTTAAATGTTATAAACATAGAAAAGGCTCTGTGTAAATATTAGATATTTATAAATACTTCTGTCATTGCATAAAATTAGCGCTCATCAGACTGTATGAAAGAGAGAAAGAAAATAAATGTAAATCTGTACATTTTGGGTTGATTAGTTTTGAATGTAAGATTTTTTAATATGAAAATATATTAACTAGAAAATGATGAATTTTCTTTAATACTCTATAAATAATTTGAAAAAACACTACTTTAGATACTTTAAACATTATCATGAAACATACATTACATTTTAGTGTATTTTTAAATTTTTATTTGCTTGTTTGTTGCATCTTCAAGGTTTTGGATGTTATCAAAATATTTATACATGATAATAAACTGATAGTTCCAGGGTAAATAAGTTTTCTTCATTTAATTTTACCATGCTGAAAAAACTCTAAGAAACATTTTTTTAATTATAAAAACACAATAAAAGGTGGCATAGCATAACAAGACCTAAAATCTACAATATTAATTAAAGAATATAGAAAAGTGTCCAAGAAATAAAAAGATCAGTCAAAATATCTGGTTGTCAACTCAAAGTTAAATCAGGATCATAGGTTGGCAGATTATTTTTTAATAAGAAAATATTTATTTCCCTTTTTTTTAATTCTTTTTTTTGAATTCTTTTTTTTTTTTTTAATGGCCTCATCTGCAGCATAGGCTCCCAGGCTAGGGGTCAAATCAGAGCTACACCTGAGGCCTAAGTCATAGCCACAGCACACAGCAACACTGGGTTGGAGCTACATCTGTGACCTACACCACAGCTTGAGGCAATGCCGGATCCTTAACCCACTGAGTGAGGCAAGGGATGGAATACACATCCTCACGGACACTACGTTGGGTTCTTAACTTGCTGAGCCACAATGGGAACTCCTCCCTCAGTATTCTTAATTTGCCAAAAAACAGAACTTTATTTAAAATAAGAAGGCATTTGGGGGAAGAACATGGAGTAACTCACAAGTTTAAAGGAAACTTAGCAAAACTTGGGCTCTGAGAGTCCAGTAACCACATTGGGATCTAGAGAATAACAACTGGAGTTCCTTTTGTGGCTCATCGGTAAAAAGTCTAACTAGTAGCCATGAGGACGCTGGTCCCATCCATGGCCTCACATAGCAGGTTAAGTATCCACCGTTGCCATGAGCTGTAGTGTAGGTTGCAGATTTGGCTCAGATCCTACATTGCTGCGGCTGTAGCGTAGACCAGCAGCTGCAGCTCCGATTCAACGCCTAGCCTGGGAACTTCCATATGCTTCACATGTGACCCTAAAAAGAAAAAAAATAAATAAAAAAAAAAAAAAGAGAGAGAGAGAGAGAAAGAATGACGACTGATAGGCTTTTTCAGATGAAGCTAGAGTATCTGGATTATCAGTCTCACAAAAGCTGCAAGAAGTGAGGAGGAATACCTCCCTAAAGGAAAACAGAGTTTCAACAACTGGAAGAAAGTAAAATGGATGCAGGTAGGAAAAGCCATTAGGTAAAAACATCAATATTCCAAGGCAGCAGGAAATCATTGCTAAGACCTCATTAAGAATTAAAAAACAATAATATTGTTTTGCTTTTTAAAATTCTAGCAATAGTTAAAACAAAACATTGGCTAGCACACTCATAATAAGGATTGGAGAAATGTCCAAATATCAGCCAATACAAAGATATTCTCCTTTGCTACAACTGCAGTATCTGGTTAAATTACTCAGTGTGGTAATATAAAACAGGCAATATGGAGACTCAAAGAACAGAGAACAGTTCTATTCACCTCTATTACTGTGAGAAGACTTTTGAGTTGTCACACTTCTGAATCGCAAATTGAGATTTTTCTGCCTTTAAATTCTTAGAACAATTTTTCTTCGATAGTGTCCAAAATAAAGGCCAAAATTTCCATTTCATTTTTGGTGAGGTAATTTGGCCATGGAAGAAATAAACTCCATAGATGTGTTCATTAAAAGTCTTTAATTAGATATATTAGCAATCATCTTGAGGGAGTTCCCATTGTGGCTCAGTAGTAATAAACCTGACTAGTATCCATGAGGATGCAGGTTCAATCCCTGGCCTCACTCAGTGGGTTAAGGATATGTTGTTGCCATAAGCTGGGGTGTAGGTTGCAGATGTGGCTTAGATCCTGCATTGCTTTGGCTGTGGTATAGGCCAGCAGCTGCAGCTCGGATTCGACCCCTAGCTTAGGAATTTCTGTATGCCAAAAGTGCAGCCCTAAAAAAAAAAAAAAATCATGAGCTCGCTTACAGAGACATAATGAGAATTTATTATCAAGATTTAAAGTATTTGCTATTTTTCAAGGTGAGGATGTAGCAAGGTCATAGAGAAGGATGGGAACAAGGAATACAGTGCTATCTGGAACACAATAATTATTTTATCTCTATTTTTATTTTTCTCTGAAAACCTACCCTTTCTTCTTTATGCTTCTAGTTGATAAATAAAGGCTGCATCACAGCACCTTTGGAAAAAATATGATTGGCCCAGTTTAAGTTAGTCATCTATCTTGAACCCTATAAAATGTGTTCGGAAGAGTAGAGTCTTTTTTTTCAAAACTAACTGTAACATCCCATTCCTGTAAGTAAAAGTATTGATAAATGGATTACATTGAGGCCAACAGGCAAATGTGCAAAAGTTACTTTGTTTGTTCAATGGGTATAAGCTGTGTAAACTAAGCTAACTATTGTCTACGTGTGTATCATTTTCATTTTTTTAGATAAATTGGGCTTGAGTTTAGAAAACTGTAAAGATAAAGAAAACTGTTAGAGAGAAATGGGTGATGTGGATCACAAATCATAAATAGTAAGATAAGGAATTGAATGTCTGGCTGAGAGAATTACCAGAAAAGAATCACTGTTAAGAACAATGTGGCCTTGCAGCCAAGAGCAATAAGGTTGGTCATTAAGGATGAAGCTCAGAAGCAGTGACTCTTCAGGGTGACTCTGTAACACCAGAAATTACTGATGTAGGGCTAAATCAAGACTGAACTAAGACATTGGACCCTAAGATCACCAGGTATAGACTATAGTAACAGAAAGAGCTGGCTGCTCAGTAATAAAGATCAACTAACTGCACCTTAACAGATAGCACCAGTGAACACAACAAATACCAGATCTATCGCTGTGGAGAGGAGACCAAGTAAGTAAAATCCCAGTGAGCTTTTCCGCCATGAAACATAGTGAGGACCTATCACTTACCTCCAGCTGCCTCCTTGCAGAAGGCTGCAGGGGAAAGTTAATGTAGCCCTGATAGAACCTGCACTCTTAACCTGACTAAATTTTTAACAGAGAGGGTCTATTTAAAACTGAAAGGTGCTCTTAAAACTGGAACATGCTAAGATATTGCTAATAAATGACGTTTATCCTCACTGCCTACAAGGATAAGAGTCTGTGAAAAAGTTTACATCAGTTGCATAAAATAATTAAGCTATAACTTTCATGAACATCTGACCATATGTACACTTTTGTCATCGTTGTTTCTTTTTCTGGCTGCCCCAAAGGCATATGAAGTCCCCAGGCCAGGGATCAGATCTGAGATGCAGTTGCAACCTATGCTGCAGTTTTTGCAATGCCGGATCTTTAACCCACTGTACCGAACCAAGGATTGAACCTGTGTCCTGCTGCTACAGATGCTGCCAATCCCATTGCACCATGGTGGAAACTCTACATGTTGATAATCCAGTTACACTGGAAAAAGCTTAGCAACTTGGATCTAAAGTACAGAAAGTACACATAATTTAAAAGAGGAGGACTTAAAAAAAGGAGTAAGAGAGGAGTATTAAAATGTCATAGCAAAAATAGTCATTTATAAAGAGAAATAAAGGAGTGCCATAAGAGAGGTAGAGTTGAGTGACGGCTTACATAGTCAGGTGAGATCAAAATAAACTGCAGTCAAATTAACTCCTAAAAATCCTTGGGAAGCTAATATGGTGTTCCCATTTTAACTCTTAATAAGGACACCTAAGGAAATCATACAAAGTCCTATTATTCTAGCCTCTAGAATCCATATCCCACAGATTATCTAATGCATTATTAAGCATTCAATTCCCCCACTAAATATCTTGTAAAATTTTTAATGAGATAATTTGCATTTTTGACATTTATATAAGGAGTGGCTATGACTGACTAAATTTATGTTTTCCTTTATTTTTTTTTTGGATCATGAATAAATTTTTGCCAACTGAGAAAATTACAAAGTTATTTTTAATTGTGAAAAATCTGTTATAAATACCAGACTTAACAGTAACAAACACTGAATTCATGTGTTAGTAGCCATTTAATTAAATACTAATTTCAGTTTTTCAAATTTCTGTACTTTGACGTCCGTATATTTTATTTCAAGGTTCAAATATGTTTAGAGGACTTTTAATAACTCCAAAGTCTGAAAACAACTTGGTTCAGAGATATCACATTGAGTCCAATATAGCCAACATCTAGAATAAGAACCATAACACCACAAATCACTGTTTTTCCATGGAACAGCTCTTGTAACATTGGGTTGAGTTGGGGAACTAAGTAATAAAAATATATTTGTGCATCTTTGTGTGTGTGCAGTGTGTGTAATAAAAATATATTTGTGTGTGTGTGCGCACAGTGTGTGTATGATATGATATATATATCATATGTATATATGATTACAATGAAGTGAGATAGTCAAACTAAGTTATGTATATAGGAAATTAGAATCACCTTAGGAGCAACAGATATCCCACCTCTCAGCTTACTGCAGACCATACATTTAGCAACTGAAATGGGAGACAGAATCCTTTACACAATTTAGATACAGTCTGTCCTCCACATCAGTAGGTTGTCCATTTGCTAATTCAACCAATTGATCCCCAGATGGTTGAACCCCAGGGCCCACAGATGTGTTAGGGACTTGAGCATCTGAGGGATTCTGGTATCTTTGCAATCAATCCCGAGTGATATGGAGGGACAACTATGGTTGGTTTTTCTTCAGCTTCTCTGTCATTTCTTTCTATCTCTCTTTCATATCTCTCCATTGTGTGCAATAGTTTATACTTGGACTCCAAGTTACAATCTGAAGGGCTGTGAGAAGGGCAGAGGAAAGCACACACTCAAGTGGGAGATGTCAAGGATAGTTTAATAAGAAGAAGCTACCTCTTGAGATTGGCATTAAAAGAAGAGTAAAATTTTAACAACATTTTTTTTCCCCTAAGAGGCTTGGTATTCTTGCTGACAGAGGTACATAAACAATGGAATAAAGTCAGCAAAGGTTGAGTATGTTTGAAGAGTAGCAGAAATAGAGTGTTTTCAGAAAAACAGCAGAAAATAAGGTTAGAAAAAAAGAGATAGGAACATAACATGGAGAGTTTGTTCTAATATTATTCCAGGCTATTTGGAGGTATGTTAAGGACAAATGTTCTTCATTGCTTCTGCTGCTGTCTTTAAAGAACCTCTGAGTTCTTAACTTAAAGTTGGTGAGTTTATGCAGGCCGGTAACTATTACTTTCTGCATTTCACATTCCATACTCCTTTCCTTCAAAGTTGTCTAATCAGTACCAAGTCTCATTTCCACATTACTTGCTGTACTCATTTGATGGTGTTTGCTCTAGGGCTCCTTGCAACTTGCAACAGTGATAATGGAAAGGTGTAGAAAAGAAGAAAAGGAGCTGTCATTCATTGCCAGATGATTTGAAAAATAAAATCTGAAGATTATGTGCATACTTTCAGCTGTAAATACCTCTTCAGTAATAGCAAGCCTGAAAAATGCACTCTCACTGTTCTAAGTAACCTTTCAGAAGTTCCTGTTGTGGCTCAGCAGGGATCCCTGTAGGCATGTGGGTTCAATCCCTGGCCTTGCTCAGGGGGCTGTGGATCCCTGTGCTGCAGCAAACTGCAGCTTAAGTTGCAGATACTGCTCTAGTGTTGCTTTGGCTATGACGCAGGCCTGCAGCTGCAGCTCTGACTTGACCCCAAGCCTAGAAACTTCCATGTGCTGCAGGTACGGCCCTAAAAATTAAAAAAAAAATAACCTTCCATACTTTTGGTCAAGGCAACATATAATTTTCTTTAGGAGACAAGGGTTCTTTTTTCTTTTCATGTTGCTAATATTGAGTAAAATTGTAATAGTTCTTGTATTTTTCTATTAAACTGTGTCTGTTCTGTCACTGAAGAAGCAGCAAAGGACCCCTTCTTACTTGACCTTGATTTCTATAAGAACAAGTAAGTGTAACCTAAGTTTTATTGTGTCCTTACTATGGGCCAGTTGCTGTATTAGATGTTTGTATGTTTATTACTTTATTTAATCCTCATACCAACTTTAGAGATTAAGTATTATTATCCCCTTTTTATAAAGGAAGTATAGAGGTTGGGTAACTTGCTAAATGTCATACAACTAGTAAATGTTAGAGCTGTCTTTAAAACTCATCATTTATCATCCTTATACTATTATTTATAAAACATTTCATTGATATTAATAAGTTCTGTTTATTTTCACTAACACATACATATAACATAATCTGATGGAAGCTCTGTGTACAGTTTGTGGAGTACTTGGTATTCTGAGTGATCAATGCATACTATATATACCTTATGCATATATCCCAGGACTTGAACCATATTTTCATGAATTTTTCCCTCACCTTGGAGCTCTGAGTTTGACATCTGCCTTTCTAACCTATCTATGAGCCTAGGTGGTCAGGTAAACTACGTGGTGATGTACAACACAACTTTTTTTTTTCTTTTTTCGGCCACACCTGTGGCATGTGGAAGTTCCCAGGGCTGGGGGGGTGGGAAGTCAGGGAGGGATGGAATCTGAGCTGTAGCTGATGCAACGCTAGATCCTTAATCCACTGTGCCACAGTGAGAACTCCTTCCCCACAACTTTCTGGATTAGAACTCAAAGTCCAGTCATGATATTAGTTCTAGAGGAAATTGTGCTATGTTCCATGTTGATGTCTACAAAGTGGACCACAGGGAAAGGGAAAAATGCATAATACATACAGGGTATGGCCTACACCATCTGGAACTATACATTCATTTAACTTGGACCAAATTACACTTTGGTTCAGTTCTCTAAGGATATTTAATAGGTACATATTGTGGAGATTAAAACAAGATGGTAAAATGTTAAAAGTGGGGAATATTTTACAAGGCTCAGTTTCACCATTACTGTATCACTCTGTGTAGGTCACTTCAGCCTCCCAGAGTTGGGTTTGCCTGACCAAGTAAATAAGGATGACTATAGTGCCTGCCTAATAGATCACCTCATTGACAAGTCCTGAAATAATTCATTATACATGAAGTATTTTTTAAACATGTTTTTTAATCTTAATTTTTAAAATAAAGATAATGGGTTATCAGCTCATCATAATTTTCCAAATCTAATATTTTGATTAGCCATTTGCTAAAATAATGTCTTCAATGAAATTTCTGTTATAGTGTTCAACAGAGTCCTTCTCTTCAAAGGACTTTCAAAGAAAAAAATGTTTAAAAACTTGGTGTTTTCTATTTATGTTCAGAGAACTATGTATTTTGTATCAACATCTTTGCAAGTAGATAAAGCGTATTTTGTTCCAGTACTTCATGATCTAAATTATGATTCATTAAAAACATTATGGGGCATGTATTTCTTTTAGAAAACATAGCCCCAGTGACACCCCAAAAGGTGTACATTTCACTTTTAAGGAACTTATCACATTTGTTCTCTTTAACTGTTATTTAATTTGCCTACTGTAGACATCTGCTACATGACTCTTTCAGCTTTCCATTAAGGCAAATTACTGGAAACCTGGGTTACTGTGGCAGTGAGGGGTAGCCCTCATTGTTTTTCCATGTCAGTCATCTCAGCAGTGTTAGTCTGGTAGTGAGTGCTAACCACTAGGGGAGTTTAGACTAGCATACCTTTGCAAAGCTTTAGATTGTGAATCCTGGGATGGAACCACTCAGATAGAAAGGCCTGTTTCCATGGCAACAGGAACAGCTCCTATTGTTTCAGTTTGTCACTCATCACAGCAATGTTTGCCTTGGGAGACTGCGCTAAGCATGTCTAGCTGCATTTTGTTGTGGATTCAAGAGATTGGATGGCAGTGCTGCTATGGTTACCAGGGTTTTTGTCTTAGGGGTGATCCTAGAATAAAGAAATTTCTATGGTTCCAAAAACATTTTATATAAGTAGCAGTAAAATAAAAAGAAGTTGTGATAACTAATTCCCTTCTGGGACAATGATTAACAAAGTGTGACAAGTCTGACTTCCTTTTTTTATTTTTTTGGTACTTGTGGTAATAGGGTGGTTGGAAATGAGAAAATGGGAATTAGGAGAGGTTAAGGAAAATTAGAATAAGAGTTAAGGATAACATAAAATCATCATTTGCCATTTCTTTTGAAAATAAGAATAGAAAGAGAAGGGCTAAAAGAAAAACATATAGTAAATATTCCTATAGTCAAGGAATCTCTTTTATCATTCTCTACCTAACTTTAGATGAACTTCTCCCCAGAGTTATAAAAATAATTCCTTTTTCTCAGTCATATCATGACCTCTTCTCCAGCACTGATCACTTAGGGTGAAGAGGAATATACAGAACATGGAAAACCTTCCAGCTAACAACACTTTTAAAGATTTTATTTGCTCCTTAGTCCCACCCTTCATGGGTCCAAGAATTGATGCAAATAAACAGCCATTGAGAATTACAGAAAAGGCTACAACCAATTCTGTCATCTCTTCTCAGATTATATGGAAACTATTACATCCCTAGAGCATCAGAACACTGCAAATTTGACAAAACTTAGCACAAGTTTATTTTCTAGAAAATTATTAAAAGCATGAGAAACTGTAGAGATGAGCACTATTTTTTTCATTTTTATTTTATGATTTTATCTTAGTATTTCTCCTATTTCTAATTCTACCATGTGATAATCATTGAATCAAATGCATTACCTGCATGGTTTCACTTAAGTTTTACTAAAAACTTTTGAGGAAAGTATTATTATTCCTGTTTTCAGAGGGACTGCAGATAGCTGGCAGAATTATTTGAACTTAGACACTAAGTTCTACTGGTATATGTTTCTTAGAATAGAACATCCTCATTTTTGAATCACCCTAATCAGATCATACTGTGTGTACCCCCTTATTATTTTTTGAATATGAGTGATCTGTGAATTATCAAGATACTGTCCATAGCTAGACATTATTTTGAATGTCCATAAGGAGTGATAATTTCCCCTTCACTTGTGGACTTTGACAAATCTTTCATGTTCATGGAGTAATAACGCATTCTTTTGATCTTAGCAAACATATAATGAGCAACTAACTATTCTGTGATGAATTCTTTAATAGGTTATGAAGATATATGATATGCATTGTTTTCTCAAAACATTCTTTTGGAAAATATAGCATAAGATACTGGAACTATAATGTTTTTGGCCCAGAAGTGGAAGGTTTGCAGCCACGGTTGACAGGGCACAAAATGCTTCGGAGACATCTGGGGATGAAATCGTGTTCTGCCCATATGGTAGGAAATGACTCTTCATCCCACTGAAACAGGAAGTCAGCTTTAACTCCCTAGGCCCCTGTTCAGTTTATGTTCTCCATAAATTCTATCTCTTAATTCTAACTCGGAGAATAAGTAGAAGGGATGTGTAAGAGACTCCAGCTTTCCTCTTTTTTTTTGTGGAATTTGGGCACATTGAAGAAAGTAATTTTCTTTCCCTCCCTCCCTCCCTCCCTCCCTTCCTTCCTTCCTTTCTTTCTTTCTTTCTTTCTTTCTTCCTTTCTTTCTTTTTCCTTCCTTCCTTCTCCCTTTTCTTTCTCTCTCTTTCTTCCTTTCTTTCTCCCTCTCTTTCTTTCTTTCTATCTATCTATCTGTGGCTGTACCTGCAGCATATGGAAATTCTTGGGCTAGGGGTCAAATCAGAGCTGCAGCTGAGGTCTACACTACAGCCACAGCAATACTAGATCTGACTCATATCTGTGCAGTGCTGTATCCTTAACCTACTAAGTGAGGCCAGGGGTTGAATTTACATCCTCAGAGAGACTGTCAGGTCCTTAACCCCTGAACCACAACAGGAACTCCAAGCAGTATTTTTTTAAATGCTATTTTCTCCCATAGACTTTATTCCCAGAATAAATACGTTCAGAGCTTTTAGAAGAACTTAGCTTGAAATCCAGGACCATTTTATGAGATGTAGTTAAAGACTGTGCAGTACAAGACACATGGTAATTGCAAGTGTTGAAAAACTATTTTATTTTGAAGAGTCAACTTTTTAACTAAAGAAACTGAATACATGTATATGCACATATATATATGCATATATCAATAATTGTGTGTGTACATGTAAATATATACAGAACTAATATCAAGATTTAAGAATTTAATCAGAAGGATAATGAAAGCCTGTATTAGTGCCTTTGCATAAGTAGTATTTCATAGCTATTTTCTGAATGAATGAATGAGTAAACTTTGAGAGAAAAAGATAAAATACTACTTGACTGCCTTAGTTAAAATTAAAGGTTATTATGTCAAATCAAAGTCTAGAATTTTTATGATCATTTTTCTTTATTGTATTTCTCATTTGCTTAATATCCTAGTTACCTTTAAATTTTTATGATTAAAAGGTAATTATATTTTCGAATATGCAAGTAGTATTGAAGATATGTTTTATGCCTTGTACACATAAATTCTTGAGTTTGGAACATTGTTTACTCTTTGTCTCCTATCCAGTGCCATCTCCTTGCAACATTCAGGATTTTTCTTTCATTCAAAAAATATATATGAAGACCTTCTCTGTGTACTATGCTGGGCATTGATGGAGGGGAGATGAATGGGTTGAGGAAGAAAGGATTAGTCATACATATATCTATGAAAATTTGTCTAGAGTACTGTGATTGAAAATAAATGTATTTTAAATTATCTTAATTGATAGATGTATTAAGATCAATCAAAAGTGTATGCTATTAAAAAAAAAAATCAGTCTAACGTAATTTCCAAGAATAAACTCATGCCATCTGACCACCACAAACATTTACTAAGCATCAAATATCTGTGTGTAGCTTTAATGCAAAAAATGGAGATATGAATTATAGAATATCTTCCAGAACATGAATTGTTCCATAAACTGCCCAGTGCCCCACAGTCTTGAATTCTGACATTCTATCAGTTTGGCAGATCTTCCTTTCCTTCTCCTCTGTGTAATGTTTCCTCTATTTTCAAGACCCATCTTAAAACTCACCTTCTGCCTGCTGTCTTCCATGGCAGTTTTGTCTTCAAGAATAAATACAGTGCACTCCAATGCATTTTCATATCAATCCAGTTATGACTCTATCATGGGACAGACTACACTGATGTTTTAATTAAATTATTAAATTTTTATTTGAAGATAATTTTTTTTTTCTTTTTAGGGCATATGGAGGTTCCTAGGCTAGGGGTTGTATTGGAGCTGTAGCTGCTGGCCTACACCACAGCCACAGCAACTTGGTATCCGAGCCACATCTGCAACCTACACCACAGCTCACAATGCCAGATTCTTAACCCACTCAGTGAAGCCGGGATCGAACCTGCGTCCTCATGGATGCTAGTCAGATTCATTAACCTCTGAGCCATGATGGGAATTCCTATTTGAAGATAATTTTAAATATACATGCAGTTGTAAGACATAATAGAGAGATCCCTTGTATACTTTACTCAGTTTCTTTCCGTAGTATTATCTTACCATATTACAATACCACAACCACAATTTATTCATTGATATAGTCAAGATACAGAATATTTCCATCAATAAGAGAACCTCTCCTATATGCAACCACATCTGTATCCCTCCCCCGCCATCTTTAATAATCTTTTCTCCATTTAATAATCTTTTCTCCATTTAATAATCTTTTCTCCATTTCTATAATTTTATCATTACAATAATGCTGTATAAATGGATCATAAAGTAGGTAATCTTTTGGGATTGATTTTTAACTAAGCATAATTCCCTGGAAATTCATCCAAGTTGTATATACCAATAATATGGATATTCCACTTTGTTTAATCATTCGCTTTCTTTTTTAATCATTCATCATTAAGATGTTAGAAGAACATCTGGGCTGATGCTAGTTTTTGACTACTAGGAATAAAAGTGCTATAAACATTCATGTACAGGTCTTTGGGCAGACATAAATTTTCATTTCTCTGGAATAAATGCCCAAGAGTGCAACTGCTGGGTCTTATGGCAGTTATATATTTAGGTATTCAAGAACCTGCCAAGTTAACTTCCAGAATGGCCAACCATTTTACAGGCATGAGTGATCCATTTTCTTCCCAGCATCTGGGACTATAATGTCATATCGTTTTGTTTTGGTCATTCTAACTTTAAAAAAAATGTAAACAGGGAGTTCCTGTTGTAGCTCAGCAGAAACAAGCCCGACTAGTATCCATGAGAACGTGGGTTCGATATCTGGCCTTACTCCATGGGTCAAGGATCCAGCATTGCCGTGAGATGTGGTGTAGGTCACAGGGGGAGCTCAGATCCCTCGTTACTGTGGCTGTGGCATAGGCTGGCAGCTGTAGCTCCGATTTGACCCTTAGCTGGGAACTTCCATATGCCATGTAGTGTGGCCCTAAAGGAAACCATGTAGGAAAAAACTCCAGTGCAATCTTGGGTGGGGTTTAATGGAATCTTCTAAGAGAAGAAGCCAGTTAAAAAGTAAGAGTATAAAGGATGAGCTTTCTCCACCCAGGGAGAAAAGATAAAGGAAAGGAAGAAGTCATATGTGTCAAGTTCAGAGATAAGAGAGAGCACCAGGCAAATTGGGAAAATGTAAATAGCTTGAGAGGGTAACAGGCTATGAGGAATTTGAGGAGAAGATGCAAAGTTGAGCAAAAATTAAATAGCCAAGAGCTTTGTATGCCTCTCTGAGACTTGGCCTTCATGTAGAGGATAAAGGCTTGAGAGAGAAAATGATGGTCCCATTTTGATAGACACCTACTTCCTCTTCCCACCTGGCACTCTCTTAATTTAGACAATTAAGATGTGAGCAAGAAAAGAAAACCCATTGGAGGAGAAGGAGGAGGAGTGATCAGGGAGTTCCCGTCATGGCTTAGCAGTAACAAACCCAACTACTATCCATGAGGACGCAGGTTTGATTCCTGGCCTTGCTCAGTGGGTTAAGAATCCAGCCCACTGTGAGATATGGTGTAGGTCGCAGACATGGCTCAGATCCCGTTGCTGTGCCTGTGGTGTAGGCCTGTAGCTGTAGCTCTGGTTTGACCCCTAGTCTGGGAATTTCTATATGCTGTGGGTGTAGCCCTAATAAGACCAAAAAAAAAAAAAAAAAAAAGAGGAAGAGTGATCAATGATGGAAGATGAATTCTTTTTTAGCCAGAAACCTGAGGGATGTGGAGTGACAAGCCAGTGAGGAGCTTAGAGTAGGGACCATCAAACTACACTCATGAGCCAAATCTAGCTTACCATCTGCTATTACAAATAAAGTATTATTAGAACACAGGAATGTCATTCATTAACATATTATCTATGGCCATTTTTACATACGATAACAGAGTTGAGAGAATGACACAGACACCGTCTGTCTCATAAAACCAAAAAGTTTTCTATCTGGTTCTTTACAGAAAATGTTTTTAATTCCCTTTTTAAAGCAAAGAACCATGTGATTAATAAAAGGACTCTCAAGAATCCTTTGGATTTATCAGTAAGGTTTGGGGAGACTCTGTGAGAGCAATTTTTAGTAAAATGGCTGATGCTAAACATAAAGAATGAGATAAAAGCAAGTGCAGAGACCAAATGTAGTCACATTCCCACCACCAACTCACTCTCACCCCAAACCTAAAAAATGAAGTGTATTATCTCCATTCACTGATGAGGGAACAGATTTCAGAGATTTTGAGCAACTCAGCCAAAGTTGGACAGCAAGTGGAATGGAATGGAATACAGTTCTATTTAATCAAAATCCAAATTCTTCCTGCTAGTTTGGATTTTTCCATAGTATTTAACATTGAGAGCCCAAAATTCAAGCCTCATGTAGTTGTTTTATGTTCCAAAAACTGTGCACTTAGAAGGCAAACTATTCTTACAGATAAATAAGATCTTGAAAATTCATCTGTTATCCCTGCCAAGGCATAATTAAAGAAGTGAGATTGTTTAATAACTATGTTCAATTAATCCGAAGTCATTCTCTCTCCAAATGTAAAAAAAAAAAAAAAAAACTTACTCCCTAGACCTATCTATCTTATAGAAACCAGCTACTCAGATTAAGATTTCATAGACATGGAGTTCCTGTCATGGCTCAGTGGTTAACGAATCCGACTAGGAACCATGAGGTTGTGGGATCGATCCCTGGCCTTGCTCAGTGGGTTAAGGATGCGGTGTTGCCGTGAGCTGTGGTGTAGGTTGCAGACGCGGTTCAGATCCCGCATTGCTGTGGCTGTGGTGTAGGCCGGCAGCTACAGCTCCTGTTAGACCCCTAGCCTGGGGACCTCCATATGCCGCAGGTACAGCCCTAGATAAAGCAAAAAGACAAAATAAAAAGATTTCATAGACATAATGCAATTCTTTTGCAATATCATCTGTTGTAAAATATTTGCAAAGAAAATGAATAAGTACAATCTTTTAAATTAATAAAAATTAAGGGAAGAATAGTAACAATAATAACAATAGGGGAGAGAAATTTCTAATGAAAGGAAAGAGAAACCTGGTAGATCAGAACTTACTATCCTATAAGGGTCTACATGAAGAAACTGAATAAAAGAAGACAAACATTTTTTTCCTAATAAATAATTCACTATTGTCCAAATTCATAGATGCATGTTAAATAAATGAGACATATTAGTCTCATTTTTCATCATTCCTTTATCAGTTTTCAGGCCAGCAATTTTAAGCAAGATAGAAAGATTTGGAGGGAGGGGTTGCTATAAAATGTCATCATTAATTAGAAATTAATTTAGGAGTTCCCTTAGTGGTTCAGTGGTTAACAAACCTGATTAGGATCCATGAAGATGCGGGTTCAATCCCGGCCTTGCTCAGTGGGTTAAGGATCCAGCACTACCGTGAGCTGTGGTGTAGGTCGCAGACGCAGCTCAGATCTGGCATTGCTGTGGCTGTGGTGTAGGCCGGCAACTGTAGCTTCAATTTGATCCCTAGGCTGGGAACCTCCACGTGCCACGAGTGCAGCTGTAAAATAGCAAAAAGAAAAAAAAAAAGAAAAGAAATTACTTTAAAGCAGTTGTCTTCAGTAGGGGCAATTCCAGATATTTGGAAATGGCTAGAGACAGTTTAGGCTGACACAATCGGGGGGTAGGGAAAAGTGCGGCTGACATCTCATGGGTAGAGGCCAAGGATTCTGTTAAAAGTGGGGGAATTCACAGGACAGCCCACTACAACAAATTTGCTAGCCCAGAATGTCACTCATGCACAGTTTGGGAGATCCCATTTCAAAAGAACACCACTGTAGCACAGTGGCATTCCAGCCAATGACACGGTCTCCAAACATACTGCCTCTGGTCAGGCAAACGTTACATGCCAAGTCATGGACTATAACCCTTCAACTCTCGTAGCTGGAAAGGCGAGCCTAAAAGGGAGAATTATAGAAAGACTAAAAATAATATATCAAATAATAATAGTGTAACATAGCAATACTGTCACGTATGATTTTTAATAAAAATTTGTCCTCCTCTTAAAAGATGGTATTACATACATATCTAACTATATGTATATGCCCTTTGGACCAGCAGATTGTAGTACATAAAAACAGTATAATGAAGACCTATACAAGGCATATTGTCAATGCATCCACAAGGAGAGAGATAAATGTGTGACTGAGAAAGTACTTGTCAAACACAAGCTGCAGCTGTGTATAACTAATACCTAATTACTCAACTAGAACATATTATCCATCAGGCAGAACAAAGTTGAGTAATTTGCTATCATTTACTGAGATAATTTACCAAATTACTGCATAAAAATACACTTAACTCATATTAAAGTTATGACACTGACCAATGAAACACAAGAATATTAAGAATTAATGGTGATTTGACTTAACATTCATTTCTGGGATTTAGAAAATACACTCAAAGGGAATAAACCAAAGGTAGATAAAAATCTCAAATGAAAACCAGAAATTGACCTCAGAATTCTTCCATAACTACTATAAAGATTTTAATAAATTTTGGTACTCAAAATCTATAATATGGAAAATGTCAGTAATAATTTAAAAAATGAATTACATTTGTTACTGCTTTGGTTTCTTATCTGTTATAAAACAAATTATATACAGATATTACTGTATAATTTAATTTGGATAGAAATGTAATGTTGATAAACATTACCTTCACGGTTGTTAATAAACTCTACAAAGATGAATTGGAGAAAAATCTTCTGATGACTGACTTTGTCATCAAGTGAGCCCTGGAAACGTCCTCTGGTAAATTGCTTCATTGCTCTCAATTTTTCACTACTGTCTTGTATTAGAACTACAGAGTCTATGACCTTTGTGACATGACTTTGCATTACTTCCACTAATATGCTAAGAGTATGTTTCATCATTTAATTGATGTTGAGTTTAGTTACATGACTTGTTTTTTCCAATTGCATATGGGCTAAAGCAATGGGCTCTAGACACAAGCTGAAACCTTTAGGTGCATTTCATAACTCTACTCACCTTTTCTGTCGCTGTTTACTTTCAGGCATTTGCCACTATAGAAACATACCTTACGTGGCTATTAACAAATAAGAGAAATGCAGAGCTGGCCCACAACTTGAAAGCAATGGCGATATCTGTCATAGCAACCCTGTGAGATTTTTGAAGTTGTTTATTAAATAGCAAAAACTACTTTTGGTTGATACTGTGGATGTTAGATGCTGACCTCCCTACTACTCATTTCCCTGATTTTTAATTGAAGACCCATCTCACTCAGAGAGTTGCTAGGGTAAACCAAGTCTTTGGTCACTGTAAATTTGATTGAGTTGTGGACACAACATTTTAGTTGGGCCAATCACAGTAAATTTCAAGACTTCCGGAAAAGTTACAGAAAAGAACTTCACTTTTTCCCCCCTAGTCTTTTATTAGAAGACTGAGAAATTTAAGCTTTACAGAAATCTTCCTGACACAAGAAGAAACTGAATGCTAAATAGATTTAAGCCATCAAATTTGCAAGTAGAGTCGAGAGACAGAAAGAAACAAATTTTGATGAGGTGGCCCAGTGTCTGAACCAAACTATACCTGAAAATTAATCTAGCTCTGGATCTTTTCTTTATATGTGTTGATAATTTCTTTTTATTCTTTAATCCAATTTTAATTGTGTTATTGGTCACTGACAACAGAGAGATTTGTAATGGAATAAAATGTCTATGATGCCAATTTAAAGAATAGAAAATAGAGAAAGTATTTTATTAATTAAATTTTATTGAGGTAACATTTACTTATAACATTATATGAGTTTCATGTGTACAGGATTGTATTTCTACTTCTTTATACCCTATAATATGCTCACAAGACAAAAAATAACAAGTTTTGGTAAGGATGAGGTTGGTGGAAGTAAAAATTGGTGCAGCCACTATGGAAGACAGTTTGGAGGATCCTCAAAAAATTTAGGAGTTCCCGCCGTGGCTCAGTGGTTAATGAATCCGACTAGGAACCATGAGGTTGTGTTCGATCCCTGGCCTTGCTCAGTGGGTTAACGATCCGGTGTTGCCCTGAGCTATGGTGCAGGTCACAGATGCGTCTTGGATCCCACGTTGCTGTGGCTGTCGCGTAGGCTGGCAGCTGTAGCTCCGATTAGACCCCTAGCCTGGGAACCTCCATATGCTGGGAGTGCAGCCCTAGAAAAGGCAAAAAGACAAAAAAAAAAAAAATGTAGAACAGAACAACCATATGATCCAGCACCTCTTCTGGGTATTAATCCAGAGAAAATATTCTTTTTAAACACAATTTTCCTTTATTTGAATGGAAACACTGTTATTCTGTAATGTGTATAGAAAGAATAATTTACTGCAGAAAGAAAACAATTATAAAAGCATATGCAAAATATGTGCTAAATCTCCTACTATTCATATAATTTTCTTATAAAAGTGAGTATCATTGTCATAATTATAGTTTATCTAAATCCCAATGTAAATTAACATTTCAAAGACAGGCTAGAGTTATAACATTTTTTTCTACAGGACAAAGTATTTTATCAATTCAGACTAAATTTATAATTTTCAAACTTCACACGAAGTATGAGACTATTTAAAACTTTACTAAATTTAAAATGAACAAATAATCTCAGTCTTATAAACAAGACAAACACCTCTGATGACAGAGAAGATAAGTTATATCTTTCCTAAAGTCAAGTTGCATAAGCCTATTTTTCTAGTTTTTTTTTTTTTTTTTTTCTGTAATTGAGTAAAGGAAATCTACTTGTGTTAGTTGATAAGTTGCCTCGACTCTGTGAAAAGTTTTCCTTGGCAACTATCAGTAAAACGGCCAAGTATTTAATAATTATGTTATCAGATGTTAATACTCTTTTCTTTTTTAATGTTATTTTTTCCATCATCCATTTGCATTTCATAACATACTCTATTGCTTAGAGGTTGTTACTGTTAATATTAAAACTTAGGTGTATTCTGTTTATTGTGTACTGCCCCATCTCCTCTCATTAGACTATACGTTCTACAAAGGTAGATTTTTACCCTAAAGAGTACTTCAGAAAAATAACACACTCAAAAATACACATATAAACAAGATGTTAACAATGATACAGAACCTACAAAGCCGTCACTGTTCATTGGAATATCATGTTCTTTTCCTGCTCTATTGTACTGCCCTTTAATATAATTTCTTTTATTTGGATATGAGTTACTTACTTGATGGATCATGAAACTCCACATGCCTGTATTATGAGAGTAATGTTTTCTAGCTATGCTCAGCTGTGCTCTAGCTTTTCTCAAATATGGCATATGTGGGTGGGAGGAAGGCTTCTTTAATTCTTGAAAGGGAGTGACAGAACTACTTCTCTCTGCCTCTTTCACCAAAAGAAAATAAATATACACTTAAACTTAGCTATCCTCTAGGACCACCTAGAACATGATTTCTTAAAATAGAATCCAGAGATAATAACTGCATCACAGCTTGAGTGCTTGCTAAAAACAAAGACCTCTGTGCCCCAACCTAATGTTTTAGTGACTGAAATTGGAGAAGGCAGGACAAAAAGGTTTGCACTTTTAACAAATAGCCCCATGTAATTTCTGTGTGTATTAATATATACATTAAGCATTATTCAACAAGTAAATGTTCATCACCTACTATGTGCTATTTTGTATGCTGATTTCTGGGACTATAATAATAAACAGAAAGACATAATCCCTTTCCTCCTGGGATTTCAGCCTCGTGAGGATCCAGATGTTTATAAGACATCACACAAACAGGCTCAGACTCTCAGCTGGGGCATGGGCTATGAAGGACAGAAATACAGAAATATGGACAGTTGACCAAAGTTTTCAAGGAAAGTATCTCTGAACTGAAACCTAAAGCTGAATATAAATGAACTGAGGAAGAAGGGAAAAGAGGGTTTTGTTCCAGGCAAAGGGCAAATTATGTCATAAATCATATTGTGGGAGAGGAGCATGAAGAGAGAAGGACCTAAGCCCAGGGCCTAACAGCAACAGGGTAGGGGGAGTAGATTGTGAGGAGCTAGAGAGAAGGCCATTGAGTCATAGAGTAGCTCTGCTTTTACTCTACAAATACAAAGAGAACCTCTTGGAGGCTTTAATGGGAGAGAGGACACTGGCAGGGTTATAGTTGTACTGTCCAATTAGGTAGCCACTAGTTAATAATGTAATAAAATTAGAAGTTCAATTCCTCAATCACACTAACTATATTTCAAGTGCTTAATTGCCATGT
>PVHT021183699.1:57549939-57582439 GCA_004024745.2 Catagonus wagneri | reverse complement strand
GAAACCTGAATTATAATCCTTTTTAAAGATCAATTATAGGATCTTGGGTAGGTCGCTTTAGGACAAATCTCTTAGGATAAAGCATTACCCATGGGACAAAAGGGCTGCTGATCTTTAAGATCCCTTTCAGAGTTAATATTCTCTGATTTTTGTTCTTAAAGAAAGTCTTGGAGTTCCTGCTGTGGCTCAGTGGAAACGAATCTGACTAGCATCCATGAGGATGCAGGTTCGATCCCTAGCCTCACTCAGTGAGTTAATGATCTGGCATTGTCCTGAGTTGTGGCTTAGGTCACAGACACAACTCAGATCCTGCATTGCTGTGGCTGTGGTGTAGGCCACCAGTTATAGCTCTGATTCAGTCCCTAGCCTGGGAACTTCCATATGCCACAGGTGCAGCCCTAAAGAGCAATTAAAAAAAAAAAAAAAGGAGAAAAAAAGAAAGGAAAAAAAAAAGTCTTACAAAGAGCTTTATTGGCAAAATAAAATGTTTGATCTTTGGAACAAGTTTATGTCTTGCCACCTGATTTGAATTTTGATCTCTAAGTTCAAAAAATAAAAGAATAGAGAGAACAGAAAGAAGGAAGAAAAGGAAGTGAGGGAGGAAGAGAGAGATCAATTATATTTGTTATTTAAAAAAAAAAACTTAAAAAGAAGTTCAAACATTGATTAGCTGAAACAATCTGTCCTGCTAGTAAACAGGTAAAATAATTAGTTGAATTGGTTAGGACTCACTTAGTTACAAGTGACAAAAACCTATTTCTGAATAGATAAGGAAAAAAAACAGCCACGAATTTAGTGATTCACCCAAATGAAAAGATCATGGGTGGTTTGACTTCAGGCAAATATCTTTGCCAGAGCTTTAGGCTTACCTACTCTCACTTTTTCTCTCAAAAAAACAAACAAAAAAGCCCCAGAATAAAATCTCTTTGGTTAAAAGGGGCCATGTGCCAGATTTGAATCAGTCCTATGCCCAAGATGGGTCATACGCCTATGCCTGAACCAGAGATGAGGGCAGCCTCACTCTTAAGCACAAAAAAGCCACAGGGAAAATCCAGACTGGAGAATGAATACTTGACAAGCAAAAAACAGTAGTCATCATCTTCTCAAGAAAGATACTCACAGTAAAGGCACAATGGTAAGGGACTGAGTGATTTCCCTATCTTACTAGTGATGTTATTATATTATTATATTATATTATTATAAAATAATAATACCGACTATAAATTATTGAGCATTTCATATACACCTGGAATTGTGCAAATGCTTCACATACATTGTCTACTTTCTCTTACATACAGATGAAGAAACAGAAGCTCAAAGAAGTTATGTCACTTGCACATAATCCCAAAAACTAGTAAGAGGCAGAGCTAAAATACAATATAGATTTATCTGACTTCCCAGGTATGTTCTTAAGAATCTTAAACATTATGCTGTTTCCATTAAAACTAACCAGGTATCTTATTTTCAGAGAGTACAAGGAAATAGAAGCTGCAAACTAAAATAGCTTCACGATGTGGCTTTAGAAAACAAAAGCTGTTAACAACAATAGAGTACAATGGAATATGTTTTACTAATAATATCCAGAATAGATGTGTGACATAATCAGTATCAGAGTGTTTTGAATAATTCAGTTACCATACTTTTAAAATACAGTGGTATTCCAAAAATTATTTTCATAATTAATATCTACATGGATGGATGTGTTTGTGACACACAAAGTTAGAATTCACTCTTTTCTAAAATAGTAATTAACAATCAGAACCTGAGAACCATCCATAATTCTTGCTAGTTATATCAGAATTACCAGTTATTTCAAGTAATAGTGATACCAGAATTATTCCAAGGCATACTGGGACGTCACTAATCTTGGCTGTTCATATGCCTGAAACGCACCAACCTCTACAGTCAGTCATTAAATTATCATTAAGCTAAAAATTCTTCTATTGTAAAGGCTGGCAAGTCAAATCCAGGTTGTTGCCTGTTTTGTAAATAAAGTTTTATTAATAAATCATACACATGCACATTAATTTACATATTGCTTATTGCTGCTTCTGCACAGCACTGTCAGGGTTAAATAGTTGCTACAGGGTCTGTCTGTAAAATATTTACTAGGAAGTCCTTTACAGAAAAAGGTTGTCAACCCAATGTTCTAGAATATGGCATACACACTTCAAGGAGAATTTGAATGTTTAAAGATAAATTCCAAAAAACCCAGAAAGCCTCTCCTATTTTGTAAATCACTAGGAAGGAAACTACTATTGTACAAATACATATAAATTTCTAATGATATAAAAAAAATGTCATATCACACCCCGAACTGACCTTTGAAAAATGTGTTAATAGAGTGTTTACCAGGCAAGCTGGTCCAGAACATTTTAGAGTTCATCCAGTACCAGGAGTGTCCTCTCCTGCTTCAGGGCATCTTCCTTTATATTGTTTCTATTCAGACCCTTAAAAATGAGTTAATGAGCTGGAATCTTTTCATTTATTCTCTTTGGAGCAACTGTAAATTGGAGGCTATGACATTAATTTTTTTCTTGCAGAAGTTCCTTAAAAAATCTGTTAAACCTTAAAACCTTCCAACAGTTTCCCTTGCATTGGTTACTACAAAATCTACCTTTTTTCCCACTAAATCATATTTACCCTGCAGTTATATATAAATTAGAAATGTTCAAATCTTAACAGGCATACACAGCACAATGTGGCTACAGAGGAACTTGTCCTTTGAAAGATTAACTGGGCACTTGGCCTTTATTGGTCTGTACTTGGAATTACTGTATTTCATCTGTTTTCCTTAAGCAGCTTGGGCTCTGGATGACCCACTTTCAATAAAGAAGGCTATTTGCTTAACAGTAGAACATATTTTATTTTATCTGATTTTGAATTAAACTCTAGGGATAATGTTTCTGTTTTTTACACACAGACTTATTACTCCAGCCTTACCTGATTGGATGGAAAGAGGATATTTTATATGTGAAATTCAAGTCCTGATCCTTTATCCTCAACTCTAGACTGCACAGGGAGTCCCTCATCAAATTTCCAGCAGTTACACGCAACAAATTAGGCATTAGGGTATACTACTGAGAAACATCTCTAACGGTTTGCAAGTTGCTGCAGATATTTCACTTGTGCTGTTTAAAGAAACTGGTCATGTTTCATTGTGCACCATAATGTTTCACTGTTGGCCATACAAACATTAAGAATTTTCTTACTTTTAACCAATTCAAGAGTAAAGGCATGAATCTGAAAATGTATATGAAGTGTTCACCCTAAGCCAGAACAAACTATAATCCCCTTCAGAAGAGGAACACAGTTTTGATTGTATAGAGATGATATGGCTATCAGAAAATCAAAACAAACTACACTCCTAAGAATATTTTAAAATCAGCACAAGAAAGCTGTTGACAAGAAAAATAGGATTTCAATGTGTGAGAGAATCATACCTCCAAGTTAAGATCTAAGAACAATTAAATCATTGCTGCATGCCACTCCACACATAGAAAGAGGTTGCCCCCCCCAAGCAAATTCTATCTACTCCAAAAGAGTATTTGCATCAGCCCTCATAACTGTAAATTCCACTCCCAGAATGTCAATGCTCCGGTGCCAAAACTGTTAAAATGCAAATAGAAATGCTTTCACTAATCCAACAGTTACATATGTCTTGAGAAGACTGCCTTAAGGCTTGTTTGAAAATACACTGAGTGTGTTCCATATATGTTTTTTCCTCTACCAAAAAATCCAGCCAAGGAGAAGACTATGTCACCATGAGGTGGTGATCTGTTCCAGCAGTCAGCAGCATGTGACTAACAAACCAGTTGGAGCCAAGAACCCCCAGTCTTCTTTATGACTCTTAGAAAAGATGCATTCTCTTTCCACCAACAAAGCCCAGCTGCTCACAGGTAACCCTGGAGCTTTAAGTATACTTGCTTTAAAAAGGCAGAGTCTGTCTGAAAGTGCAGTCAGCACAAAAGAGCAGAGTTGGGAGACTCAGAAACACAAATCCCAAATGGTATCATTTAAGTCAAAAAATGAACTGCTACCTAATGGAAGAACCACCCTAACTTTTGTTAGTTGAAATTAATAAATTCAGTTTTTGCTTAAGCTGCTTGGAGTTAGGTTACTGTTACTTGCAAAAGGATAGTCACAGTACAAGATATTTTTTACAAATGTTCAAAACATAAGGAATTTCTATTATGATATACTAATCAGATATCAAAATTTTGAAGATACATGCTACCTGACAGGAACATTTGCTATGTGAGAAGGAGGAGGAAGAATCTGGAAGAGTAAACTGAATCTATAAATTCTGAATGGAATGCAGAATAACTAGGCGCCCAAGAAAGGAGAGGTGGAGGGCTGGTTGTGGGAGGAAAAATTAAAAAGGGAATCAAGAGTAGGTGGAAGACGTGTTTTCATGTACTTGACCACAACGTTTAGGGTTAGGAATGATTTAGCAAAATATGAGATCTATAAGTTTTGTTTAGGACTAAAACTAAAATACTCCAGCAAAATTTTTTGTCTATTGATCTCTGTCAGGAGCTAGGGTATCCATTATGTTAATATGTATTCCATATTTTTGATCTTATTAACAAATACCTCTGCCACTTATCAGATGAGAGCACTCCAACCACTGCACTGAGCTACTAATAGCCTTACTCTGTAGTTAAACATGTGGGGCCTGGGGTAGCCAAACCCTTGAGGGGGGTCATTGTTAACCATGAAAACCACAAGCGGCAACAGTAGGAATCACTACAGTCATGTGTGTTTTGTTCAAGTCATTTTACTTCCGTAAGACTTAGTTTCCTCATTTGCAGAAAGGAATAGATATGGAGGGGATATACTATGGAGACATACAGAAAAAATTGTACTCAATATAAAGTAATATATGAAAATTGTCTATGTAGCATCATAACATAGTAGGTACTAATTAAGTTATAGCTGCTGTATTTTCTATAAACACACTTTATATTTGTTTGCATTTTACATTGGCATTTGTCTGTAAATTCACATATCTAAAATGGGAATTATTTTTCCAAACAAAATATATACATGAAAGGATCTATAAAAGGAAAAGTCTTGATTTTGCAGAATCCTATCTTGTTGTTATAGTTTAAATAATGGATTTTCAGAAGAAAAACACTTAAAATTTTTAGGTGGAAAATGAAACAAGGTCCAAAAGGACAGAAAATCAGCATAACCCAGCCAAATCCTGACTTGCAGACTCCTTATTGAACAGGCCCATGTAACGAATGAGTTCCCAAAGACAAAGATAGCCCCAAGGCCACAGACTACATGGCTAAACAAACCAACCCCTGTCTATAAAAAACCAAGTACTCCCCTGCGGGGGTGGGGGGTGGGGCTGAGTCTTGCTTGCTCAGGTCTCCCGACCACTCTGTTGGTCAGTAAACTCTGCTTGCAATCTCATTGATCCAGCCTCTGCCTCCTTCTTCCCTGCTGTTCTAAAAAAAATCATGTAACTACCTAAGCCATCCTCCTAATCAGGTAATCTATTTAACATAAAGCAATTATTCACACTGAAATTATTGAATGGCACAGTAGAAAAAACAGGATTGGGGCAATAATTTGAGTCAATTGTGTTTTTTTTTTTTTAGTGAGTAAATAACATGCATAAATGAAACATTAATAATCTAAATTATGACTTCTTTTAGAATCTATTTATATCCTAATTTCAAAAATGTGTATGTTAATCGCACTGTTTAACAGAGCAGTCACAAAGGTCAATATACTTTACAAAAGCTGACAGGGGTCTAATTGACTTGCAAAAGATATTAGCCTCACCAGAAAGCTAGCATTTGGAAGTCAATGAAAAACCTGCAAAGTTGTGAAAGCAAATACAAAAAGAAGTGCCTATGCATAAAATATTCAGTAAGATAATAAAGTAATATGGCAATGGTGAACTTTCGAAAGTGTAATGCCGAGTGCCTATGGAAGAGAACAAAAAAAGCATTTCTAGGGTCTAAAGATCTGTGACTTTATTCTGGGATGAATACAATAAAAATAAAAAATAAAAAATTGAACAACAGTGTAGAAGAGATACTATGTTCTTCTGATAATAGAAATGGAGATTAAATATAAAGTCCTTGCTTCCTGTCCAAGTTTCCTCATGCTACTTATCCCAAACCCATCCCTATTTATCCCTCTAAACCCTCTCTTTTATAATGCACTTTCTGAACTTGAATTAAAACATACAAATAGAAAATGACAGAGAAATTTATAATCATTTTTGAAGCTTATATAAATGGTTTCATACAATACATATTCTTTCTTTTGGGTTTCTTTTACAAAATATGGTTATGAGATTTTTACATGTACTGGTAATTTCATTGCTGTAATATGTTTTCCCATTAAAATAGCATTTTTATAAATAGCCTGGACCAGCCTTTTCTACCAATTTATTTTTGGAATATACCTAGGAGTGGAATTGCTGGGTCAAAACTTTGTGGATCTCATCCTTTAGGTTTCCAAACTGATAGCACCTATTTATCCTATTGCAAGCCCTATACGTATGTCTCCATGGGTCCATAAACCCCTCAATAATTAGCATTACCATGTTTACTCTGTTTTTAATTTTAACCATTTTTTTTTTTTTTTTTTTTTTGTCTCTTTGCCTTATCTAGGGCCGCACCCGCGGCATATGGAGGTTCCCAGGCTAGGGGTCTAACAGGAGCTGTAGCTGCTGGCCTTCACCACAGCCACAGCAACACGGGATCCGAGCCGCGTCTGCAACCTACATCACAGCTCACGGCAACGCCGGATCCTTAACCCACTGAGCGAGGCCAGGGATCGAACCTGCAACCTCATGATTCCTAGTCGGATTCGCTAACCACTGAGCCACAACGGGAACTCCTAATTTTAACCATTTTTAAATGTAGTGACAACTCACTGGCTTACTGTTTTATGGATTGAGATATAGTATACATGCAAAAAGAGCACAAACCTTAAGTGTTGTTGTATTTTGACAAATTTAGCCATGTAACTACTATCCAAAGAAAAATACATTATAGAGCATCTCCATCATCCCAGGAAGAATTCTCTTGCCTTTTTCCATTCAATTTCATATTCTCACCTGAAGGATTACTGTCCTGATTTCTAGCACTATAGTTCTTTTCTTGGACTTCAAATAAGTAAAATGCTACAGCATATAATCACTTATGTCTGCCTTCTTTTGCTCCATATCATGTACTTGGCATTATAAGATGCCAAGGTATGTGTCAATATTATTCATTTTCTTTTTATTGTCAAGCAATATTTCATTGTATGAATATACCACAGATTGTTTATTCCATTCTCCCAGTGATGAGGATTTGAGTTTTTTGAAATGAGGTTATGATGAACATTTTTATAAATCTATTTGTGGACATAGGATTTTATTTATATTGGGTAAATACCTAAAATGGATTCTTGGGGTGTGGGACAGAATGTATATTTAATTCTATAAGAAACTGCCAAGCAGTTATGCCAAGTATTCGTACAGTTTAACTTTCCTACTAGCATTTATGAAAGTTACAATAACTCCACATTTTTGCCAACAATTAGCGTTGTCACTCTTAATTTTATCCATCATAGTAGATGTAAAATGATATATGATTGTGGTTTTAATTTGCATTTCTCTGATAATTAAAGATGTTAAGCATTTTTTTATGTGTTTGTGCTTATCAATCACTCGTATATCTTTTAGGAAGTATCTTTTCAAAACTTTTACCCTTTTTATTGAGTCATCTGTCTTTACAGCACTGATGAGTATAAGTCCCTTATATAGTCTATATAAAAGTTCTTTGTCATTTATATGCATTGTAAATATTTTGTTTTGTCTGTGGCTTGCCTATTCATTTTTCTAAATTTTGATAATAGAAGTTTTACTTTTAATGTTGGTAAAATCCATAGTATCAAATTTTGTAATGATTAGTGCTTTTTTGTGTTTTATACAGTAAATCTTTGCCTATTCAAGATGACAAAGATTTTCCCACAGAAGATTTACGATTGTAGATTTTATATGAAGGTCATTGATTTAACTTGAATTGATTTAATTGTGGAGTGGTATATGGAATTGATTCAGAATTATTTGTATATAAAGACTTTCCTTTCCCATGAATTTAATTTAGCACCTTGGTTTAAAATATTAAAATATATATTCAGGTCTGTGTCTCAACTCCATTTGGTTCTAGTGATTATTTGTTATTCCTTATACCAATACTACATTCTCGATGTAGTTTTACAGTGGTTCTCAAAATCAGGTGATGTATGTCTTCCAACTTTACTCATTAAGAAAAAAGTATGGGAGTTCCCTCGTGGCTCAGTGGAAGTGAATCTGACTAGTAACTATGAGGACACAGGTTCAATCCCTGGCCTTGCTCACTGGGTTGAGAATCTGGTATTTCTGTGAGCTGTGGTGCAGGTTGCAGCCACAGCTTGGATCTGGCAGCACTGTGGCTGTAGCACAAGCTGACAGCTGCAGCTCCAATTTGACCCCTAGCCTGGGAACTTCCATATGCCGCAGGTGTGCACCCCCCCAAAAAAAAGACCAAAAAATGCCATATATAAATATGTTTTAAGTTTATATATATATATTTTATTTATATTTATATACACACACACATTGCAGTTGCATTTTAATTTTAACATAAGTTCATGAATTTCTTCAAAAAATACTTCAGCAATACTTGGGGCTTAGCTGCATCTATGGATTTCTGACTGCTTTTATGATGTATCATTTATCTTTTGTTTTCTGCAATATGACATCTCAGGATATTTTTCTTTGTATCTCTGCTTCTTGGGTTTTATAGCATTTCGTGAATCTCTGCCTTGAATTCTCTAATTAGTTTTTTAATATTCTTAGTTGCAATCCTCTTAACTATTGCTTCTGCCCAGTTCACTCTTTTGTCCACTTCTAAGACATCAATTACATATTTTTAGACATTTGTACTGTATTCTAAATATCCATTCTGATCTCCTCTATATTCTCTATCTTTGTGGAGAGCCTTGCTTCAGTTTGCATATTTTCTGTGGATCTCTTTTCCAACTTCTTTCTTCAGCTGTGTCTAAACTGCTGATAAATTTCAACCAATTAGTTTAATAAAATCTCCACTGTTGAGATCTTAACCTCCTATTTTATTACTTAAGTTCTAGAATTTACATTTTTTTTAAATTTCCAGTTCTCTGCTAAAATTCTCCATCTCATCATAATTTATGAACATATTAATTAAAGTTATATTTTATAACTAATATATCATTATTCTTTTGGTCAGTCTCAGTAGTTAGCTTTTTGTTTTGTTTTTGTGGTTTCTTGACATTCTGTGCTTGATTTTTAAATTTAAGTACAGCTGATTTAAAGAAGTATATTAGTTTCATGTGTAAATATAGTAATTTGATATTTTATAGATTATACTCCATTTATAGTTATTATAAAATATTGGTTATATTCCCTGTGCTACGCATTACATCCTTGTATCTTACTTTACAAAAGCCTGATTATTTTTATTGTTTAGCCACATTGTATATCACTGTATAGAATATGAGTATTAAGCATTTGCAGCTTTAGCTAATGTCATCTTTCTCCAGAGAATAATTTTTGTTATCATCACATAGGTGGGTTCATCACCATAATCTAAATAGGAGGTGAGATGATTTTAAACCAGGCATTAGTTATTATGAGAGCTTACCTTGTTCCCATTAAATATCACATGTAGAATGCAAGGCCTTTAGATACTAACTGAAAGGTACTTAGAGCCCCTAACTCTATATTTTTCCCCCAGCAACATGAAAGAGCAAATATACTGCTAGGCTGCCTATCTTCTTAACCAGTGCTTTAGCATATGGCATTAACTTTACTGGGAAAAGTGACTCCAGATATTAAAATACTCTCCCCTTGTATTCCTAATTTTCTGTCTCTTAGTTCTTTAACTTTTCAAGGTAATGGTATCTTTTTTTGTCTTAAAACAGATATAGTTTTCTAAATATTTTTCTAGCTTATTTCATTGTTCTCAGCAAAAATCCCTGAAACCTCCCAGTTAGTTATTAATGGAAGCAAATTTCTTTATAAACTCTTAAAAAATAAATGTTTGTAGAAGTTAGTGGACCAGCTTTCAGAAAGTATTAACATATTACCCTCTCTGATAAATCTAGAAAAGATTCATTTTTTTCTAATGTAAATTCAGTTGGCTGACATGCAAAAATTTTACTTAAGATATGCCAATCTTTAACTGGTAAATTGATGATATTGCTTGATGATATGGAAAAATGCAACTCCCAAGTGTAATTTACTGAGAAAAAAGCAAGATGCTCTGATTAAATAATGTTCAGCTTAACCTCTGAAATGTGTATGCACAAAGCACAACCAAACCAGCATAGCAAAAGCTGAAAGAACTGAGCTGAAATTTAAACCACTACCCACCAAAGACAAAACAGATCTTACAGTCCAGATGTATCCAAACTGGTTGCGTCTCAAAACAAAACTGTCCACATTCCCAAGAGGATTGTAATAGAAACCAGAAGGTATATAACATTAACAGTGACCAATATACAACAAAAAATTGACATGGAAAGACCTAAGAAAAACTGACCCATTTTTAAGAGTGAAAAGATAGCTAACAGATGCCAAGCAAAAGATGACCTAGATTTTGTAATGGCAAGGACCTTTCAGCAGCTATTGTAACTACCACTATTTGTTAAAATTTTTATAACAAATAACTGAAAATAATATAAAGATAGGAAATATCAGCAGAGAAAACAATAAAAAATAACTAAATGAAAAAAATTTCAGTGAAAAGTACAGTATCTTACATAAAATGCTCACTGAATGGGCTCAATAACGGTATATATATATATATATATATATACACACACACACACACACACACACACACACATATACACATATATATGAAGTATACACACAAACACCTACACATATATGTCAAAGTATAAGTAATCTTGAATATAGATCAATAGCAATTACTCAAGAACAGAAAATAAGAAAAGATTAATAAAAACTGAATAACACTTATGGACCTGTGGTACAATAGTAAAAGGTCTAAAGCAAGTTTCATTGTTATCCCAGAAGAAAGGGATAAAGAGATTAGAACAGAAGTGTATTTGAAGAAATCACATTTGAAAATATGCTGAATTTGGTGGGATACATAGATTTATAGAGCTCAATAAATTCCAAACAGGATAAATTCTATGAAAAACATTCATAAATACATAACAATCAAACTGCAAAAAGGCAGACATTAAAAACAAAACTTAGATATTGTAAAGAGAGAAGGATAATCATTTAAATCACTGGATTTCTCATCAAACAATCCAGCAAGAGTAGTAGTCAGTGAAACAATATATTTTAAAGTCCTGACAGGAAAAATATAAAAACGTTCAACTGAGATTATATATCTAGCAAAAAAATACTTCTGGAATGAAAAAGAAATAAAGACACTGTCATATCAAAGAACAACAAAAACAGTTTGGTGCCAGCCAATCAAAAAATTTAAGGAAGTTCTTCAGGCTGAAGGAAAACAATACTAGAGGAAAAATTTAATCTTCAGGAATAAATAAAGAGATTGAGAAAATTATAACAAAATTCATGCTGAAAAAAGAATCAAATTTATTTTGATAACTACATACAGATATCAAAGCTTTACATTAGATTTTTGACCACAATTATTGAGATTGTTCAAATGTTATTTTTTTAAGTTTTATTGACATGTAATTGACTTACAAGGTTGTGATAATTTCTGCTGTACAACAAAGAAATCTTATTTTAATTTCAACTATAAATGAAATCAAGTCACCAGATGTATGTAGCAGAAGCTATGTTTTGCTACCCAGATCTTCCTTTTAGAACAAAAGTTCTAATTTCTTCAGTTGCCAGGACTGGTTGGCTATTAAGCACTCACAGAAGAAACCTGCTAAAGAATTGCTCTCATTCACAGGGGGCTCCTTCATCTACACTGTACCTATTCCCAGGGGCCCCCACTATTCAATGAATGCTCTATGTGGGGTACAAAAGTCCAACTGCTTCACCTCAATTCAGGACAAGTCTGAAGGGTCATTGCCACTCCACAGCTCCCCATAGAACCAGCCATTGTCCTCACCACATCACAGCACAGCTTTTTTCTCGGCATGATCTTATTTCATCCCTCCCTTGTAGGTGTTGTTATAAAGGCGCTCCCCAACAAACCTTGTGCATGTAAATCTCTGTCTCCTAGTCTGTTTCCTGGGTAACCTAACCTAGAAGAGTTTCTCATACACAGAACCCTTCTAAAGCTGAATCCTTTGAAAAAACTGTGAATGATGAGGGGTGAGAAAAGAACAAACATCAGTTGAAGATTATTTAGACTGTTTCTTTCAATATGATGGCCTAAATAAAACACATTTCATGAAACTCACTTGAAAGACAAATGATAGTGTTGAGACCCACTTTCTATTTAGACTCTACCAACTCTAAGATACACGTGGGTTCCATCTACCACCAGTCTGCAGTGCCAAAGATAAAATACTAGAACACAGTTAGAAATGTATGAAAAATGAGGAGTTCCCATTGTGGCTCAGTGGTAACAAACCCGACTACTATCCTAAGGACGTGGGTTTGATCCCCGGCCTTGCTCAGTGGCTTAAAGATTTGGTGTTGCTGTGGCTGTGGAGTAGGCTGGCAGCTACAGCTCTGATTCAACCCCTAACCTAGGAACCTCCATATGTTGTGGGTGCAGCCCTAAAAAGACCAAAAAAAAAAAAAGAACAATATATGAAAAAATGAGAAATGCTCTAAGCCATAAAGTACGTAGAGAAATAAGTGCTGAGTCATCATAAGATGCCATAGTTATTCACCGGCATTCACGGCAAATATATAAAAATATTCCTTAAGAGGCAATGGCAGATTTATACTGGAAAAACCATCTCAAATGCTTTTCTTAGGTCAAGCACATTTTTTTTAAAAATTGCATAATCATTCTCAATCACTCTAAAATGCTGGGAATTAAAGGTGTTTTGGTTGAGGTTTTTGCTTATCCTATTTCTTCCATTTGAAAGAAAATCCAGTCATTTTAATAATCCCCTTCAATTATGTAGCTCCCTAGAGTTTAGAGTATACTATTGTATACAGTATCTCATTTATGTTTTTGTTACTGCCCACACAACACATGATTGTTGTAGAATTATTGAAAAATACAGAGAAGCAAAAAGTAGATAACAGATTATAGGTAATCCTAGTAACAAGATAAATATTATGGGAGGCATATTTTACTTTGCCTTCGTAGTACTCCATCCTCCCCAAAAGTCTACTGTTTTTCCTCTAGGAAACTCCAGTCCCTCCTCCACAATTTCATATAAGTATAGGTATGAATTACCCTACCCTTCCTCAGAAAAGGTGTGTTTGCCTCAGCCCTAACTAATCAAATCTCAAAATAACTGGTTCAGGAAACAGTACTTGAGGCAAGTTAGGCCAATGAATGCTGGAACACTTGAGGCAGCAATTAAGAAAGTTTTGTTTTATTTTGTTTTTCCAGCTGGGCATGCTAACCTAGTAGGAAATGAATTTGCATATGGGCATCTTGACCAGCACATGCCATGGCCCTACCAGAGACTAAAGCTAACATAGTGTATGTAGAGTAAAGGTGAAGCTTTAGAGCTCATGACATTTAAGGCTTTGAATACAGCTGTACTCAAATTTCCTTTGAACTTTTCAGCTTGTATGAGCTAATACGGTCCTTGTTTTTCTTAAGCCTATTTGAATTTCATTCGCATTACTTACAATTGAAAGAATTTAATAATACATAACTATTCATAATTTGCTTATTATTTTCCTGGCTACATTTAGATATACACAGTTTAATAGGTAACTGAAAAACAACAAAACTGGAAGTGTTTCATCTTTATACATGAAACCATCCAGCAAAGCAGGCAAGGTAAAGATTATTAATTCCCTTTCACAGATAAACAGGAACAAAGGACAAAGTTCATAAGTCAGATTTTGGACTGGACCCATGCCTTTTTAATATCTGATATTTTTATACTATATGACATTCCCCTCTATCTGTCTCAGTTCTACGGATATAGTTCCTGAATATTAATAAGGATTACCTACCATGTAAAAGTGAAGGAAGAAGTTATGAGTTTATAAAGAACTTTATTAATCCTCAAAAATGAGAAATCTAAAAAATAATGATATTGCAAAGAGAGCTAGGAACTCTAACATTATGGATAGAGGTTTAAAAATAGCCATTCCTTCTTTCAACATCTATGTATTCTATGTCTTCTTTGTACCAGGGTCTATCTCAGAACACTGGAAATGAAGCTATATATCAAAACTTAATTGGTACCTTCCCTCACAGAATTAGAGAACTGAAGGAGACCGAACACATCCAAATATATATACCAATGATATGAAAATTCCAACTCTAGCATGTACTTTGTAGGGGAGATATTTTGCTGCTAAAAGAATTCACAACAGAGCAATCCGATGCAATGAGGAGAGTTAAGGACTGTCCAACAGGGGCATGATGCTTAAAATGCGATCTTCAGGATGAACAGACTTCAAAGATGGTGGAGGATTTCCCTGGTGGCTTAGTGGGTTAACAGTCCGGCATTGTTACTGCTGTGGCTCAGGTTTGATCCCTAGCCTGGGAACTTCCACATGCTGTATGTGCAGCCAAAAACAAAACAAAAGTGATAGAAATGTATTCTAAATGGAGGTGACAACGTGTGCAATTATCCTGTTATGGTGGGAGGGTTGATGAAGAATATGCAGGACCAGGAGAAGGTATGTGGATCTAGACTAGTTAGAGCAAATGGTACGATGACTAAAGCTATGCTGACTTTTGTTTTTTCAGAACTTAGATTTATAAGATTAACTTAATTTATGTTCCCCTAACATCTAAGTAGACATTTTTTTTGCCACACAAATTAGCTTTCTGATGTTAAAAAAATACATAGATCCTTTCAGAAGAATACAACTGAGTAAACTTCTTTTTTGCTTTGCAATATGTTACCTTTTTCTTGCTTCAGTTTGAGCAATTTTAAGATATCTTTTCTGTGCTAATATTTTCTAGAATTACACAATTTGTATGTGGAAGATATCGAAGATATCTGAAATAGTGCTTTAATTTTAATTTTAATGGTCCCACCCCACTCGTCTTATGTGATTTACAAGAAGTCACCCTCTTAAAATGGCACAAACAGGATTTCCGAGGTGGCCTAGTACTTAAAAGAGTTCAACGTTATCACTGTTACAGGTCAGGTTTGATCTCCAGCCCAGGAATTTCCACGTGCTGTGGGTGCAGCTAAAATAAAATAAAATGCACAAACAACTCATTATTTCTCCAAAAATAATTTTTGCCAAACTAAACCTCAGTTTCTATATATAGCCATTATCTTGTCAATTCTTTAATCCATTTCATTAACTCTCTGGTTTTTCCATCTTTTATTAAGCTTTAGAGCTCAAAGCACATCACATAGTACCTAATGACAGCCAGTGTACTGAAATTAAACACAGTAGGTTAGAATCCTTCAGAGTTTTTCATATCGTATCCCTAAAATATTGTGGCTAAATGTTATAAATGTGTTTATTATTGCAATATGAATAAGACTTTACAGATAGGTAAAAAGCTCTGTCATAACACAAATACATTTGATTTTGTAAACTCATATATGGAGGTATAGATTATTAAAATAATCTATTTTTAATAGGAAATTTTCTAAACAGTACATTTTAAAAGAGATAGATAACACAGCAACAAATAAGATTTATAACTACAGAGTGAAAGCCATCTGTTATTAAGGTAATTATTAAAATGTTCCTTTTCTCTGAAATAAGCTAAATATTTCACAATGAATACTTAGCTAATACTTAATAGATTTATTGGCAGCCTGGGAATTAATATCCGTCATATGTTTTTTCGGCCATTTCTGCTTGCCCTTAAATCTTTTTCAGAATCAGTTTTAGAGTTTAAGTATTCCTTGGCTTTTATCTATTGCCCTTTGTTTATTTTACTTTTTTTGAAACTGAAATTGATTAAAAATTCTGAGAAATTATAAATGGAGCTACCCTCCATCTATCACGAAATAATTATGCCTAGAAAACTCTTGCTTTTGAATAAAGTGTCACATAAGAGATAAAGTAACATAAACACAAACAATGGCTTCTCCATATTGTATATAAATTAATACATTTATTGTAATACAGGGAAATAATAAAAATTAAAGAGTACATAAAAATGTATAATTAAAGCAGTCATCCTCCCAGTTCCACTATTTATATCATTTTCTTTTGTAACTGTGAATAAAGTTTTTACAGCTCTATTTCTTGTGTCATTAACCTAGGTCAGAATAGCAGTTCTGTCAAAGTAGGATGGAGATGTCACCACCCTGCCCTTCCATCCCATCTTCTCCCACTACTTTTTACCTTTTAGCTTTTCTCAAGTACTTCTTTGTTTGCATATTTTAAGGTTACAACTAACATTATATTCTATTAATAATTTTGTCTGAGCTTTTGTATAGATTAACAAAGTTGAAAATCAATAGGCTGTGTGACTGTTATCATGAATGTCTTAACTGCATATGCTCCTTTGCCAGACAGAACTTTCTACTTTACTGTAGCTTCTTTCCATCCCTGAGTAGCTCTGAGGAGCAAGTCAAATACAGTTACGTTTTTAACACTCCTTTACTTCAAACATTTATGTTTGCTTCATATTTGGCACAATTTTCCTATACTAAATTTGATTTTTCCTGAATAATCTAATTGCTTTTTCTTTTTCTTCTTGACCAAAACCCAAAACAAGAAAAAGCTTTTCATCATAGCTACAATTTATCATACACCTATTGACAAAAATATCATATAATATGTAAGGTATTTTGCCCTACATATAAAAATCCCAAAGCGCTATAATCTTCTCTAGTCCTAGAGTCACCTGGTCAAAAGCTATTAACCTAGAATTTCTCTGTTCTCCTCAGTTATATATACCTACACTTGCCTAGATCTCATGAGCTTTTATTTTTAAGTTGGATTTATTCCTACTTTTGCTAAGGTATTTCAAGAAAATTCTAAGAAAAGATACACAAATAGTCAATTTTGAGAATCTTGAACATTTTAAATGTTTAAACTGACTGATATTTTGGATGATTATAGAATTCTAGATTGAATATACTTTTTCCTCTGAACTTTCAAGGCAATGCTTCATAAACGTTTATCATTCCATGCTATAGATATCTACCTGCTTTTCTTTACTGTGTAAATATCCCATCTTGTGTTTTGGCATTTTTCCACTTAATTTGAGGCTATTCATGATATACCATAAATGTGACAACTTATAGCTCTTTGTATGTTCATCAATGAACCCTTTTGTTTTCTTTTTTTTTCTTTCCTCCCTTCCTCCTTTCTCTTTCTCCTTTCTTTCTCTCTCCCTTTCTTTCTCCCTCCCTTTCTTTCATTACTTCCTTCCTTTTTATCTCCCTCTCCCTCTCCCTTTCTTTTGCCACACTTGCAGTATATGGAAGTTCCCAGGCTAGGGGTCACACTGGAGCCTCAGTTGCCGGCCTGCACCACAGCAACAACAGATCAGAGCTATGTTTGTGACCTACACTACAGCTCAGGGCAATGCCAAATCCTTACCCACTTAGTGAGGCCAGGGATCAAACCCATATCCTCATGGATGCTAGTCAGTTTTATAACCTGCTGAGCCACAACAGAAATTCAAACCATTTCATTTTAGAGACTCATAGTTCATCCTCCACTCTGGAAGCTTTGTGTAATTTCTTTGATGACTTTTTCTTGTCTCTTTTCTTAACTCTTTTTCCAGGGCTATAATTCTGATGATAACTCTTCAATACTAGTTGTCTGTTCTGCAAGTTTTTTTCATATTTTTTCTGTCTCATTTTTTTTATCTTTATTCTGTGATATTTTATTTATGTTACTTTCCAAACTTTCAGTTGATTTTTTAAAATGCAATGATAATTTATTTGGCAAGAAATAGATTAATATTTTCAATTTACTATAATTATTATGCTGTATAATGTGTTATATCATAGGGCTTATTCCTCATGTTTTATGAATGCAATTATTTACCACTTAGGAAGATTATAATTAGGTTTTCAGGTTTTTTTAATTATATTTTGAAGGTATTTATGTTTTGAATATTGATCAGTGGAATATGATTGAAAGCCCAAAAACAAATGCATGCACCTATAGTTGATTAATTTATGACAATGGCAAGAATACATAATGGAGAAAAGAGCCTCTTCACTAAGTGGTGCTGAAAAAAAAAAACTGAAGAGATACATGTAAAAGAATGAAATTAGAACATCTCTTATACTATACATAAAAATAAACTCAAAGTGGATTAAATACCTAGAAATAAGGCCAGATACTATAACACTCTTATAGTAAAACATGGGTAGAACACTCTTTGACATAAAGCACAGCAAAATCTTCTTGGTTCTGTCTCCTAGAGTAATGGAAATAAAAAACAAAAATAAACAAATGGGACCTAATTAAACTTAAAAGATTTTGCACAGCAAAGGAAACTATTAAAAAAAAAAAGACAACCCACAAAATGAGAAAAACACTTTGTAAATGAAGTGACTGAAAAGGAATTAATCCCCCAAATATACAAACATCTCATACAGCTTTATTTTAAAAAAACAAAGAACCCAATCAAAAATGTCAGAAGATCTGCATAGAAATATCTCCAAAGAATACTGATGGCCAAAAAACACATGAAAAGATGCTCAAAATTTGTAATTATTAGAGAAATGCAAATTAAAACTACAATGAGGTATCAACTCGCACCAGTCTGAATGGCCATTATCAAAAAGTCTATAAACAACAAGTATTAGAGAGGATGTAGGAAAAAGGGAAACCTCATACGTTGTTGGTGGGAATGTAAATTGGTGCAACCACTATGGAGAACAGTATGGAGGTTCCTTAAAAATCTAAATATAGAACTACCATATGATCCAGCAGTCCCACTCCTGGGCATCTATTCAGAGAAAACCATAATTTGAGAAGATGCATATACCCCAATATTTATTGCAGCACTATTTATAGTTGTCAAAACATGGAGGCAACCTAATATCCATCTACAGAGGAATGGATAAATATGTGGTATATACCTACAATGGAATATTACCTAGCCAATTAAAAGAATGAAATAATGCCATTTGCATCAACATCGATGGACCTAGAGATTATCATACTAAGTGAAGTAAGTCAGAGAAAGACAAATATCATATGAGATCACTTGTGGAATCTAATAAAAAAATGATACAAAAGAACTTAGTCACAAAACAGCAACAAACTCAAAGATTTCAAAAGCAAACTTATGGTTATCAAAGGGGAAATGTTGGGAGGAGGGATAAATTAGGAGTTTGGGATTAACACATATACACTACTATATATAAAATAGGTAAGTAACAACTACCTACTGTATAGTAAAGGGAAATCTACTCAATACTCTGTGATATCTGTATGGGAAAAGAATTTGAAAAAGAATGGATATATGTGTATGGATAACTGATTTACTCTGCTGTACACCTGAAGCCAACACAACATTGTAAATCTATACACCAATAATTTTTTAAAAGATATCTCTTATTGTTAAGAATAGTTTTAAAGAATTATTTCTGTATCCGAAAGGGGTCAGCTTTTCTTCAGTTTAGTTCTTTTTCATACCACTAGCTTTCTTCTTAATTCAAGTGATAATTCACTACCTCTTTTTTTTTTTTTTGTTCGACTTTTTGGGCAGCACTCACGGCATATGGAGGTTCCCAGGCTAGGGGTCTAATCCGAGCCGTAGCCACCGGCCTACACCAGAGCAACAGCAATGCCAGATCCAAGCCGTGTCTGCAACCTACATCACAGCTCACGGCAATGCTGGATAGTTAACACACTGAGCAAGGCCAGGGATTGAATCCGTAACCTCATGGTTCCAAGTTGGATTTGTTAACCACTGAGCCAGGACAGGAACTCCCCTAATGACCTTGTCTTATTTAGGAACAAAGAACTGAAATGATGACTTTAGGTAGCTAATATTAGTTTATTTTGCTTTTTAATAAATTTTTCTAATAGATCTTTTCTCAGAGCAGCAAGCCAGATGGTGAAGTCTGGTGTTAACCATAAAGCTTCAGTTTAGACTGATCAGGAAAGAAAATGCTATCAGACCAAGAACAGTTCTGTTAAATGATAGGATTAAGAAGGGTTTTATTCCAAGTTGCCATCACTTGTACAAATGTTATCAGTTCTCCCAAGAACTAATGGGCTGGTAGTTCCTGGTTATACTAGGTTAACTATTTCCTGGCTAAGAACATATTAGCACAGATCTTTCCTTTACAGATCATTAGTTAATCCCCCAATTCCTTCCGTTAGTCTCATTATTTTTCTCTTTCCTTTCTTCCAACTCCATTTCGAGCATATTTCTCAAGTTTTGTTTTGCAGACCAATTGTACCTCCACAAGAGTACCTTAGCTTATGCTGGGCAATAGCTTTCAAGAATCTGAAATACATTGATTGTTAAAACAGCAGAAATAGCTTCCAGAAATATGTTGAGATCTCGCATGTGTTAATTCTCTCATTTGGGGCTTATTATTATTTGCACTTCAATGCCATCCCCATAAGGGGATCTTTGTGGGAAGAGAGGTAAATGGTATGTGTTCCAGCCTCCAAAAAATGAGCTATAAGCTAAACTTAAGTTAATAGGAACAGTGGGAGTTTCCATTGTGGCTCAGTGGTTAACGAATCTGACTAGCATCCATGAGGATGCAACTTCGATCCCTTGGCTTTGCTCAGTGGGTTAAGGATCTGGCATTGCTGTGAACTGTGGTATAGGACACAGATGTGGCTCGGATCCGGTGTTGCTGTGGCTGTGGCATAGGCCAGCAGCTACAGCTCTAATTTGACCCCAAGTCTGGGAACCTCCATATGCCACAGGTGCAGCCCTAAAAAGCAAAAAAAAAAAAAAAAAAGAAAAACCCACAGTGAACTCTCATCTCTTTTGTAATGTAGCTGAATTTCTTCCTTTTGTACCATTTGTTGTGATCTCCTAGAAATGTGCTTTATAATGATGTTACACATTACACTTGAGTGGTTTGTTATAACTTTCATATTTTTAGGTGTCACTTGAGAGATATGAAAGCAGGCATTAAGCCAAATACTTGAGTAAAACTGATAAACCCCTATTATTTATAAATTAGTAGTTGTTTAGAATGTACTGGGGTCTACCATAAATTATATAGGCATTAAAAACAATGTTATTCTTTCCTGAGCAATAGTATAATGCTGTGTTTTAACATATAATTTTAGAACAATTTCTTTTTCCTTTGGCTGCCATGTTACCACATCATCATTGTACTTAATAGCAAATTAGTGGAAGATTAATCTTTGTAAAAGATGTCAAAGCAAACTAAAGTTTGTTTATGAAATATTTCTTGAAACTAAGAAATATTTACTTGCTGTTCATTCATGTAAATTTAATTCAAAAAATTCAATTTAATACGCTCGAATTTTAAAAGAGAAGTAATTACATAACCTCATTTTATATGTCTGTCAATCTACCTACCTACTAACCTCATTTTATATGTCTGTCAATCTACCTACCTACTTACCAAACATTCTATTTACTTGGATACTACATATAAAATAGTCACTTAATATTCATAGTTGTAGGTGGGCTTTACCATTCATTTTTATTGCCATTGTTTTAATTTTGATATTATATTTGTAATTGTTGGATTATTTTAGCTTTTATGCTGTGCAGGTATAATTTTAACAAAATCAATAGAGTAACAAGTTGAGAGAGAAAGAGAGAACCAGAAGAAAAAAGAGGAGGAGGAGAGAGAAGACTAGAGGTAAAGAAAGCAAACAAAAAGGCTAAGATTTACACAGCAGTAGAAAATAAATACCTTCTTAGATGTAGTCTTCTAAATATTATAAATATCCAAAAGTGATTTTTAATAAAATAAAATCAGCATTTTTGAAACTCTGCTGTTGGCAGCAAATTGGTCCTATAAGTAAGCTTTCAGGAAGTTCAAGAAACAGACAGATATGTCAAAAGATGCAGTGTAAGGGTCAATGAACTTGCCTAATTTATGGCTAAAAGGAGGGATAGAAGAAAAATCAGAAGCTTAAAATGTCCAGCAAAATTTTGCATAACAAAATTGATCAAGGATGGGTTGCGTATTTATTAAACAGCAATTGTCAATAACACAGAGATACCAACTTTCTCATCTACCCAAACTGAGTCTCATTTGCCTTCACATCAACTAAACCTGGAATCCAGCCCCTTTACTAGTTTCTACAAGAAACATGAAAATGTCAATTCATTTTCATGAATTGTATGGCTTTTATTGAAATTTGGGAGGGAGTAGATGCCCTCACATGACACTGAAACTTATTTCATTTGGCAAATATTATTTCAACTTTTCTCCGCTCCAAAGTTCCTTCATCCCAGGCATTTGACTGCAATTAAAAAAAAAATTTCCCACAAGGCCTAAGTACACTCTTGTATAGAAGCTTCTACTCTGAAATGTTCTTTAGTCAATTAAAATCTCTCTTCTCATTAAACATAACTCTTCAAACATGGCCCAAGTCCTTCTGGCACATGACTATGTCCTAATCCAGCACTTCATAATTTTTTTACAGTGATCTTATGCACATGGAGATGTTTCATATACAATAGAGCAATCCTACTGGTTCATTTTTTTAATTACTTAATGAATTTTTATTACATTTATAGCTGTACAACAATCATCACAACCAAATTTTGTAGCATTTCAATCCCAAACCCTCAGTGCATACCCCAACCCCCAACCTGTCTCATTTAGAAAACATAAGTTTTCAAAGTCTGTGAGTCAGTATCTGTTCTCCAAAGTTCATTGTGTCCTTTTTTAGATTCCACATGTAAGTGACAGCATTTGATGTTGGTGTCTCATTGTCTGACTGACTTTGTTCAGCATGATAATTTCTAGTTCCATCCATCTTGTTGCAAATGCCATAATTTCTTTCCTTTTAATGGCTGAGTACTATTCCATTATGTATATGTACCACTTCTTTATCCACTCGTCTACTGATGGACATTTATGTTGTTTCCATGTCTTGACTATTGTATAGAGTGCTGCAATGAACACTGCAGTACATGTGTCTTTTTGAGTCAAGGTTTTCTCTGGATAGATGCCCAGGAGTGGGATTGCTGGGTCAAACGGTAATTCTATTTTCAGTTTTCTGAGGAGTGTCAGTACTGTTTTCCACAGTGGGTGCACCAATTTACATTGCCAACAGCAGTGTAATAGGGTTCTTTTTCCTCCACACCCTCTCCAGCACTTACTGTTTGTAGACTTTTCAATGATGGCCATTCTGGCTGGTGTAATACCTCACAGTGGTTTTGATTTGCATGTCTCTAATAATTAGTGATGTTGCACATCTTTTCATGTGTTTTTTGGCCATCTGAATGCCTTCTTTGGAGAACTGACTGTTTAGATCTTCTGCCCATTTTTTTTCCATTATAGCTGGTTTACAGTTTTCTATCAATTTTCCAACTGTACTGCATGGTGACCCAGTTACACATACATATATAGATCCGTCTCAAGTGATTAGATAGTTCCTGGTGCTATACAGCAGGATCTCCTTGCTTTCCCATCCCAAAGGCAATAGTCTAAAACTATTAACCCCAGACTGCCATACCATCCCACTCCCTCCCCCACCCTCTTGGCAACCACAGGTCTGTTCTCCAGGTCCATGATTTTCTTTTCTGTAGAAAGGTTCATTTGTGCAGTATATTAGATTCCAGATATAAGTGATATATATGGTATTTGTCTTTCTGACTTAACTTCACTCAGTATGAGGGTTTCTCATTCCATCCATGCTGCTGCAAATGACATTATTTTATTCTGTTTTATGGCTGAGTAGTATTCCATCATGTATATATACCACATCTTCCTAATCCAATCATCTGTCGATGGACGTTTGGGTTGTTTCCATGTCTATTGTGACTAGTGCTTCAGTGAACATGCGAGTGTATGTGTATTTTTCAAGGAAAGTTTTGTCTGGATATATGCCCAAGAGTGGGATTGCTGGGTCATAAGGTAGTTCTATGTATAGTTTTCTAAGGTACCTCCATACTGTTTTCCACAGTGGTTGTACCAGGTTACATTCCCACCAACAGTGCAGGAGGGTTCCCTTTTCTCCACACCCCCTCCAGCATTTGTTGTTTGTGGACTTATTAATGATAGTCATTCTGACTGGTGTGAGGTGCTATCTCATGGTAGTTTTGATTTGCATTTCTCTGATCATCAGTGATGCTGAGCATCTTTTCATGTGCTGCATCTCTTTGGAGAAATGTCTATTCAGGTCCTTTGCCCATTTTTCAATTGGGTTGTTGGCTTATTTGCTGTTGAATTGTGTAAGTTGTTTGCATATTTAAAGATTAAGCCTTTGTCCGTTGCATCATTTGACACTATTTTCTCCCATTCTGTTAAGCTGTCTTTTGGGCTTCTTTTTGGTTTCCTTGGCTGTGCAAAAGCTTGTCAGCTTGATTAGTTCCCATTGGTTTATCTTTGCTTTTATTTCTGTTGCTTTGGGAGGCTGACCTGAGAAAACATTTGTAAGGTCGATGTCAGAGAATGTTTTGCCAGTGTTCTCTTCCAGGAGTTTAAGGGTGTCTTGTATTATATTTAAGTCCTTAAGCCATTTTGAGTTTATTTTTGTGCATGGTGGGAGAGTGTGTTCTAGTTTCGTTGATTTGCAAGCAGCTGTCCAGGTTTCCAGCAATTCTTACTGAAAAGACTGCCTTTTTCCAACTTTATTTTTTTCCTTCTTTGTCAAAGATTAATTAACTGTAGTCGTCTGGGTTTATTTTTGGGTTCTCTATTCTCTTCCATTGGTCTGTATGTCTGTTTTGGTACCAGTACCACACTGTCTTGATTACTGTGGCCCTGTAATATTGACTGAAGTCTGGGAGAGTTATGCCTCCTGCTTGGTTTTTGGTCCTCAGAATTGCTTTGGTGATTCTGGGTCCTCTGTGGTTCCATATAAATTTTTGGATTGTTTGTTCTAGTTCTGTGAAGAATGTCATTGGTAAATTGATAGGGATTGCTTTGAATCAGAAGATTGCTTTGAGTAGTATTGTCATTTTTACAATATTAATTTTTCCAGCCCATCAGCATGGGATATCTTTCCATTTCTGTGTATCTTCTTTGATTCCCTTGATTAATGTTTTATAGTTCTCGGCATATGTCTTTCACCTCCTTGGTCAGGTTTATTCCCAGGTACTTGATTTTTTGGGGGTGATATTTTAAAAGATATTGTATTTTGGTATTCTTTTTCTAATATTTCATTGTTAGTATAAAGAAATGCAATTGATTTCTGAAGGTTAATCTTATATCCTGCTATTTGCTGAATTTGTTGATCAGATCAAGTAATTTAAGGGTTGAGTCCTTGAGGTTTTCTATACATAGTATCATGCCATCTGCATACAGTGACAGTTTTACCTCTTCTCTTCCTATTTGGATGCCTTTTATTTCTTTTGTTTGTCTGACTGCTATAGCTAGGACATCCAATACTATGTTGAATAACAGTGGTGAGAGTGGGCATCCTTATCTTGTTCCAGATGTTAATAGGAAGGCTTTCAACTTTTCTCCATTGAGTATTATATTAGTGTGGGTTTATCATAAATGGCTTTTATTATGTTAAGGAATGTTCCCTCTATACCCACTTTGGTAAGAGCTTTGATCATGAATGGATATTGGACTTTGTCAATGCTTTTTCTGCATCTATTGAGATTATTATGTGGTTTCTGACTTTTCTTTTGTTAATGTGGTGTATGATGTTGATTGATTTGTGAACGTTGAACCATCCTTGTGCACCTGGGATGATCCCACCTGGTTGTGGTGTATGATCTTTTATATATGTTGTTGGATCTGGTTGGCTAAAAATTTGTTGAGAATTTTTGCATCTATATTCATCAAAGATATTGGCCTGTAGTTTTCTTTTTTCATGGTATCTTTGTCTGGTTTTGGAATTAAGGTGATGTTGGCATCATAGAATGTCCTTGAGAGTGTTCCCTCTTCAACCTTTTGGAAAAGTTTAAGGAGGATGGGTATGAGTTCCTCTTTGTATGTTTCGTAGAATTCACCTGTGAAGCCATCTGGTCCAGGACTTTTATTTGTAGGGAAGGTTTTTATGACATACTCAATTTCATTTCTAGTGATCAGTCGGTTCAGTTGATATATTTCTTTTTGATTCAGTTTTGGCAGGGTGTAAGACTCTAAAAAGTTGTCCATTTCATATAGCTTGTCAAATTTGTTGGCTTACAATTTTTCATAGTATTTTCTCACGTTTTTTTGTTTTTCTGTAATATCCATTGTGACTTCTCCTTTTTCGTGTTTTATTTTGTTTATTTGGGTTTTTTTCTCTCCTCTTCTTAGTGAGTCTAGCGAGAGGTTTGATAATTTTGTTCTTTTCAAAGAACCAGCTCTTGGTTTTGTTGATTTTTTTCTATTGTTTTTTTGAGTCTCTCTTTTGTTGATTTCCTCTTTGATCTTTATGAATTCCTTCCTTCTGCTGGCTTTAGGCTTTTTTTTGTTATTGTTGTTCTTTTTCTAATTCATTTAGGTGCTGGGTTAATTTATCAATTTGAGATTTTTTTTCTTTTTTGAGGAAGGTCTGTATTTCTATGAATTTCCCCCTGAACACTACTTTTGCTGCCTCCCATAGATTTGCAGTGGTTGTGTCTTCGTTATCATTTGTCTCAAGGTATTTTTTTTTTTTTTTTGTCTTTTTGCCTTTATGAAGAGCCGCACCCGTGGCACATGGAGGTTCCCAGGCTAGGGGTCTAACAGGAGCTGTAGCTGCCGGCCTTCGCCACAGCCACAGCAACGCAGGATCCAAGCCGCGTCTGCAACCTACACCACACCTCATGGCAACGCTGGATCCTTAACCCACTGAGGAAGACCAGGGATCAAACCCACAACCTCATGGTTCTTAGTTGGATTCATTAACCAACTAAGTTGGATTCATTAACCACTGAGCCACAAAGGGAACTCCTGTCTCAAGGTATTTTTTAATTTCCTTCTTGATGTCCTCGTTGACATTTTTTAGTATCATGTTGTTTAGTCTCCATTTTGTGTGTTTTTTTTTAATTTATTTTCCTTTGGTTGATTTCTAGTTTCATGCCACTGTGGTCAGGGAAAATTCTTGAAATAATTTCTATACTCTTATATTTGTTGAGGTTGGCTTTGTGCCCCAGTGTGTGATCAGTCCTTGAGAATGTTCCAGGTGTGCTTGAGAAGAATGTATATTCTGACTTTTTGTGGATGTAATGTCCTGAAAATGTCAATTAGATCTAAATTTTCTGTTGTGTCATTTAGGCTCTCTATTGCCTTACTGACTTTCTGCCTAGTGGTTTTGTCCATTGATATGAGTCGAGTGTCAAAGTCTTCTACAATTTTTGTATTCACATCTATTTCTCCTTCTATGTCTGATAGTACTTGTTGTAGGTTCTTGGGTGTGCCTATATTAGGGGGCATATGTATTGATGATTGTAATATCCTCTTCTTGAATGGATCCTTTAACCATTAAATAGTGTCCTTCTTTGTCTTTCTTTATGGCCTTCAACTTAAAGTCTATTTTGTCTGATATGAGTATTGGAACTCCTGCTTTCCTGTCCTGTCCATTGGCATGAAATATCTTTTCCCATCCCCTCACTTTCAGTCTATCTATCTGTGTCCTTTGCTCTAAGGTGAGTCTCTTGTAGGCAGCAGATTGTGGGCTTTTGCTTCTTTATCCAGTCTGACACTCTGTGTATTTTGATTGGAGCATTCAGACCATTGACATTTAAGGTGATTATTGATATATATGTATTTCTCGCAGTTTTGGACCTTGTTTTCCAGTTGATTCTATGTTTCACTTTTCTTCCTTTCCTTTTTTTGTTGGATGGTTTCCATTTATTTTATACTTGAGTGCTTTTCTTTTCAGTATTTGTAGATGTGATGTTCCATTTTGATTTGTGGTTGCCCTGATTTTTAGGTATGTTAACACTTTCTTATATCTGCTTGCTGTAGTGTCATAGCCATATAGGCTCAAACATATTAGACTTTTTTTTTAAAAAAAGTTAAAAACAAAGACATAAAAAGTCTATATTTCCTTATTTTCCCTTCCCATAATTTATGATTTTTGTCTTTTTTTAATTTAAAATTTTTTTTTAGCATTTTCAAGTTTAGATCTGTATGCTAGCTTATTTGAATGATTGCTTTCCATTTATGGTTCCCTCCATTCTATTTCTTACTTTTTACTTTTTTTTTTAATAGAAGCCCTTTCAGTATTTCTATTAAAAAGGGTTTAGTATTGCTGTACTAATTTAGCTTTTGTTTATAGGAGAAATTGTTTATTTCCCCTTCTATTTTAAATATTCTTGCTGGGTAAAGTATTCTAGGTTGCAAATTTTTTCCTTTCAGATCTTTAAATATATCTTGCCACTCCCTTCTGGCCTGTAGTGTTTCCGTAGAGAAACCAGCTGACAGCCTTACGGGGGAATCCCTTATAATTAACACTTTATTATTCTCTTGCTGCCTTTAGGAGCCTCTCTTTAATTTTTGCCATTTTTAATACAATATGTTTTGGTGTGGTTCTGTTTGTGTTCAACTTCTTTGGGGCCCTCTGTGCTTTCTATATCTTGATGTCAGATTGCTTTAGATTTGGAAAGTTTTGAGACATATTTTCTTCAAATATATTTTCAACCCCTTTTCTTTTTCTTCTCCTTCTGCAATTCCTATTACGCATAGATTGGGCTGCTTTATATTATCCCATGGGTCTCTTATATTGCTTTCATGTTTTTTCATTTGACTTTATGTTTGCTGTTCTGATTGGGTGATTTCCGTTATTCTGTCTTCCACTTCACTAATTCGTTCCTCTGCTTTATTCAAACTGCTCTTTATTGCCTTGAGCTCAGTTTGCATCTCTACAAATGAGTTTTCTAGCTTTTCTTGGATCCTCCTCATATTTTCTAGTTCCTTTCTAAGGGAATCTGCATCACTGTTAGTGTCTTCTCTTAATTCCTTGATATTCAGCCTTAATTCTTCAAGTATTTTCAATACCTCCCTTCTGAACTCCATTTCTGTCAGATTTCAGACGTCTGTTTTATCGTTGACTACTTTAGATGACTTCTCCTGTTCCTTCAACTGGGAATGGTTTCTGAGCTTCTTCATCTTGCTTATGGTTTTCTTTTTCTGTGAGTTTGGGGAAGCCACACTGTAGTCTTGTAAGGCTACTTCTAGGCAACAGCACCCCTTTGTATTTTTTGGTGGGGCTACTATTTATTTTTGGTGTGTGAGTTTGAATATTTGGTGTGTCTTTATTCGGTGTAAACAGGCTATCATCCCCCTAGTGCTCTGTGTGTTTTCAGGGAGAAGGAAGCAATGGGTAGGGCCAGCAGTTGGTGCCTGTTCACTGGGCTCTCAACAGCAGCAAGGACCTGCAGGAAGGTGACACTGGCTACTCCTAGTTGCAGGGCCCTGGGTAGTGGTAGCTCTAGGCAGATCTAACAGGTGTCCAGAGCATTTGGCAGTAGCAGCAGCAGGATATGTGAGTTCCCAGAGGAGTGAGAGCCACAGCAGCTAATGATCGATTGCAATGCCCTCCTCTGAGGTGACTGGAACCACAAATGGTACCTATTCAGGGACTCCTAGTAGTTGTGGGCCATGATAGTCTCTAGAGCCATTGATAACTGTGGTGATTTGCCCCCTCCACCTGTAGACCATGCATGAAGCGACCCGTCTCACTTAGCCCACATAGGAGGTGCTGTACTGGTTGTTCCCAGTTGCAGGGTCCTGGGAAGTGACAGATATCAGGCATATGGGTACTGCCCAGAGCACTTAGCAGTGGGAGCAGCAGGGTTGGTGTGTTTCCAGGAGCACAAGGGTACCCACAAGTGGTATTCAGTCACAGTGCCTTCCTCTGTGGTGCCCTTAAGGTGACCGGGGCTGCAAATGCTGCCTATTCATGGATCCCTAGTCGTAACGTGCCATTCCCATCTCTGGAGCCAGAGGTAACTGCAGTGGTTTGCCTCTGCCTCCTGTAGACCATGCAGGATGTATCTCGTCCTGCTTAGCCCCTACAGGATGTGCTGCACAGGGTGCTCTGAGTTACAGGTTTCTGGGAAGGTATAAGAGTCTGGGCACTGCCCAGAATGTTTGGCAGTGGCAGCTGCAGGGCAGGTGTGCTCCTGGGGGAGCAAGAGCAACAGCAGGTGGTGTTCCGTTGTAATGTCCTTCTCTGTGGTACCCTCTGAGGTGGTTGGGGCTGCAAGTGATTTTTGTTCAGGTATCCCCTGTAGCAGCGGGCCACTCCCACCTCTGGAGTCAAAGATAACTGTGGTGGTTTGCTACCATCCCCTGCAGGCCACCAGGCAGCACCTTGTCCCTCTTAGACCACTCAGGAGGTGCTGCACCAGCTGCTCCTAGTTGTATGGACTTGGCAGGGGGACAGCAAACAAGTGTCTGGATGGTGCCCTGAGGGTTTGGCAGTGGCAACTGCAGGGTGCGTTTGTTCCCAGGGCAGTGATAGCAACAGCGTCTGGTGCTAGGCAGGCCTGTGTTGCACTTAGCCCCCTGATGCCCTTTGCCCACACTAGAGGTCCGTGGCCACTGGTAGCCTGCACAGGAAGTGCCCAGTCTCCTGTATGTACAAGCAACAGTCTTACAGATGGCTGCACCGGAGATGCCCATTCCACTGCGGGCAAGCAAGCTGCCTCTGTGTTGCAGGCAGTCAGCACTCAAAGAAACCTGGTCCACTGCGTTCTAGCAATCTGCTTCCCATCACAGGTGGGCTGTGCCCAGAGACACTTGATCCACCACAGAAGCCTAGCAAGTGGCTTCTAGACCTGGCGGCACGGGTGGGCTGTGTCTGAAAGATGCCAGGACCACATAGGTCTAGCAAGCGGCCTCTGACTGCTCTCAGTTTGTACTTGAGCTGCCCCACCCTCTAGGAGCTGGCCTCCAGCTGCTGGAGGTTTGCGCTTGATCCGCCTCAATCTCTGGTATCCTGCCCTCTGCACACGCTCTGGTGCAGGGAGTTTCCTATGATCCTCCCCAACACTGGCGCCTTGCCTCCCCTGCGGGTCTGGACCTTGGGTTCCATCTGTCCTGGCATTCCACTCCCCAGCCCTTACAGTATCGGTTCCCCACCCATGGTGCACTGCTCCTTAGCCCCTTAGGCTGTGTCTACACCACCTACCCCAGCCTTCTCCCTGGGACTGACCTCTGGAGCCTATGTCTCAGCCTCAGCCCCTGCCTGAGCGTCTCAGACTGTGGTGTCCGTGCTGGTGTTCAGATGATCTGTGAGCCTCTCACTCTTTTTTGCCTTTCTCAGTCCAGCTGCTGCGCTTTTCTCAGGCTTTGATGTCCCTCCGCCTTGGCTGATCTTTCCATCAGTTAGGTGGCTTCCCAGGGTGTGGGTTCCTTTTCTCCTTCACAGCTCCCTCCCCTGCCTGGAGAGCTGGTGCCATCCTGATTCCTTTTCTCTCTCTTTCTATTCTTTTTTTTCTTTCTATTGGTCTACCCAGTTATGCCAAGAATTTCTTGCCCTTTTTGGAGGTTTTAAGTTCTTCCGCCAGCATTCAGTTGATGTTCTATTTTACATGTAGATGTGTTTTTTTGATATGTTTGTGCCAGAGGGTTAGCGCAACGTCTTACTCCTCCGCCATCTGGGCATGTCCCCTCTGCCCATTTTTTGATGGGGTTGTTTATTTTTCTGGTATTGAGCAGTAGGAGGTGTTTCTAAATTTTGGAGATTAATCCCTTGTCAGTCAATTCATTTGCAAATATCTTCTCCCATTCTGTGGGTTGCCTTTTCATTTTGTTTAGGGTTTCCTTTGCTGTGCAGAAACTTTTAAGTTTAATCAAGTCCCATTTGTTTATTTTTGTTTTTACTGTCATTACTCTAAGAGGTGGATCTGAGAAGATGGGTTGTCATTTATGTAGGAGAGTGTTTGGCCTATGTTTTCCTCTGAGAGTTTTATAGTATCTGGTCTTATATCTAGGTCTTTAATCTATTTTGAGTTTATTTTTGTGTATGGTGTTAGGAAGGGTTCTAATTTCATTCTTTTACATGTGGCTGTCCAGTTTTCCCAGCACCACGCATTGAAGGGGCTGTCTTTTCTCCATTGTATAGTCTTGCCTCCTTTGTCTTAGATTAGTCAATGGTAGGTGCGTGGGTTTAATTCTGGGGTTTCTATCCTGTTCCACTGATCTATATTTCTTTCCTTGTGCCAGTACCCCTAACTGGATTTGTTTCCCGCTGAGCCATGATGGGAACTCCAGCCCAAAGCATTTTTGAAAGAGAAGAACAAAGCTCAAAGACCTTTACTATCTAATATCAAGACTGCATATGAAGCTATAGTAATGAAGATAGTATTCTACTATTGCAAATTAGATCAATGGAACAGAATAGCGAGTAAGAAGATACTCACACATATTTTGTGTTGACAAGTAGTTGATTGTTAACAAAGCACCA
>PVHT021183699.1:57539939-57544939 GCA_004024745.2 Catagonus wagneri | reverse complement strand
GCCTCTGAGGAGGAGTACTTAGGGAAGCCCAGGTTCAACAAAGGAGCCAAAAACAGCAGCTGAGGAATATGAAGCCTCTGTAATATACAGCTTCAACTCATTAAACACAGTCCCAGTCCTACCCAAGATTAAAATAAATTCTCACGTGAAAAGCTTGTTTATCTTTTTTTTTGTATCTCTATGAAGTGAGAGAAATTAACTAAATTTACTGTGCTAAGTATTTTGTAATATATGTAAGTCAAGTCATTATGCTGTATACCTTAAACGTATATAGTGCTACATGTCAATTATATTGAAATAAATTTAAATAAAAAACAGTTATATACAAAAAAGTTCTCTTTGCCTCAGTTCTTATTACATGATAGAATATATCCAGTTTTCAACAAAAAATTCCAGGCATGCTAAAAGGCAAGGAATAACACAGTCTAAAGAGACAAAGCAAAAAACAGTATGGGACTCAGATATGATGCAGATGTTGGAAGGATCAGAAAAATACATTTTAATAATTATGATTAATATGTTAAGGGCTTTAAAGGAAAAGTAAACAACATGCAAGAACAGACAAGGCTGTGCAGTAATGTCAACAAAAATGGAGGAGTAAAACTTCAAGTATTTGCCTCTACACATACAAGCAACTATGTTTGCAAAAAAATATCAAAACAGACATTTTTTTTACACCTCTGAAAATGAATGAAAAACCTGCAGCAATTTGGGAGTGCTTACTTAACTCAGTGAATTTCAGTAAAACAGTGAACTTTGGGATATTCCCTATTCCCACCTGCAGCTACATCCTCACCCCCACCTGCACCTCAGCAGTAGTCTTAAAACCGGCAGCTTGCATTCTAGATACCATTGTTCAAGGGAACAAAACTATCTTGATTTGGAAAGATTGGGCCTTGGTGGATCTGTCTGGAGGCTTCATGGAAGACTGGCTCAAAAGGCCTGTTTTTATCTCGCTTAACTCAGAACTTGCCAGGTGCTAAAGCCATCTGAAGGCCTTTGTGGAAAAAAATTTCAGGTAAATGTTTTTCAGTCTTCCTTGCCTGAAGCAAAAGATAACAGTGGGACAGAGAAACAACTGACTACCTAAAAAGAATGGGAAGAAAATCTAGAAAATGAGATATCTGAGGAATAAGGGCTTTGAAAAGTTGGGACATATTCTTGGGAACATGGAAACCAAATGTATAAACAGGGTTGGGTGTATGTTCAGAGAAGGCCAGAGAAAGCCCTAAAGTATCATATCTGGATGATTTTCAGTATCTGCACAAGCAGGAAGTTAAAGGTAAGATGGAAAATGCCTAGCTGAGTGTTCAAGATGTAGCCCTACACATATGGAGCATATTCACAAAGACTGGAAGATTTAATAAAATTTAATGAAATTTAACGAAATCCCTGTCCAAGCACTACCTGATTGACAGGGTATCACAGAGAGATTTCAATGGCTACAAAGAGCAAAAAATAACAGACTTTAAAGTTAGTTCAGGATAGTCACTAAAACAAACATCAACCAGTAGTGATAACAAATCTTGGGAAGAGGGAAGCCTCTAATTTCAGGAGTTACTTCTTTATAGTAAAATCAGTTTTCAACAAAAACTTCTGAAGCTTGCAAAGAATTGAAAAAGTATGGCCGATATACAGGAAAAAGCAATCAATAATAACTCCCTGTGAAAATTCAGATGTTGTACATATAAGACAAATAATTTAAATCAGCCATTTTACATGTATTTAAAGAGCTAAGGAAAATATGTCAAAGTAACTAAAAGAATGCATGATAATTACATCTCAGTAGAGAATATCAATAAGGAGACTGAAATTATAGAAAGGAAATACCTAGCAATTCTGGGACTGAAAAACAGAGTACAGACCTTGTGATTCCATTTATGTGACGTGTAAAAGAGGCAATATTGACCTACAATGTCAGAATGCAAAGCAATTGTTGCCTGGAGATCAAAATGAGAGGAACTGGTTGCAGATGGGTACCAAACAACTTTGCAAAGTGATGGAAATGATCTATACCTTGAATCATGGTGGGTGAGCAAGATTACGCATTTGACAAAACTCCTTAAGCTGTACACTCAAGTAGGTTCATATTATTGTATGTAAAATGTACCTCAATAAAGTCATTTAGAGTATCATTCAATGTCTAAAATTATGACAAAATTAATAAACAAACTACATTTCAATCACAACTTATAGCAGGATGACACATCCATTAATTAAATAAAAAAAAATTCCAGGACATGAAGGAAAATTTGATGAATTTATCTTTTTTATTCTTGAAAAACCACCTTATACTCTCAGATGACCTACAAGAGTTCCATGCTAAAGACAGATGCACTTTCCAGTAGGCTGACATGCTCGATTTTGTGCTGCAGATATATACTGAAAGAGTTCATATCGTACTCTTCATAGTACTAGTTTCTAGTATTTTAGTGATTCATCCTCATCATCGTCCACTTTAGAATGTCAGTGCTGAAACTCATACATGAACTGGGATTAAGAGAGGGAAAAAGTGAGAGAGGGAGAAAGGACACTTTAAAAAGTAGTGGAATTAGATATTAATAGTGTGTACTGATTTTTAATCTCTGTCACAATTCTAAATAAATGTAGCATTCTCTGCAGTGATTTTTGATGAAATGTCCACCCTGACTCTCAGTAAAGATGAAACTTTGAAGGAAAGAAGCTAATGTGAGTCAGATTTTTTAAAAAAGAAATTACCAAGTGCATTTGATGCATTGATTTAATAATGTCAATGCTTAGATCTGAGTCTGGCACATGGGAAGCACTTAATTAATGTAGCTCTCGTGGTGATGATAAAGATGGCAAGATGATATGGGATGGTACTCTTTCTGCCTCTCAAAGAGTAAAATATACAAATACATAAAACAACTTTTGTTTTCATTATAATTTATTCCCTAACAGTGAAACATGGTGACAAGTTACAAAAAACAAACAAACAAAAAAAGACTTGTTCTATCTTTAAAGGACAGGTATACTTCACATTAAAGTTTGTTTACACATAGGAAGTTTGGAAAGATTCAGATAAAGTGGAGGACTTTAAGTTGAGAATTACTATGAGGATTTAGACTTCTAAAAGATGGAAGAGAGACCTGCCAAGAGAATAGGAACAATATGAATAAAGGCACTGCAGAGAGAAAACAGGCTACGTTTATAAAAAAGGGAGCATTGCACTTTGTCTATGGCATGGACTTTAAGGAAAAGATTCCTGCTGCTTCAATGTCTGAGAGCTAAAACGTCCTGTCATCTGTATTAATGAAGTGCCTCATTTGCATCATTTCATGTAGTTTTTATAGCCCCCATTTGTCCCTTTCTTTCTTAACTAACTTGCCTGAATTCTAAAGTGAGTAAGGGGAAGAGTTAGAATTTGATGTCTCTATGACTCCAAATCCCCCACTGAAAAACTCAAGAGGTGTAAAGAATCAGGGTTGACAAGAACTCAAAGATTAGGGACAAAACTGAAGGTATGTGCTTATTTCTGCATTGGATCATGCACTTTACAATTAAGTCAGTTAGAAATGGTGGCTTGTACCAGCATTTAAAAAGGAAAACATAGGAAATTATGTTCTGTTTTAAGCAAGCACTAATTTATATAATATTTCAAAATCTATCCAGTACTGAAGCACATGTGGTAGTTGTAAAATCTGCCAAAGACAGCTTAAAAGTCAAGGACTTTTCTTAATATACCTGATAATTAGCATAGATTTAAACTGTTCTTTTGTTTCTGACATTTAACTCTTCCCCTACAAAATGACCTCTTAGAGCTGAAAGTAGCTCCCTGATGGTAGTGGCCAAATTGTCCATTTAGACTCATGGTTCTTTTAAAATATCAGTTACCAAAATCTCTTTGAAGTTAATAGCTATAATATAGCTAAAATATAGGCTATTAAGCAGAACTGGCATGCACTGCTGGTGGGAGTGTAAAATGATATAACCACTTTAGAAGTGAGTCAAGTGGAGTCTCAGAAAGTTAGCTGGACACTAACTCTAAATCCTAGCAATTCCACTGCTAAGTATTTAGCCCCACAGAAATAAAACAAGCACAGAAATTACTTATATAAAAATGGACATAAGCATTTACTCATAATCAGTCTTAGATCTAACCGAAATATCCATCAAAGGGAGAATGTATAAACAAATTATTATATATTCCTACAAACAAAATACTAGTCAGCAGTAAAGAGGAACAGATTACTGATATGTGTAGAAGCTCAAAAACAGGTTGATAAACCAAAGAGATTAATGCAGTGTGCAAACAGTTTGATTCTGTTTATATGAGGTCCTAGAACAGACAAAATTAATCAGTGGAAAAAAAATATGAACAACTGCCATAGGGATTGACTGGGAAAGGTCATGAGAGAAGCTTCTGAGAAGTCGAGAAAATTCTGTGTCTAGATAGGGTTGTGGATTTCATGGTTATACATTTCTCAAGACTCACTGAGTTTAAGATTTCTGCCATGTAATTTATACATAGGTTAAAAATGTTAAAAAAAATTTGCCCTGACATCCCTTTGAAATCAACAACTTTTAAATGTTAACTACTTTAAAATCCCTCTGGAATAAACTTTGGAAGGGGCATATGCTTTAAAATTGACCAGTTAGGAGATTGGATTAAGATGGCGGAATAGAAGGACTGGAGCTAAACTTCTCTCCCGAAAAACAGCAAAACTACAAACAAATGCTGAGCAGCCTTCAACCAACTGGACTGTAAACTTCCAAAAAAGATATTCTACTCCAGAAGACCAAGAGGAGACCATATCAAGAGGTAGGAGGGGCGATTACACGATAGAAGCAACCCCATACCTCCTGGGTGGGAAGCCCCACAGACTGGAAAGTAACTGCATCACAGAGACTTAGCTACAGGACTGAGAGTTCTGAGCCCCACGTCAAAACCCCACGCCTGGGGATCGGGCACAGGGAGAAAGAGCCCCCAGAGCATCTGGCATTGAAGGCCAGCGGGGCTTGTGTGCAGGAGCTCCACA
>PVHT021183699.1:57492215-57538939 GCA_004024745.2 Catagonus wagneri | reverse complement strand
GCCAGGTCATGGAAACAACCTAAATGCCCACCGACAGAGGAGTGGATAGGGAAGATATGGTACATACACATAATGGAATATTACTCAGCCATTAAAAGGAACGGAATAACATTTATAGCAACATGGATGAACCTAGAAATTATCATTCGAAGTGGAACCAGTCAGACAATTAGACAGCAACACCCAATGCTACCGCTTAACATGTGGAAACTAAAGAGACACAATGAACTTCTTTGAAGAACAGACAATGACTCACAGATTTTGGAAAACCTTGGTTTTTCAAATAAGACAATCTGGGGGGTGGGGGGATGCACTGGGGGTTTGGGACCCAAAATCTATCGTATTGACTTATGATCTTTGTACACCTATAACTGAAATAAAATTCATTGTTAATATGAAAAAAAAAATAAAATAAAATAAAATAAAATTGACCAGCTAATCTTGGATCTGGACACAGTCTTATTTAGTAGTGTTTAAACTATTTTTTTAAAACACTTAAGTGAAGATCAAGTTGCAGAAATAGTATGTGTATCTACTTTGTAAATCCACTCATTCATACCCCAAATCTTCAGTGAATGAATGAAGAAAAATGATACACAGCAAAGTACAAATGTGAGCTTCCAACTCTGAAGTCTCAGTTGAGCAGTGGGTATTAGGAGGCAAAGAAAGATAAGAGGGGAGTTTCATTTCATACTATTTAAATATACTTCAAAGAGAATGTACTAATTTGTACAAATATTACAATTTTAAGAAAGGGAATGTTTCCATGTTTATAGCGAACAAATTATACATTTTTAGATTATTTAGCAATAGGACAATTATTTCTTCACTCATACACGTACTCACATACTTATACATACACATAGATATTTAATGACAAATATTTTAAAAGATATCACCATATTTTACTTTCAGTTAAAGTCACAATTCTTCATGTGTTAACTCTCAACAAGACTCCTTTTGTTTTCAAATATACAGATGTACTGTTGTTTCTTTGGAACAGAGAAATACGTTTTTCTATTTTGGATAAAGAAATGTTTCTTTTGGATATGGGCAGCTATTATTTCAAAATCACCTTTATTGAAATATAAATTACATACAATGAAATGCTCCCATTATATGTGTACAGTTAATGAGTTTTGGTGGATAGATGCACTCATGTAACTCCCATCACATTCAAGATATAGCATGCGCATCACCTCAGAAAGTCCTGTCTATCCTTTCCCAATTAATGTCCCACGCAACACTCAGCCCTCCACCACTCTTGTTTTTTTTTTCCTATAGATCAGGGAGCTGAGTTTGCACTGTCCATTAAACATTAGGCTTATCTGGTCTCCATTTTATTCAAATCAAATGATTTCAACTAATACGAGGTAAGAACTATGGGATTCAGAAAACACTTTCTTCTGTTTCACCTTTCCAAGATACCAGTCCTGTCTATGTGTCCCTCCTCTATGTAGAAAGGAAAAGGAAAATTATTCAGAGGAATCTGCATACAGCATGTTAGTACATATTAACACTCTTTTCTCTGATCACAGATCTTTAGACTATGATGTTGTATTCAAATATGCTATATACTTACATGCATTTATCCAGAATGTACAAATAAAATAAGCTTTTTTGTTTCAGTGACTAGAAATGTTCTCATTTCTGCTGACTTAGTTTGAGAGTGGTTGATAACAACCCAGGAGGTGATAGAAAAGTTAAGCTAATATTTAATTATTACATTGTGTGCAGAGAGACTTGCTTGGAGCTTCCCTGAAGATCATTCAACAATCTAAACACACAAACATAAGGTTCTATTCACCAAAGCAACTGATAAATAACCTAGGCAAACAACAGAAACTGAAAATAAAATATTTTCTTACTCCTTCAAAAAATCATGTCAGAATCCTGCCATATAGATTCTAAAGGATATGTAAGCAACTGATAATGCACATAACGTCATCACCACCACTTGTACTGACTTTGCCATTCCTGTTTTGTAAACCTACCTGTTTACTTTGCACTGAATCTGCACTTTACTTTGGAGGTTCATCTCTATTATCAATCAAATAACCATAGTAAAAAAAAAATGTAAGCAAATGATGTTTCTAGCACATACCTGGTCACTGTATATGGTAGTGGAATTCTTCCTATGCACAACATTCTCCATAGATGATAATATAAATAGCATCTGTTAGAGTTGCACAGTGTGGAACTGGAACAGCCACCTGTGGTGAATATGTGAATATCTTGAGCATTCTGCAACTGAAAATGATCCCCGGACTCCCTACTTTATAGGATCTACAACACTCTGCACAGCTTTCACATTTCCCTTGGCAATACTACAACTTTATGCAGAAACTGCACAAAATATAAAAAGTACTATAATTATCCCATGAAGTCTTCTAAAATAGGGTATTAATATACTAATTGTTGAAGCATTCTTTACCTAGTTAGGGCTGAAAATTGCGAGCTGAAATGATACATGGCTGGCTGGTGTAGAGAAAAAAACTTCAAATGTTAAGCCAGTTTCTGTTGCTCTTCCGTAAAGCTCTGCTGCATGGTGAAGTGGCATGACTCATGTGAAATGCTGAAGGCATTGTAGATTTAACTGTTATTTTAGAGTTTTTGAGAAATATCCTGTGTACTCTATGAGGTACATTTAATTACACTTTTACTTGTAACATACGCATTACTGTTGTCCTCCAATTTGAACTGTAATCTCCTTGAAAATATTTAATGCCCTTTCAACATTACCCATAATTTCTAAAATCCCTCAGTAAAATTTTGGATGACCGTTTAAGACATGGATCAAAGTACATGTTTTAGTTTCCCACTGATTACATGGGAAATTTTCTTATTGTAATAATGTATTAATACAAAGTGAATTATTAAATGCTATTCACCTCAAACTCACAAAATACTTAAATTCACTTTTAAAGGAGAGAGAAAAAGTTGAAGCATGTGAAAAAACACTGTATTCTGGGTTTGACAACTGAATTAATAATGACAGTTATTTCTGGAAAACCAAGTCTCAAAACTGATACTGCTTGTTTTGTGTATAAAAATACCAACAGACATTATGATTTTTATTAATTTTTAGCTTTCAAAATATTCTCTATATCAGCTTCAATATTAGACACCACACGTCAGGGCTAGTATTGATATTAAAATATGTTAAAATTAAAGGGTTACATATAGTGATCAGAAGTAATGGAGACTACCCTGAATCTAAATGAAGTCTGTTCAATATGTCAAAAATTCTAAAAGCTCAATACCTGTTTATATAAATTCATTTTACACAGTAAGTTTCTAGATAGCAAAAAATCAAATCCATTTACTATCATTTCCAGTTTCCTCTCAAGCACACTGGCAATATTCAGAGAAACAAAACCTGAGTTTTTAGATACAGTACGAAGGTTTTTCCGTGTGGGACGAAGTTAGATTGCATAGTGTGGAAGATGGATTATTCAGTGAACTAAAGAGATAAGGAAAGATTACATTGTCTTTTCACTTGTGACTCTAATATGTAATCATGGCCTCTCCAATAAATACGTCTGCAAATTCTTGTTCATTCTTACATTTCCTGTCTAAATGGAATATAGCTACTCAGAAAATATGAGATCTAGCATTTGTCAAGTGTTTCCTATATGTCAGGTATATTTAAGTGCTTTAAATGTATTTTCTCATTTAATCCCTTCCTAAGCTCTGTAATATATATGCACCCCTTAGTATCACCCCAACCCCTCCATTTTACAGTTGAGGAAAGTGAATACCAGGAGTTAAAAGTCTGTCTTGCACAATATACCACAAAAAGGTAACGGCACTGAGGCTTGACCTAAGTTCAGGGAACTCCAGAGTAGCCTTCACATTACAGTATTATTTGAAGGAGCTCATATATCCCATAACACTGTCTCTTGGTTTAGAAATATAAGTGCTTTGGAATTAAGTACAAGTTGTGGATACACAGAAAAACACCTGGGCTTGATTCACAAAATTCCTTTACATATTTTCCCACGTAGAAATTGGGAAAATAAACCACAAAATTTATATGTTCTATAAATACCAAGCGCTGACTGCAACACCAGAGTGATACAACTTCTATTATTAACGGAGAAATATATATAATTAGGAACAAAGGCAAACATTAGCAATTATATAATAGATAAGACAAATAAAAAATTCATGGGCCTCGTTATTTGTTTGATCAGAATATACTTCATGAAACTTGGGTCCTTGCAGTATTAGAAACTAGTGATAAAAACTTAAGCAATGAGATCTTGCTGTATGGCACTGGGAACTATATCTAGTCATTTACTATGGAGCATGATAATGTGAGAAAAAAGAATGTATATATGTATGTGTGACTGGGTCACCTTGCTGTACAGCAGAAAATTGACAGAACACTGTAAACCAGCTATAATGGAAAAAATAAAAATCATTAAAAAAATTAAAGTTAAGGGCTTTTTGATTATTTCTGCAACTTCACCCAAGTAGAATGTGTTGATACAGAGATAAATTCAAAGATAAATTTCAAAGTTTTAAGAAAGTGCTTCAATGCCAACTTCTTATCTCATAGAATCATGTAAATTATAATCTATAATGACTAAACACTTTATTTGCAGAAGAATGTCAGATTTGATTTTTAAAATAGACTCATTAGCCACATTGTTGGCACAGCAGTCACAGACATTAGATCAGATAGAAACTCTGGCAAAACATGTAGTGTCCTTCATAAAATATTGTTATGTATCCAAATGTCATATTATATGAAATTGGCATAGAGAATTCACATTTTGGTAAACTAATAAAGTTGGTACCCAAAGGCTCTCATTTTTATCACAGGAACACTCTGTATACTCAGCACTTGGATAGCAGGCATGCCCAACATTCTGAAACAGTTCCAATAAGAGAAGGAATAGAAAACCCTACCAATAAATCCAGCCAAAAAGAACTAAAGAAGGGATATTAATCCAAGCAAGAATTTGCTTTTGTTGTCTAATGGTAACTATCAGCCAGATCTGAAATGTATGAAAGCCAAAGAGTCTGGGCAAAAAAGAAAGGTGACAAGATAAAAGAAGACAGAGTAAAGGAAAAAAATGAACAAAAGTCGGAAGAAAATAATAGATGTAAAGAGCTGGCAGTCATGGCCAGTGGAAATGCAGAGTAAGAAAAATGACTTGGATATAAAATAGGTGAAAGGGGGTAATAAACAGAAAATACATTCACAAAAGTATTTTGAATGCTAATTAACTGCCCCTTCAAAGCCCCCCAATTCAATTTTTTATAATTACCTCTCAGGAATCAAAGTTATTAAAGATGACCCTGATTGGCGGGGGGGACTATCAAAGTCAATTTTGTTCTATGCCTTAAAGTAGAAGAGTATACTACAATTAAAGAAAAAAGTTGGGAGTTCCTGTTTTGGTGCAGCAGAAACGAATCCGACTAGTATCCATGAGGACTCAGGTTCAATCCCTGGCCTTGTTCAGTGGGTTAAGGATCTGGCGTTGCCTTGAGCTCTGGTGTAGGTCACAGAATTGGCTTGGATCCCATGTTGCTGTGGCTGATTTGATCCCATGTTTGATCTGACCCTTAGCATGGGAACTTCTATATGCTGCAGGTGCAGCCCTATAAAAGGAAAGAAAGAAAAGGAAGGGAGGGAGGAAGGAAAGAAAAGAAAGAGAGAGGGAAGGAGGGAAGAAGGAAGGAAGGAAGCAAGAATTGCATCAAAGTGAATAAAACTTAAAGTTATGCCAATTAAAGGGAAAATGTTCATTTATATAAACTTTCACTGTTCTCCACTGTCTAGTAAACTTGGCATACCATAGAACTCATACGGTACATGACAAACCTATTGCTAAGATATGGGCTTATAATGCATCATTTAGATTTTCTATGATTTTACCAATATCCTCAATGACAAAAGTAAGTTTTGGCAATTAAAATGAGAAAAGTCTACAGTAACTTCAGAAATAAAATTTTAGTGTAAATGCTAGTGGTATTTTTACCATAAATAGACCCTTTACTTTATTAATTATATTATTCACAAAAAGTATGTGCATAAATGTCATACATTTTTTATGAATGTAGAGAAATGAAAAAGCTCAAAAAAGCAGAAAAATACTACATTCGTAAATCAAAAACAGTAATGGAAAGTCCATATTTTATCTGATTTTTAAAAGACTTTCTATCCATCAATAGCTACACTTTCCTTTTCACCAGAATTAATCAAAAAACTATTAAGATAGTAGTCACTGGACATTATTTGAGGAGGGCCAGGAAGAATTCTTGCCTTCCCCAACCCACCAAAATACATATAGCAAAAGCTTGTCTGTTCCCTACCTTTTTGTTTTTAAGATAAAAAAAAATTACCCTTGTGTGTGTGTGTGCACATGTGTGTGTGCACATGTGCATGGGTGCACAATGTGGCATGGGACAAAAGGAGGAAGTGAGGTAATAACCAAAGACCAGTAACTTGAAAAATTGAAGAGAGACTGAAACTGTGATACGGACCAAACAAGAGTTGAGGCATGCACTCAATTTTTATCACCTTGCCATTTATCTCCAAGCAAGATGTTAGACAAACAAGTGCGCTTAATCGTCAGAACAGTAGTGGTTGGAAATTTTAAGTCTACCTGCTCAGTATGCACAACAGAGCAATAGCTAAGCAAACATAATTGAATTTACAAAGAAACTACATCACTGTTATAAATCAACTTGAATACACTTTTTTTTTTAATTCAGAGTGCTGGAAATGAAACAATTCTAAATCATGCTAAAATGTATCTTTGAGAAAAAGATATCCTAGACTTCAAAAACCTGACAATGACAAAAAGAGCTAATGCACTGGCTTTTGATTTTCCTGCTCAGAACTGATAGGAATTATTCAGTTATTTGAACGAAAGCTTTCATGTTTAATTGTAGCAGAAGGTCTCAGTGTTTTTAACCTGCTGATCATGGAATGTTCATGTATAAACATCCAGAGATGACTTTTTATGTGATACTTTGCAAATAAAAGGAAAATTTTTTCTTCATTTAAGAGTAATTGTTTCCTTGAATAAAAGTGAAAATTCATCTATTGCTTATAGTTATACAGTTATTCTACTTAAGACACCATAAATTATAAAACGAACCAATAATTTATGTTCTATTGAAAACAAGAAAAAAGTTGCCAATTTGATGGTTTATACATTCATATTACCTGAAACTTTTACCTTAGAATATTGCAGAGGTGTTTTAGATTTAGGTTACATTTTTAATATATCATTTTGTGTACACATGAGAAGGGAAATATAAACCAAATAAATTGGATAGCATATTCTCGAAATGTTTTCAGATTCAGAGTGCAATCCTCCTGAATTCCTTTCTACTCAGTCATCAATGCACATGTTCTTTTTCATTCCCACAGTATTGTCCCCTGTGCGACTGACAGCATTGTGATACAGCATTTTTCAAAAGATTGCTCCCCTGCCGTCTCCAGTTTTTTCTTCAAAGCTGCTGCCACAATTTCTGTAAGTTTTTATTCAGTGTTTCCTTGACTTCACACAATGACTTAATAGGTTTCAGACCACAACCAGGACTCATATTCGTTATTTAATATGTTCATACATGGTGTGCTAACCAAAGGCCAAAGAGTATTTGTTTTCCCATCATTCATCATGGATGAAATCAAGTTGATACGTGCACAGCAGGTATACAGTTTTCATTGTCCCTTCTGGTCTTTTGACAGTGATTGTTGCATCCTGTTAATTAATTGATACATTCTGTTTTCAGAGTCACTAAATATGTATATATATGTCTATCTTAGCAGCAATAAAATATGAAATTTGGAGAGGTCAACCTGCAGTTTACTTTATATTTTTTAATATATTTGAACAGTTAACCTGAGTTATTGGATTTAAATATTTTTTTAATTGTTCCAAAAATGTCCCTTTAGCATGACACAAGTTTATTTGCTTTGAAGGAGGAAAACTGCTAATCAAATATTGCATACTACATAATTTACTTATTATTTTTATGATTTATTTTTCATCACCCCCCACTTGCATGTTGGCCTCATCTGAAGAGAGATGTTGTTTTTTTCATTCATGGAGATATCCCCAGTGTTCTGAATAAGCCCTGATAAGTACTTAATGAATATTTGTGAAAAAAATGGATCCAAATAATTTTGATAAATTACTGGAATTCATAGTAGTATCATTACTATTTCTCTTTCTAATCCCTTTATCATGATTCTTATCATATCACAGATGGTGATGATTTGAATAAATCTTGAAATTCTGAGGTGAGGAATGGTGTCTTACCAGTATCTTTATGAGTAAGGTACTTATTGCCTATCCTGGTAAAAGGTATGCAGTTAGGGCTCAATAAGTATTTTCAGAATTCTAAGCAATTAGCAAATTATCCTAGTTTAGTGAAAAACCAAATAATTTTTTATTGACCAAATTAAGAATTGAATTAGAGCAGACAGGACTCAATGAAACCAAGATACCAACAATGTAACTTGGCCAAAAATTCAATATCTAGACTAGATTTTGAAATATTTGATTAGCTTCCATCACCAAATCATTGTTACCACTGCTGAAGATTAATTTTGTGGATTAAATGGACTTTTACATTATAAATGTTTAGGTAACTATGTTTCTTGTTTAAATGAGGTTGACTTTGGATGGTGTTAAATGGCAGGGATACAAACTCAATTTAAAAGGGTCTATGGTAGCTATTATTGAATCTCCTGAAACAATAATAATAAAAACAATAACCATAACAACAGCTCCATGGAAGAGGTCAGTCTGGGCAGTACATTACTGAAAGTACAATAACCATAACAACAGCCCCATGAAAGAGTTTGGTCTGGGCAGTACATTACTTTCAAGTATTACTCACTGCTTGAAAGCCAAAACTCAAGAGGCAAGTTTGGTAGAAAGGGAAGTTTGCTTTATTTTGAGGCCAGCAACTAGGGGAGTGGGCGGACTCATGTCCAAAGGCCAACTCCCTCGTCAATCAGTGGACAGGGGCTTTTAAAGGGGAGTTTCAAGGGTGTATGGCAAAGGGGGGCTACAGGCAGAAGAGGCATAGTCAGTTCTGACAGTCGTCTTGAAATTGGTCATGCAGTAGTCTGATCAGTATCATCTTGATTGTTTTAGTTAGTTAATCTTCAGTTCCAGGGTCAATTTGTTCCCATTTCCCTTAGGTCAGAACTTGGAATTGCGGCAGCTTATGTCATGGCTATAGTCTTGTCATCATGTAGAGGTTTCATATAACTCAGGATATTATCTATGCCCTTCAGAAGGAACTAAAGGTCCTTGGCTTTGTTTAATGACTAATGTATTATTATTTGGTCTTTTGATTATTTCCCTTTGTTTCTATATATTTTCACTTCTCTGATTAAGTTCATTCCCTTTTTTTTTCTTTTTTAGGGCTGCGCCTATGGCATATGGAAGTTCCCAGGCTAGGGATGAATCAGAGCTGCAGCTGCAGGCCTACACCACAGCCACAATAACACGAGATCCAAGATGCATCTGTGACCCACACAGCAGCTTATGGCAGCTGGATCCTTAACCCAATGAGCAAGGCCAGGGATCAAACCTGCATCCTCCTGGATAATAGTCAGGTACATAAACCACTAAGCCACAACGGGAACTCCTGATTAAATTTATTCTTTGACTAAACATTTTCTACAGACAAATGGCAGCCTGAGGATGACTTGGGGGCAGGGGGGGAAGGACCACAGAATCCTGTTCCACTTTAAATACATTAAGTTTCTGCAATATTTAATATTTATAGGAAATATTATTCATGGAAGTGTATGAACTTTTACATTATAACTCTAAACATTCCCCTTTTTAAAATGTTGCATTAAGTAATTACACAATTTTATCTGTTACATATGAAAGATTCCTAAGACTCAAGATTTACAGTCTTCTTCATAGCCACTTAGAAAAGGTACTGTTGATTCTTCTCGCTCATACTATCCATCTTATTTGCAAAGAGTCTTTACTAGATGATGCAAACAGTATGTTATTGCACAGTAGAAAAGGGTAATTATAATAAAAAAACAAATATTTATGTTTTAGAGTCTCTTTCAGATGAGATATTCAAACAGCATCTAAGAGGGAAGAATGTGAATATGAATGTTTTAAATTATCCACTTAAAAGAGGCAATGTTTGTTGAAAGTTGGCATATGGTTTGCCTACAGGACTTGATCTTCAGACATAGTTGTTATTAACAATGAAAAGAAATGCATTCCTGGATTATAATTCTTCAATGTGAAAGGAGACTAAATATATATATTTTGAACTGCATAATGTCAGTTTCAACTGAATTGCATGTTTAAAAATAAAGCTACCTCCTTCAGAATATTTGTGTTTATCAGAATGTAACCTACATCCAAAATGATGTTATTAATCATATCAAATAATAACATTTTAGCCATAGCTCCAGTAAAGAAAACTAAAAATTGACAAGTATTGCATTAGAACTTGTCAAAAAGCTGCAATCAACTCAACATAATTACATACAATACACTGGAAATATGGTGTATAGAACAGACAATCAGGCTACAAAATGTAAAGCTTAAAATGTACAAAATGTGAGTTCTTGCAGTAAATATCTGTCTTAATGATACAACTAAGTTGCACTTTGAAACTCAAAGAAGCCTCAAAGGGTGAAACATTCTGGATTACCTTCCATGGATGACCAGAAGTTTAGAGGATTAATTGAACTGTACAAATATTAAAGGTTCTTTGTCATCATCTAACATTGCTATAACTTTACTCATGGTGAGGTACAGGAGGTAAGAGGAAAGAATCCATTCAAGAAAGCCTATATTAAAAAAAAAATAGTGGTTATATTTGGCAATATACCCACACAAAGTAAAACCATAACTGCAATTTATGAAAATCTATGCAGGAGAATGCAAATGATTAGTGACTAGTTCAATCAGGGATCATTGAAGGAAAACACAACCTGTGCACTGAGTAGCTCTCCGATAATCTATGACTTTCAATTCTTGCTGCCCTCCTTTTTTCCCCACACTAAATGGTTGGCCTCTCTATTCTGCCTGATGATAAATTACAAGTTTCCTGAGCTGACTAGAACCTGAAGAGAAAAATGAAAGTGTTGTGTTCTTAAAGGTACAACGAAAGCCCCATGTTAATTCCCTGGAAATGAATTCACCCACCCTCATGTGCCTCACATGTACTGTGCTTTGCCATAAATGTCTCAAATCCATTTTTGATATTGCAAGGCAGCATATTTTATGAAATATGTGATAAATTCACACATATGAGACTAGAATTTGGCTGATTGTCCTTGCACATGCTAAATAAAAACCAGGTTGATTGCTATAGCACTTTGTCAAAGATACCAAGTGAAATTCATATATCAAAATGGAACTAGGGCACACTCCAGATCCACTGTAAATACAAAAATTAATTCTTCAAAAAATATCTTTCTGTAAACCTCCATGAAAACCATTATCTTTTATAGTGTTAGAATCTCTTACAATATAATTTTCATAAACTAAGAAACAGTTTCAGTGGTACAATCCAAATGATTTAAATAGAATTTTCTATGCGTTTAAACTCTGTTTACTTTCCCTCCTACATCGACCTTCTATAAAATATTTATAAAATAGCAGGTAAAATTAGTGTAAAAATTTTTACTGTTCTTTCCCATTGTTAACTCTCAATAGATACAATAATAGCAGTGAATGAAATGTGAGAAAAACGCATCTGCACAAAAATTATAGTGCATCTAATTAGACTATGACGAAAAAACAGTTTAAGTTAAAGACAATTATTTATAGCAATGGCAGTCATTATTGTAACTATCATAAAATCATCCACATTGATAGTCTTTCCTGAAATTAAATTTAAAATAAATTGAGTATTATTTTTATTTTGTTTGTTTTTGGTAACAAGTTTTTTTTCGTATGTAACAATTTTCAAGAGGTTGATATAGATAGCTCATATTTGTATTTCAAGACTTTTTTAAAAAGACATGTAAGAACACAAAATGTGGATTGATGCTGAAAATCTTAGCAGCTAAGCTTTTCCTGTTCAAGATCTGTCAAATCAAAGAACATCAATACCGTACCTGATATACCTTTCTAGAAAAGTTATGACCTATCAGCAGTTATTCAAATAGGGTTGAAAGTGGTCTTTACCTGATTGGATAATATAAATCTTGAGAAGATAGTAGAAAAACGACTGGAGAAGAGAAATAAATCTTTCAGTGATCCCATAAATCATATAAAAAACCCTTCAACCCCTATTGTATCAGGGTTGAATTTACACATTTTAGCACACTTTAATATGTGTGGACAGAGATGAATACTGCATAGGGGGCAGATTTATACTAGTTTTAGAAGTTTCTATAAAACTAATATTTTGTTTCCTTATAAATTAGTAGCACATACCTACTGGAATGAGTATTCAGTGGAAAGCTTTCAGTAATATTTAAAATACAAATGTATACAAAATATGGAGATCTTCAAACAGTCCCCATTTTCTGCATAAAATTTTGCCAATTCTTTGGAGTTTATCTTTCTCCAAGAATAAATCACTTATTAACTTAAGGCATTTCTATCAGCAATAGATCAAGGACAGTGTGACATTAATTCATAATTAAAACTGAAAACACAAAGGAAAACAGATTATTTCTTATTTAGTATTAATTTAATTAAATAGGTAGTTAGTAGTGGGACACAAGTACTGAAAGAGAAGCTAAATATCCATTTGTTCAAGTCATAGAGGAGGTTGGGTCAGACACACTGAAAGGTTTCATGTTTCTACTATTCTAAAGTATCACAAGGATAAGATTAAAGACCAAAGTGTACTGAGTCTCTAAAAGTAAAAGATTTTAGTAAAAAAATCACTGTAAACAATTTTTGTTGTGCAGTTCTGTATGGGAACACATGTTTGGTCATAAACCTGCCACATCATTATGGAGTTGCCACTGTCTGTGCTTGACATATCTTCTTGGCACTGGTCTGTCACACTGATCCACTTCATATGAATACCCATGACTCTCTGCCTAAGGTCTTTATCTGGCTCTGGAAGACACTCAACCTTTATGGAGGACAAGCCAAAAGAACTTGAGAGTTAATACCCCTGAAAACCACCTTCAGCCAGTGATAAAGGGGCATCGATACACAACCCTAACTCCTTACCCTTTATTTCAGATGACTTTGAGCTGGACTCTACCCTATTTCCCAGGGTTCTCCAATAGTGATTAGCCCCATTGCCCACAGTGGTAAAAATCTTGATTATGCTACACCATTGATAGGCTTCCTTTTTTTCCTGCTTCAATCCCCTGCTTCTTACTGGTGTCTCAGAGGTCACCTTCCAAATAAACTGCTTGTGTGGAACTCCTTGTCTCTGGGTTGGCTTTTCGGGGAACCCCAAACACAGGGCAGACATTAACTCTATAATGAATCAAAGAAGTTTCTGTGTGATGCTGACTAACGTTAGACCAAAAAACCCCAACATGCTGGTTATTAACTAAAAGGGCATTTTATAAAGTGTGAATAGAATATGTTAATGACTGAACACTGTTAGGTATTATAGTGGGATGAAAAAGTCTAGCCCACTGTTGACATTTTGAGATGGATAATTTTTTGCTGTGAAGACCATCCTGTGCATTGAAAAATGTTTGGCAGCACTGTATGCATCTGCCTGTAGCAGCCTCTCTCCTGTTGTGACAGTCAAAAATCTCTTCAGAGTGAGAAATGTCCCTGGTGGGGCAGGAGGGATGTGGAAAGGTAAAATCATCTCCTAGCATCTCCCTTTAAGAACCACTAGATTATAGAAATGACTTCATTTCATGTAACCAACTAAATTTACTCATACAGCTATCATTACTATATACCAGGCATTGTGTTAATAGATTGTGAAAAACATAAAGTTTCTGATTTCACAGAGTTTATATTATTGTCAGAGGAAAATAATTAAAACAATTACTTCACACTGAGAAACTGTTCATAATTCTGAGATTCTGAGAATTTTCCAATGGATACTGTAGAATGAATCATTTCTTTCTAAAATAAAAACATATATATATATATATATATATATCCATAAATATATAAAACTACTTCAAGTGTGAGTGTATGTCTGCAAACTGTGTGATTTTAATTCTGATGAAGCAAAAGACTGTTAATTTTCACAGTACGAATTCTGCCTCTTGGGAAGAAAGGATAAGATTCTTGCCCTTGGTTCTGTTTCATGCCTTCTGTGCTAAAATACTGTGGGAGACTGAGCATATTTTGCTTTCCTTCACTACTGCAATTTTACTCTTTTTCTTTCCTCGTTACATGTACTTAACCCATACCTATCACCTACCTTCTCCCTAAAAGTTCTTTTAAAGAGCATATATGCTTCTCTTGAAACATTTCAATGATTATGCTAAGATAAAAAATGTACCATATGATATTATCACTTACATGTGGGATCTAAAATATAGCACAAATGAACCTATCTACAAAACAGAAACAGACTTACAGACTGAGAGAAGAGATTTGTAGATGCCAAAGGAGAAGGAGGAGGGAGTAGGATGGACTGGGAGGTTGCGGTTTGGTAGATGCAAACTGTTACATTTAGAATGGATAAGCAGTGAGGCTCTACTGTATATCCAATCTCTTGGGAGAGAACATAATGGAAGATAATATGAGTAAAATCATGCATATATATGCCTGGGTCACTATGCTGTACAGCAGCAAATGACACAGCACTGTAAACTGACTAGAATTTAATTAAAAATATTAAAAATGTAAGAAGCATTGGGAGGTGATTTTTATTTTCATACTTGTTTTCTTAGAATTTCTATGAGATTTTTCCCTCCTAACCTCCTAGAACTCCCCTTTTATGAATCACACACACAAAAAAATCGTCTTCACCATGTCCTGGTATGATACCTGGAAGGACATAGCTGGTCTCCCCTATAGCTCTGTGCTCATGAGTCTTTCTGAGATTCTCTACCTGAGGGCTTCTTTCTATCCTGCTGAGCTTTGCACTGGACAAACAGAAAGTGGAAAGTGCAGGGGTATTAATGTCTCCACAACAGCCCTCGGCCAATGACAGATGAGAGCTGGAGAATTATCCCAGCTTCTGAATTGTTTCCCATCTTCTTTTCCAGAGTTTCCAGGGTATTGAGTTACTGGACCTACTTATTGGCTTCCTACTTTTCCCTGTCTCAATTTGTCATGCCCCTGTGATACAGTTTGGATCACGTGACCAATAAAGCATTCCAAAGCATCCTGCATTGGAACAATGGGCCAAAAGAAAGATCACCACTTTCTGGAGTTTATAATTTAGGATGCACAGGGGAACTTATTATAAATGTACAAAATACTACTATTGTCCTAGACACTAATAGGATCTGGAGTTGAAGGTTCGAGAAACCAGGATGGTGTTATAAACGTATAATGTATCTGCACGTTTTCCCCATACTGATTTTTTAAATTTTTTTTTTTTTTTTTGGCTAGGATGGGGAACAATAATATTACAATAGTATTAAATAAATGGCTTTGGTATTTTGATCTACCCTTTAATACCCTGGATATTTTCAGATGCCATACTGGTCTCTTGAAAGTCAGAATTCTGATAATCACTTCTCAGGGAGGCATATAGGGAAAAACATAATTTGTTCAGCAAGAACATAATCCTTCATATTCATACTCTGATCCAACAAAAGCTACATTAGTACAGAATATCATTACATTGATAGCTCCAAAGACACAGAGAAGCATCTGGTGTATCTGGAGTGACTGCAGTTTTTTCACAAACTCAGAGCTGACATTAAGATTAAAGTGCTGCCTTCCTGGTACACCAACATGTAGAAAACATAAGTTGGGCAGTTGCAGCAGATATCTGTAAACTATTGAAGTGATAACAGAGTCTCAAAATCCAGATCTGCTATTTAAAATTTTACAGTTGAATACTTTATCCAGATTTTCAAACCTCCTGTTGTGTACGATTTATACAGTGTTATTTTGAAGTCTATGTAAATATAGTGGTGGGTGTAATAAATTTTTAATACATAATTTTAAACCTATTTGTGCTCCTTTTAGCTAAGTGTGATAAAAGATAAAATGTGCATATAATTGTGTTTATAGGAAGGATATTTTTAAGAAAAGAAACATTGACTAAAGGAATAATTTTGCAATTGGAATATAAATATATCCAATATATTTTCTTCCACTGAAAATAAAAGATTATACGACAGCATAGAATTGAATTGACATGTACATTGTTTTGAACTAAGTACTTTCTCTAGATAAAAGTACATTGTTTTAGAGCAGTAGTTTTTTTTTGGTTTTTATTTCTTGTTATCTTTTTCTCTCACCAAGATACCTCTCAGAATAACATTTGTTAAGTGCATGAACTAAAACATTTAAGATAACAAAGGAACACATTATTCTGAAATGTGATTATCAAAATATTCACAGCACAAATATATAATATAGAAATATGCACACTTCTTTAATAATATATTAAATAACAATCTAGCAGTGAGTTTTACAATCACTATAATTTCAAAGGGCAATAACTCAAGATATCTAAAATATATGTAATGTAATACAACAATATTTGTAATTTCTATTGTGTGCTACTAATACTTGGTGGTCTGCTGTCTACAATCCCAATTAAAGGACATGCTGAAAATAAAGACATAATATTTTTTCATTTTCCCACTCAAATCCACAAACATCCTGAGTTATATCAAGGACCACTGGTGAAGAAGTCTGTTTTTGGAGTAATAATCTGATTTTGATATATATATTGCTAAAAGAATTTTGAGGATGTTCTAACCCACAGTTTTAACAAAGAAATGACTAGAAGTTTTCAGTGTTTCTGCAAAATAAATTCTCATTTGTCAACTCTTAAGAGCTGCAATAACAATACAGATATTTATAGGAAGTGCAAATTAATGAAATGGGCCAAAAGGAACACAGGACTTATGAAGAATATAGTAAACTGGAGAAAATAGGCTCCTTCTGAGAGAAATCACATATATATATGCCCAATAAAAAGACTTAGGGCCCAGCTGGTCAAGGGCCATTAATTTGTAACCTCTGATAAAATATGCAAAACCAAAGATAATTTTAAATGTTTTTTTTTACTTTTGAAAGCTATTTACAAGTAGTGCCTTCCATTTTTACACCTACTGTCACCTACTACCATTGCTGCAGGTAAGCAGATAATATTACCTCTGTTACAAAACAGGAAAACAGATGAAGAGGAATCCATGTCACAAAACTAGTTAGAAAACCTAAACATTATAGCCAATGTTCCACTTTCTTTGAAAGAATAAGTCATTGCTGAGTCCGTATGCTGGTGAAACATACTTTGAAAAAAAAAATGAGTTGAATTTCATTTACAGTATGACCAAACAATAAAACTTAACTTGCAGATGAATGCATAAGATGAGAAGTCCATTCGCCCTGACTTGTCTACTCCATGCATTGTACTCGTGTCTTGACAGAAACATATATACAGTCCTCAGGACCATTCTGCAAGGTATTAGATACTTGCATGAGTATCAGACAAAAAGAGAATACAGTTAGGTAAATCTCAAAGTGTCTAATGGCAACATATAGTTGAAACCTCATCCTAACTTTTCTTACATTTCCATTCCCATATTGGCTTAAACTGAATCATCCAAAGCAATGCCAAAATGGAAAATATTTTTTAATCATAATATTACTATGCCCAGCTTTGTTGATTGCACATTTCAGAGAATGTTTTAACCTCTGTATATCTGTTGATTTTAAGGGTGTCATCCTGTGTAGGTTAATTTTATTCTACGAATGTTTTAAAACTGAAATTATGTAATCCACACTTTATGGAAGAAAGAAAAAACCTATGGCAAATCTAAATTTTATTTAAAAGGTTTTCATATGGACTTAATAGATATTTATAAGACATTCCATCCAAAAGCAACAGAATACACATTCTTCTCAAGTACGCATGGAACATTCTCTAAGATTGATCACATCCTGGGCTACAAATCAAGCCTCGGTAACTTTAAGAAAACTGAAATCATAGCAACCATCTTTTCTGACCACAATGTTATATGACAGGAAATCAACAACAAGAAAAAAAGGGCAAAAAACACAAACACATGGAGACTAAACGACATGCTACTAAATAACCAATGGATCACTGAAGAAATCAGAGAGGAAATTAAAAAATACATAGAAGCAAATAACAACAAAGATACGACTCTCCAAAATATCTGGGATGCAGCAAAAGCAGTTCTAAGAGGAAAGTTTGTAGCAATACAGCCTACCTCAGGAAACAAGAAAAAGCTCATATAAACAATTTAACTTTACATCTAAAGCAGCTAGAGAGGGAAGAACTGACAAGACATAAAATTAGAAGAAAAAAAATCATAAAGATCAGAGCAGAAATAAATGAAATAGAAACAAAGAAAACCATAGAAAAGATCAATGAAACTAAAAGCTGGTTCTTTGAAAAGGTCAACAAAATTGATAAACCCTTAGCCAGACTTATCAAGAAAAAAAGAGAGAGGACACAAATCAATAAAATTAGAAATGAAAAAGGAGAAGTAACAGACATCACAGAAATACAAAGTATCATAAGAGACTACTACATGCAACTATACGGCAATAAAATGCAAAACCTAGAAGAAATGGACACATTCTTAGAAAAGTACAATCTTCCAAGACTAAACCAAGATGAAATAGGAAATATGAGTAGACCAATCACAAGTTCTGAAATTGAAATTGCGATTTAAAAACTTCCAACAAACAAAAGTCCAGGACCAGATGGCTTCACAGGTGAATTCTATCAAACATTTAGAGAAGAGCTAACACCTATCCTTCTGAAACTCTTCCAAAAAATTGCAGAAGAAGGTACACTCCCAAACTCATTCTATGAGGCAACTAACACCCTGATACCAAAACCAGACAAAGATACCACAAAAAAAAGAAAATTACAAGCCCATTTCACTGATGAACATACATGCAAAAATCCTCAACAAAATACTAGCCAACCGAATCCAACAATACATAAAAAGGATTGTACATCATGATCAAGTGGGATTTATCCCAGGGATGCAAGGATTCTTCAATATCCACAAATCAATGTGTGATACACCACGTTAACAAACTGAAGAATAAAAACCATATGATCCTCTCCATAGATGCAGAAAAAGCCTTTGACAAAATCCAACACCCATTTCTGATAAAAACCCTTCAGGAAGTGGGCATAGGGGGAACCAGCTCAACATAATAAAGGCCGTCTGTGACAAACCCACAGATCACATCATTCTCAATGGTGAAGAGATGAAAGAATTCCCACTGAGATTAGGAACAAGACAAGGATGTCCACTCTCACCACTGCTATTCAGCATAATTTTGGAAGTCCCAGCCACAGCAATCAGAGAAGTAAAAGAAATAAAAGGAATACAAATTGGAAAGGAAGAAGTAAAACTATCACTATTTGCAGATGACATGATACTATACCTAGAGAATCCTAAAGACTCTACCAGAAAACTGTTAGAGCTCATCAATGAATTTGGCAAAGTTGCAGGATACAAAATCAATACACAGAAATCAATATGCATTTGTATATACTAACAATGAAAGATCAGAAAGAGAAATTAGCGAAGCAATTCCATTTACCATTGCATCAAAAAGAATCACATACTTAGGAATAAACCTACCTAAAGAGACAAATGACCTGTACTCTGGAAAATGTAAGACGCTGATTAAAGAAATCAAGGATGACACGAACAGATGGAAAGACATACCATGCTCTTTGATTGGAAGAGTCAATATTATCAAAACGACTATACTACCTAAGGCAATCTACAGATTCAATGCAATTGATATCAAATTACCAAGGACATTTTCCAAAGAACTAGAACAAAATATTTTAAAGTTCGTTTGGAAGTACAAAAGACCCAGAATAGCCAAAGACATCCTGAAAAAGAAAAACGGAGCTGGAGGAATCAGGCTCCCTGGCTTCAGACTATACTACAAAGCTACAGTCATCAAAACCATATGGTACTGGCACAAAGACAGAAATACAGATCAGTGGAACAGGATAGAAACCCCAGAATTAAACCCATGCACCTATAGTCAACTAATCTATGACAAAGGAGGCAGGAATGTACAATGGAGAAAAGACAGCCCCTTCAATGCATGGTGCTGGGAAAACTGAAGAGCCACATGTAAAAAAAAATGAAAATAGATCACCTCCTAACACCATATGCAAAAATAAACTCAAAATGGATTAAAGATCTAGATATAAGGCCAGACACTATAAAACTCTTAGAGGAAAACAGGCCACTCTCTCACATACATGACAGCAACATCTTCTCAGATCCACCTGTCAGAGTAAGGACAATAAAAAGAAAAATAAACAAATGGGACTTAATTAAACTTCAGAGTTTCTGCACAGCAAAGGAAACCCTAAACAAAATGAAAAGACAACCCACAGAATGGGAGAAAATATTTGCAAATGAATCAACTGACAAGGGATTAATCTCCAAAATTTACAAACACCTCCTACAGCTCAATAACAAAAAAACAAACAACCCCATCAAAAATGGGCAGAAGATCTAAACAGACAATTCTCCAAAGAAGACATACTGATGGCCAAAAAACACATGAAAAGATGTTCAGCATCACTCGTTATTAGAGAAATGAAAATCAAATTCACTATGAGGTACCACCTTACACCAGCCAGAATAGCCACCACCAAAAAGCCTACAAACAATAAGTGCTGGAGAGGGTATGGGGGAAAAGGAACCCTATTACACTGTTGGTGAGAATGCAAATTGGTGCAACCACTGTGGAAAACAGTATGGATATTCCTTAGAAAACTAAAAATAAAATTACCATTTGATCCAGCAATCACACTCCTGGGCATCTATCCAGAGAAATCCATGACTCAAAAAGACACACGTACTCCAGTGTTCATTGCAGCCCTCTATGCAATAGCCAAATCATGGAAACAGCCTAAATGCCCATTGACAGAGGAATGGATAGGGAAGATGTGGTACATATACACAATGGAATGTTACTCAGCCATTAAAAGAAAATAAATAACAGCATTTATAGCAACATGGATGGTCCTAGAAATTATCATGCAAAGTGAAGCCAATCAGACAATGAGACACCAACCTCAAATGCTACCATTTACATGTGGAATCTATAAAAAAGGACACAATGAACTCCTTTGCAGAACTGATACTGACACAGACTTTAGAAAACTTATGTTTCCAGCTGAGAAGTTGGGGGTTAGGGAGGTGCACTGAGGGTTTGGGATGGAAATGCTATATAATGTGGTGTGATGATTTTTGTACACCTATAATTGTAATAAAATTCATTAAATAATTTTAAAAAAACCTATATGGAAAAAAAAAAAAGGTGACTGAGACACAGTTTAGATCTGGGTTGGTCACCCAAAACTATGTTTTCAACGACTATACCATCTAGATACTGGATAATTTACCATGTGTTTCCTGATAATAAAAGTCACATATATTTGCTACCAAAAATTTGATTAATAAAAAAAATTTTGATTAAAATCAAAAATTTTAAATAAGCCATAATTCCACTGCCCACAGGTAACTACTATACAGTTTATTTTCAATATTTTCCTTTGATTGTATATATGTGAGTGTGTACATATATATATGTCTGCATATTTGTGCAGAATAATTATATGCTGTCATTTTGGTGATGCTAAGACTTGATTTCTTAATTTCTTAATTTTATTTTGATTTCTTAATTAAAAAATAAATTTTATTTAAAAGGTTTTATTACTATCGTTTACTCAATTGAAAATAAAATTTAAATAAGTACATATAGAATAAATATCAATTAAAATCTCTAATTCTCTTAATAATACACTAGAAAATTTGATGCTGTTTTTACAGAAACAAACTTACATTAATGATACAATTAATATATTATTTTGAATTCTCTCTTGACATCACATAGCTTTCCAAAACTTTCCATCTCCAAATACTTAAAATTAATGATACATTTCATTCTTAAATTCAGTGTTTAATGATATATGTTTTATTTGTGTTACAAACTTTAGAAATGAAAGCAGAAACTAAGTTAATATTTACAAAGAAAACCCTGAAAGTGTTAAATTTAAATGTAAAGCTTGTTTATGTCATTGCATGTTAAAAGCAATTTTTCCTTTTATTTTTATAGCTTCCAATATTTCAGAAAAACATATATTACTATTATAAAAAATTAAAAATAAGGTTTAAAATTGGTTAAGCATTTCTTATGTACTTTCTTATTCTGTCTATGGAAAAATCATAGTTTTATTTCTTAAATGAAGAAAAATAAAGCAGGGCAACGGACCAGGGAAAGAGCAACTGAGATTTTATATAACACTGTAAAGAAAGGCCTCTGTGACAAGGTGACATTTAGGCTGAGACTAAATGAAGCAATACAGCTATACAGGAAGAAAAGTGTTGGAAGAGGCATCGAGGCAAGGGCAGAACAGAAGTCAAAGAGGCAGCTTGCTTTCAAATAACATTTATCAATACCTGCTATGTATGCATGTTATGCTTTTCCCCTGCTGTGAAAGCACCAAACAACTATAACACGTTTCCTACCCTCAAGAAATTTTAACTTGAAACAAGGGGACAAGTGTGAGAAGTACAAAATAAATGCAAAAAATTCAAAGCAATTGCTCTTACATAAATATATATATATATATGTACCTTTTTAAAAATAAAATCTCTTTCCACTTAATCTAGGGTATTAAAGACAGATTTCATATTATTAGATGATACTAAAGCTTGAAATATGTACTCTCCTATAATTAAAAGCCATATGTTTTTTGCATTTAAGTTTTCAATAATGAGTCATGATTAAACATCTCTGCTTTGTCTATAATTTTATTTTTATTTTTGTTTTTGCTTTTGAGGGCCACGCCTATGGTATGTGGAATTCCCAGACTAGGGGTCAAATTGGGCCAATAGCTTCCGGCCTACATCACAACTACAGCAACATGAGATCCAAGCCCTATCTGCAACCTACACCATAGCTCATGGCAATGCCAGATCCTTTACCCACTGCATGAGACCAGGGATCGAACCTGCACCCTCATGGATACTAGTCAGATTCATTTTTGCTGAGCCACAAGGGGAACTCTTACAATTTTATTTTTAAAACTAAATTATATTTCCTCCTCTAAAAATATAAAAACGGATACCAAAATTGTAAATGGCTGTTGACAAATTTGTCAGTAGACCCCAAAATATAAAAACTGAAACATTACAAAATTTACAAAATACTCTTTAGACCTCTTTAGATATTGCAATATCTAAAAAATGTTAACTGTATTTTTCCATAAACACTTTGCTGTTTTGCCATGACATGACATACCAGTTCATACTGCTACATAACAAATTGCTAGAAATTTAGCAGCTTAAAAAAATGCATGTATAACCTGCTAAGTTTCTGTGTGTCAGGAGCCCAAGCACGGCTTAACTAGGTTCTCTGCTGAAGATCTCACAAGTTTGAAATCAAAGTATCAGCTGTGTTCACTTCTAAAAATTTGGGAATCCTCTCCCAAGGTCATAAAAGTTATTGGTAAAATCCAGTCCCCATTTTTCTTCTAGCTGATGGCTGGGGTCACTCACAGAAACTAGAGGCCACTCTCAGGTTCTAGTCTTGTGGCCTTCTCAGCACATGGCGGCATATTTCATCAAAGAAAATAGTATGATCTCTCTCCAGCTTCCAAGACAGAGTCTCATATAATTTAATTTTTCAAGTTACAATTACGTAAGACTTGTGCCTTAATATTAACATCATCAAAAGAGTGACACCCCGACACATGTGCAAGTCCTGCCACACTCAAGAGATAGATATCATACAGGATATTGACACTATGGGGTGGCAATTTGGGAACCATCTCCAAACTCTGCCTGCCACAGTCATGGAGTGAAAGCATTCAGTCTTTTAATATTTAGGTATGATGTTTGCTATTGGTTTGATTTAAATTCCTTTTAGTAAGTTGAGGACATCATTCTAATTGCATGCTATCCATCCCGCTGGGGAGGGAGAGATTCCTGCCCTAGGGTTATAAGGATAGTTGAACACACAACAGTAAACACCAAAGAGATGAGATCAATAGTAGTTAATTAGTCACATACATTCACAGCATGGGGGAGAAGGACACTATATACCATGCAGGGCCACAAGGGTCTGAGCTTAGAAGCAGAGTAATCGCAAAGGGCTAATGGGGGGGGGGGGTGCAGAGTTTGTAGTATCAAGCAGGTAGACTAAAAGAAGAATGTTCCTTTGAGGATAAGAGTGGCTTGTCTGAATGATTCCATGAGCTAGGAACTGAAACTCACTACTCAGGGATAAACAGGAACTATGCCTGATCCCCTCAATAAAAAGGGATGTTTGACTAGGGGACCTTGTCCCAAAAGCAAAGGAGAAGGAAAGTTGTGCTCAGGCGCTTTGAGGCACGCCCAGTCTCACCAGATGACAAGCGAGCACATAACACTGGCCCTTATGTAACAGAAGTTTTCTTAAAGCCTTAGTTTCCTGAGAGTTTCTATCACAAACAGATGTTGGATTTTGTCAGTTGCTTTTTCTGCATCAGTTGAACTGATCATGTAGTTTTTCTTCTTTTGACCATTAAAATATAATTAATTTTATTGATTGATGCTCTAATATTTTAAATCCTTGAAATTCTAGGATAAATCTCACTTAGCCGTGGTGTATTACTCTTTTTTTTGTTGCTAGATTCTATGTGCTGATATTTATGGAGGATTTTTACATCTATGCTCATGAGGAATACAGGTCTGTAATTTTCTTCCTTCATGTTTCAATGCCAGCCTCAGAACACAAATTGGATGTATTGGGCATGTTCTACTTTCTAGAAGAGATTGTACAGAACTGGTATTATTTCTTCTCGACATGTTTGGTAGAATTCACCAGTGAAACTGTTTGAGGCTAAGTACTTTTTATTTTAAAGGTATTAGCAGGAGTTCCTGTTGTGGCTCAGTGGTTAACATATCCGACTAGGAACCATGAGGTTGCAGGTTCGATCCCTGGCCTTGCTCAGCAGGTTAAGGATCTGGTATTGCCGTGAGCTGTGGTGTACACTACAGACGTGGCTCGGATCCCACGTTGCTGTGGCTGTGGCGTAGGCCAGCAGCTACAGCTCCAATTAGACCCCTAGCCTGGGAACCTCCATATGCTGAAGGTGCAGCCCTAGAAAAGGCAAAAAGACAAAAAATAAAAATAAAAAATAAAAAAATAAATGTATTAGCAGATTCAACTTCTCTAATACATATAACAGTATTTAGATTATCAATTATCAAGTTCATCCTGAATAAATTTTTATAGTTTCTAAGGAAGCATTCCGTTTATATTCACAGAGTTGTTTCTAGTATTCACTGTCATATTTATATCTGTAGAAATATTCTTTACTGATATTGCCAATTTAACATCTTTTCTCCTTTCTTGTCAGACTTGGAAGAGCTGTATTAATGTCATTGATCTTTTCAAAGAGTCATATTTTGTTTTCTTGATTATTTTCTACCAACCCCCTCTTTTAAATTTCATTGATTTCTGCTTGCTTCGATTTATTTCACTTTTAATTCTCTAGTTTCTTACGGTGGAAGCCCACAGGGTTAAAACTTTTCTTCTTTGTAATATAAGCATTTAATGCTATAAGTTTCCCACCAAGCACAGTTGTAGCTGCATTACACAAAGTTCTGATATCTGGTGCTTTAATTTCCATTCAATTTAATATATTTGCTAAATTCACTTGAGACTTCTTGTGTGACATACGGATTATTATTGTAAGTGTATTGCTCAGTTTTCCTGTGTTTTAAGATTTTCCTGTTTTCTATTAATGATTCCTAGTCTAATTCCATTATTGATTCCTGTATACACTGCATATATATAGTCTATTCAATTATTATAAATTTCTTTAATATTCATGATTAGATCTATCTTGATGAATGTTCTATGTGTACTGCAAAAGAATCTGCCCTCTCCTGATGATATCACCTAGGTGTATCAACTAGATCCAGGTGGCTGATGGCATTTTCTAGCTGTTCACTAACTTTGTGATTTTTCTGCCTACTAGAGCTTAATTGATTACTGAGAAAAATATTGAAATCTTCAAATATATTTGTGTATTTATCTGACTCTTTCAGTTCTGTCGGTTTTTGATTCATATGTTTTAATACACCATTGTATGGTGCATATGTATTTAGGGTGTTTTATCTTTTCAGAGAATGATGAATTGAACTTTCTCATTATCCCTACAAATTATTTTTGCTCAAAAGTATCTTCGGAGCACCACAGTCACTTGATTATTATTTGTATGGTATATTGTTTTACTTTTAATTAAACTGATGGCTGTATTTATGGAATTCCTTGTGGGCAGCATATACTTAGGTCACATGTTTTATATATTCTGAGAATTTTAGAATTGTGTTTAGAGTATTTACATTATTATGTAATTACTGATATATCCAGATATACCTCTACCATGATTTGATGGCTCTCTCTGTTCTGTTTCCCTGTTTTCCCTTTCCTGCCATCCTTCTGGGTTTTTCTTTTTACCACATTTTAGAATCCTGTCTTAAGGTATCTGTTTTGTTTTTGACTATAAAGTGGTTGCTTAAATTTTCATTGTTCCCTTCTGATCAATATTTTGCCACTTCCAGTGAAAGTACAGAAAGCTTGCCATCATGTAAATGTCTTTATCTTTGTCTCCTTGGTGTTGCAGTTGTGTTACGTATTTTATCTACAAACACTGGAAATTTCATCAGGAACTATCATGATTTTTATTTCTAACCATGAAAAGTATTTTTTAAATGTGATGATAGAATAACCATCTATTACATTCACTCAGATACACATCATTTCTTTTGCTCTTCCTTCAGTCTTTGTATTATTTCCATTCAGTCTCATGAACTTCCTTTGGCAAAATTTTTGGAGCAGATCTGCAGACAAATTTGCTTAGTTTTCTTTCACTTGAGAATGTCTTATATTGCCTTCATTCCCAGAGTATATTTTTGCTGGATATAGCATTCTGTTGTGATAGTTCTTTCCTTTTATCACCTTAAAGACACCGTGTCTCCATAGTTTTTGGTGGCAACTCAAATTGTTATGCCATAGGCAATATTTCATTTATCTGTTTGCTTTCCATTCTTTAAATATTTAGTTTTAATGGTTAATTAATTTAATTTTTAGACTACGATGCATTTGGAAGAAGACTTCTTTGGGTTTATCCTATTTGAAGTATGTTTATGCTTTTGTAGGAGTATGTCATCAAATTTTGGAAGTCTTTAGGTATTATTACCTCATTTTTTTCTCTACACCACCCTCTTTCTAACCTCCTTATGTAACTCCAATGACATGTACATTTAGTCTCTTTGATATTGTTTCACAAGCTTCTGAGGCTTGGTTCTAATTTTTGGAAATATTTATGTTTTCTCTTGTTCAGATTATATCATCTCTATTGATCTATCTTAAAGTTCAGTGATTATTTTTCTTTGTAACTTAAATTCTGCTTTTGAGCCAATAGAGTAAATTTTTAATTTCCTGTTATTTTAAGTTCTAAAATTTCAGGGTTTTTTTCATATCCTTTATTTACTCACTGAAACTGCCTATCTTTTCATTTATTTTAAAAAGTTTTCCTCTTAAACTGTTGGAGTATTTTATAACAGCTGATTTTAAATCTTTGTCAGAAAATTCCAACATCTAGGTCACATCACCATTAGAATTTATTTTCTTTTCCCAAATGAGTTTAAAATTTTCTCATTCTTCATACAACATACGGGATTGTATCTTAGAGGTTTTGAATATTATATTATGAGACTCTGAGTGTTGTATCAATCCAATGGGGAATGTTTCTACTTTTCTTTTCTCGTTGGATTCAGTTTATGATCTCCAATGAGCCTTCTTTAGGATGTGATTACAGCATCAGTTCTGTTTTCAAAGCTTTGTTATACTATTTGGATCTACCCATGTATGCATTTAACAAGCATTCAGTATGGGATCTATTTTGTGATTTATCGCATAGAGAAGATCTCAAATTCTGTATATGATCTTTAGGGTCAATCCAGGCCTGCACAGCTTGGAGAGGAATGCAAGAGTCCATGAACAAGTTTAAGATACTGCTTCCCCCAGTTCTTCTTTCTTTGTACTCTCTTTAGTACTTCCAGGTTCCACAAGTCCTTTTTGGTCTTTTTCTCAAAAACTTTCAGTTTTCCTGCGTTGCCCCACATTGACTATACCTGCATAAGGGCAAGCAATGGGAAGGCAGTACCAGAAAAAAGAAGCAACAAGAGAGGTCTCCCCACCTCTTGAGGCACCATTTCCTTCAGAATTTTGATTTCTGTACATTTCTGCTGCTTCCGGCTACTGTAGGCTCACAGGATTGTTTGGAAGATGAGCATACATGACAGAGACAAAGAAAAAACAGGGAGATTTTACCCACTCTGTCTGAGAGTTTAGAATTCCCCTTTCTGCTCCCTTGAACCAGAACCACAGAACTTCTCCTGGAGCTCTGTCTGGCTCTACTGATGTTCACTTTGGGTTGAGCTTCATGGAATTCAGGCAGGACAGATACCAGAGATGGGAAAAATAGCAACCCCACCATATTATTCCTGGTTTACTCCAGTCTGCCCAATACTATTTATCTCTAAAAAAAAAAATGTGGTAAAATATTCAAAATATAACTTACCATCTGCATTAGTTTGCTGGGACTACCATAACAAAATACTGCCATAGCACACAGCTTAAACAGCAGGAATTTACTTTCTTACAGTTCTGAAGACTACAGATCCATGTATCAGCTGATTTGGTGTCTCCTGACACCACTTCCTTGGCTGTGTCCTCACGTGGCCTTTTCTTTATATATGCACATCTCTGGGGTTCCTTCCTCTTCTTATAAGGACACCAGTCCAACTGAATCAGGGATCCACTCTTATGACATCATCTAACTTTAAACTTTTTAAAAAGACCCTATCACCAAATACAGTTGTATTGCAAGATACTGGTGATCAAGACTTCAGTATATGCAGGTGAGGGGGAAGGAGGTAAAACTCAGTCTATAATGCCATAATAACCAAATTTAAGTGTACAATCCCATAGTGTTAAGTGCATTTGAACTGTAAAATCATCATGACCATCTCTCTTCAGAACACTTTTCATCTTGCCAGACTAATTTTGCACACATTTAATAACTCCCCATTCTCCCTTCCCCTACTTTTTGTCTCCATGAATTTGATTATTCTAGGTAATTTATTTAAGTGGAATTATTCAGTATTTGTCTTTTTGTGACTTCCACAATTCCATTTATCACAATGTCTTCAAGTTCACCCATGTTCTACCATAGCATGTGTCAGAATTCTCTTCCTTTTTAAGTCTGAATAATTATTCATTTGCATGTATGTTAATCCATTCATCCCGGATGGAAATTTCGGTTGTTTCAGCCTTTTGGTTATCATTGCTCTCCTACTTTCAAGAGACCTCGAATAACTGATCTGTGCACCCCATCCAGATTTTACAGTTGTTTTAGATGGAAGACACAGGGTGAAGTGTCCTTACTCTATATTACTCACAGACAGGAACCACTTTATTTTAATGTGCAACACAGACAGTCATTACAAACATAATAGGAACTGTCCTATGATACCTATGATACTTTATTTTAAAGATAGCATTCATCCAAATACCACTCTTACTATTGTCTAGAGATGCTTTGTTTAAATGAAAATATCTCCACCTTCAGACATTGTGTTTGAAGATGCAAACAACCTTAGAAAGAGTAATACAATATTTTTGTGCAATATTAGTCATTGATATTTTAATATGATTTAGTTTATAGGTTTGTTTTTCTTTATAATTAGTTGAAAAGTGGGGTAATGAGCAACTTATGAATAAGTAACAACTCAATATACAAAAACATAATGTTTCCACTCCCTCTTATTGTCTCCCATTATCCTCAAATAACATTGTATTCACTGTCTATTTTATTTGAGATAATTATATATGATAATAAAAATCTTTATGAAAAGGATATTTCTATCCAGAGAACCCCTTCATTCCCATCATCATGCTGAGGGAACTCAGAGCAACTTTTAGATTATCTTTAGGCTTTATTTAAATTTGCACAAAATCTCAAGCCAGAAATTTTCCAAAGATGTTCCTGATGATTTTGAATTGGATAATACATACCTAGGAATGGAAAAATGACTGACCATCCCAATAAATGCATTCTAGTTAGTAACAAGTAGTCAATCCAATTACTGTGGACCTAAGCAGTTTAAATTAAGCCTCTTCTAATTTGGGGATGGTTTCAATTGCTAATAGGATAATTGTACCTGATTTCAAAGTACAGGCAGTAGTTTTCTTTTTTTTTAAGTCATTTTTGGAAATAGAGCAATTCCCACAGAGGAAGGATGATAAAAACAATAACCGAGTTTTCCCTCATGCCCGAATTTACTGCTGTATCTCATACTGACAAAATTAATAATAAACAGATGTGTCCTTTTTCCTTTTTTTCCTTTCATGTGTTCCCATATTGTCTTACTGTATTATGATTATATTAGCAATTAGTAAAAGAGGAATTAGTGCTGCACCTACTTATTACCATCAACCTATTAATTTATACTGGAAATTCCCTCTACGCTTTGACATTCTGTGCTGTTCTGTGTTGAGCCATCTGAAGTTTCAAAGAGAGCTCTCATTATCAAATTAATTCTGAAAGAAATAAGTTTTTGCCCTTCCCATTTTTTTCAGGAGAGACCTACTAACAGATGTTCTTTTATGTTATACACATATCTGTGTTACCCTCTTTAGGGGGAAGCATAATTTATCTGCTTTGCATGATGCAAATTAAGTGAGAAAATGGTGTCATGGACTTCTTTGTACTTACTTTCTTAATCTTTTAAGTTTTAATAGAAAGTAACCTTTTCCTTATTTTATGTTTAATTAAATCTCCACCACTCTTCAAAAAAGACCATTTATTTCTCTCCATAAGGTAAACTTGAGATTGCTAGTGAACCTTTCTTCTCAGTCAATAACTCTCTAATATTCTTTTCTCAGTCAGTAAATATAGTGCCTGACAAAGTTGTATTTATTGAATAAATGCTTATTATGTATTTACAGTGAAAAAAACCTGTGTCTTAAAAGATACCCTATGGGAAGTTCTCGTTTTCGCTCAGCGGTAACCGGCCTAACTAGTATCCATGAGGATGCGGGTTCCATCCCTGGCATGGCTTGGTAGGTTAAGGATCCAGCATTGCTGTGAGCTGTGGTAGGTCTCAGATGTGGCTCAGATCCTGCATTGCTATGGGTGTGGCATAGGCCAGAAAAGACAGCTCTGATTTGGCCCCTAGGCTGGGAACTTCCATATGCCATGGTTGTGGCCCCAAAGAGCAAAAAAGCAAAAAAGATACTATGAACTTTATTTTCAGATTAAAGATGTTTATTTAGGATTATTTAAATATAAACTTGAGTACAATTTAAGAGATAAAAATAGTTTCACAGTTATAAGTTAAAAATAATTTAAATTCATTTTTAACATTTTAAAATTTTTTAAAAAATTTCATTATCCTTGATTTACAATGTTCTGTCAACTTCTGCTGTACAGCAAAGTAACACAGTTATATATATATATACACATATATATATATGTATATATATATACACACACACACGCACACACATACATTCTTTTTTTCACATTATCCTCCGTCATGTTCCATCACAAGTGATCTGCCTGGGATATACGGCAGAATCTCATTGCTTATCCATTCCAAATGCAATAGTTTGCATCTATTAACAGCACACTCCTAGTCCATCCCACTCCCCACTCTCTCTTGGCAATCACAAGCATGTTCTCCATGTCCATGAGTTTGTTTATTTTCTGTAGATAGGTTCAGCTGTGCCATATATTAGATTCCAGATAAAGTGATATCATATGGCATTTGTCTTTCTCTTTCTGATTTACTTTATTTAGTATGAGAGCTCTAGTTCCATCCATGTTGCTGCAAATGGAATTATTTTGTTGTTTTCTATGGCTGAGTAGTATTCCATTGTGTACATATATACAAAACATCTTAATACAGTCATCTGTCAATGGACATTTGGGTTGTTTCCATGTCTTGGCTATTGTGAATAGTGCTGCAGTGAACATAGGGGTGCATGTATATTTTTCTTTTTTGTCTTTTTTTTTTTTTTTTTGCTTTATCTAGGGCCGCACACGCGGTATATGGAGGTTCCCAGGCTAGGGGTCTAATCGGAGCTGTAGCCGCCAGCCTACGCCACAGCCACAGCAACGCGGGATCCAAGCCGCGTCTGCAACCTACACCACACCTCACAGCAACGCCAGATCCTTAACCCACTGAGCAAGGCCAGGGATTGAACCCACAACCTCATGGTTCCTAGTCAAATTCATTAACCACTGAGCCACGACGGGAACTCCGATGTATATTTTTCAATGAAAGCTTTATCTGGATATATGCTCAGAAGTGAAATTGCTGGATCATATGGTGCTTCTATGTTTAGTTTTCTGAGATACCTCCATACTGTTTTCCAGTGTAGTTATACCAATTTACATTCCCACCAACAGTATAGGAGGGTTCCTCCATACCCTCTCCGGCATTTGTTACTTGTAGATTTATTGATGATGGTCATTCATATTGGTGTGAAGAGGTACCTCAATGTAGTTGTGATTTGCAGTTCTCTAATAATTAGTGATGTTGAGCATTTTTTCATGTGCCTGTTGGACATCTGTATGTCTCCTTTGAAGAAATGTCTGTTTAGATCTTCTGCCCATTTTCAATTGGGTTAATACTTTTTTTTTTTTTGCTGTTGAGGTGTATGAGTTGTTTGTATATTTTGGGGATTAAGCCCTTGTTGGCTGCATCATTTGAAACTATTTTCTCCTATTCTGTAGGTTGTCTTTTTGTTTGTTTGTTTTTTATGGTTTCCTTTGCTATTCAAAAGCCTGTAAGTTTGATTAGGTCCCATTGGTTTATTTTTGTCTTTTATTCCCATTGCTTTGTGAGACTAACCTAAGAAAACACCTATTTGGTTGATATCAGAGAATGTTTTGCCTATGTTCTCTTCTATGAGTTTGATGGTGTCTTGTCTTATATTTAAGACTTTAAGCCATTTTGAGTTTATTTGTGTACATAGTGTGAGGGTTTGTTCCAGTTTCATTGACTTATATGCAGCTGTCCAGTTTTCCCAGCACCACTTGTTGAAGAAACTATCTTTTTCCCATTTTATATTCTTGCATCTTTGATGAAGATTAATTGACCATAGATGTCTGGGTGTACTTCTGGGTTCTTTCTTCTGCACCCCACTCATGCAATGGACAGATCAAGTAGACATAAAATCAATAAGGCAACAGAGACTCTAAATGACACAAAAGAAAACTTATACTTAATTGACATTTTCAGGACATTACATCCAAAAAATCAGAATATACATTCTTTTCAAGTGCACATGGAACATTCTCCAAGGATTGACTGCCTACTAGGGAACAAAACTATCCTCAGCAAATTTAAGAGTACAGAAATTATTTCAAGTATCTTCTCTGACCACAATGGCATGAAACTAGAAATCAACCACAGGAAAAGAAAAGGAAAAAAAATGACTACATGGAGACGAAACAACATGCTACAACAAAACAAAACAAAAAAAAAAGTGAGTCAACGAGGAAAGCAAAGGGGAACTACAAATACCTCGAGACAAATGATAACAAAAGCACAGCCATTCCAAATCTAAGGGATGCTGCAAAAGCAGTGCTTAGAGGGAAGTTCATGGCAATACAGGCCTTCCTCAAAAAAGAAGAAAAATCTCAAATCAACAGCTTAACCCACCACTGAAAAGAATTATAAAAAGAAGAAAAAACAAAACCTAAAGTCAGCAGAAGGAAGGAAATCATAAAGTTGAGAAGAAATCGATAAAATAAAGATTCAAAAAAATAATAGAAAAAATCAATAAAACCAAGAGGTGGTTCTTTGAAAGCATAAACAAAATTGACAAACCTTTAGCCAGGCTCACCAAGAAGAGGAGAGAAAGAATTCAAATAACAAAATAAATGAAAAAGGAGAAATCTCAAAGGATACTGCAAAAATACCAAAAACCAAAAAAAGAATAATATGAACAATTATATGCCTATACCAACAAAATGGACAATCTAGAAGAAATAGACAGCTTTCTAGAGACATACAGTCCACCAAAACTTAAGCAAGAAGATCAACTGAACAGACTGATCACTAGAAATGAAACAGAGTATGTACTAAAAAAAAATCCCTCCAAGCAAAAGTCCAGGACCAGATGGTTTCAGAGGCAAATTCTACCAAACATACAAAGAGGAACTTATACCCATCCTCCTTAAACTTTTCCAAAGAAACTGAAAAAGAAACACTCCCAAAGACATTCTGTGAAGCCACCATCACCCTAATACGAAAACTAGACGAAGACACTACCAAAAAAGAAAATCACTGGCCAATACCTTTGATGAATATAGACACAAAAATTCTCAACAAAATTTTAGCCAACTGAATCCATCAACATGAAAAAAGATCAGACACCATGACAAAGTGTGATAAATTCATTTTTAATAGCATCTATAATTTGGACAAAATATTCCAATATAGGGAGAAAGGTTATTTGTTACTCTAGTTGGAAGATCCCCATTATTTTTTAAGGAATCAAAATCTGTCACTTATTTCAGATGTGCATCATTATAAAACTTTCACAGCATATCTGTTTCATTCGACTCAGAAAATGTTTTAATGATCTACAAGTTTAGTGATGTTAATATATTATAATATTTTTACTTCAATACTCTCTGGGTTTTTGTGTTAACCGTCCTATAGTCTTTCGTAACTATTTTATCCTCTTTGCCAGAGTATATGCTTTATACCCTAATTTTTAAGGATAATTAAGAATACTGTTTGTATCTTTCATGGTACTGCTTTGCAATGGAGACAAATCTAAGAGATCAAATAGGTCATGTGAAATCATTCATTCATTCAACATATATTTATACAACTCCTATTTAATCCAAGCACTGCTTGAGGTAATTAAAATATATCCATGAGCTATTCAGGTACATATTTCTGTCCTGGAGTTTCCATTGTAGCTCAGTTCCCATTGCTGCTCACTATATTGGTTCTTAACCCAATATATTCTCTCTCTTTTTTTTTTTTTTTAAGGCCGCACTTGTGGCATATGGACATTCCCAGGTTAGGGGTTGAATTGGAGCTACAGCTGCCAGCCTGCACCACAGTCACAGCAATGCCAGATCCTTAACCTACTGAGCAAGGCCAAGGATCAAACCCATGTCCTTATAGTCATATTTGTTAACTGCTGAGTCATGATGGGAACTCCAACCCAATATATTCTCAACCCAGTATAGTTTCTGTGAGGACGTGGGTTTGATCCCTGGCCTTTCTCAGTGGGGGTTAAGGATCCAGCATTGCTGCAAGCTGCTGTGTAGGTCAAAGATGCAGCTCAAATCCACTGCCACCATGGCTGTGGCATAGGCATGCATCTGCAGCTCCCATTAGAACTCTAGCCGCAAACTTCCATATGCCACAGGTGTGGCCATAAAAAGGAAAAAAAAAAACCTGTCCTAATAGAGGTTACACTCTAGGATATGAGTTAAAAATATATGAAAAATATAATGAGTAAATTATCTCGGGTACAGGATGATGAATACTATAGATAAAAGGAAAAGTCAACTACAGAAAAAGAAACTAGGAGCTAGGATAGGAGCCTATTTTTTCAGGATTCAATAAATGGTCAAGATAGGTCTTTGACAACGTACTGGAAGATCAAGGTCATGAGGGAGTTAGCCATGTAGATCCTGGGTAAGAAAACTGCAGGCAGGGGATGGCTGAGGAGGATCCTAAGGCATGGTTTAGGAAAGGAAAAGAAGTCATGATTCAAGGGAAAAAATCAGGAGGGGAAAACAGTGTGTCCTCCAGGAGGTTAAAGTTCTGAGAAGGTGGCTTGATCACTGCATGTAAAATGCAAACTCCCCTCATTTCACAAGGCTTATTAAGTTTACATGACTTTCCGAACCTCAGCTTTAAGATTTTTATATATATATCTTTTGTAAATAAATACCAGAATTGAATTTTTAGATTACCCTGAATCATTTTTGACTCTTTTAGAAAAATAAGATTGGGTAATATTGCATCATTAGAAAGTAATGAATCAGATACTTTTCATTCAGACATATTTGGGGGAAAAAAAAGACATCTGCAAAAATCATCCCATTTTGATGCCAACACCTTATTGCGATAGATGGCTGCCTTGGTGAAGAGGGCTCTGAGAGTAAATCAATGTTTTAAGAGTTTTATAATTGAAGAAATGTTACTCAAACTTGGATTTAAAAGCCAAACTTCAACACTAGCATTACACAAAATCACAGAAACAAAGAACACATCGGGTGTTTTCCTCTGATTTCTATTAAAAAGAAAAAAAGGAAATTGGGAAAGAGGTGAGGGAAGAGGCATAGTAGGAAATGTATACAATGGTTGAACATGCCAGTTGCAAAACAAAATATGGTTTAAAATCTTGACAAGTCCTGTGTACCATTTCAATATGGAAATTAAATCTATCAGGAAAATAACATGAAATAAGCTACTGGAAAACCACATTTGTTTCTCCCACAGTTTGACTAAATGGTCAGAGTGTACTAGAAACTATGCCAACGTTAAGAAATGCCCTTGGTGGTTTTCAAGTAATAGAGGGTATTTTAATTGGTGATACATTTCAAAAATACAACACACTGAGCCTAGACTATTTAAATGAAAACATTTTATTTTTCCAATGCTGAAATGACCCAATCAGCTATTCTTGTCCTACCATACATCAATAATCTTTATAAAGATCTACACTTACCCAGGCTAGTATCATTTGAGAGTTTAATAATTGTGACTTCTCTTTCATCGGGCCTATGAAGAAGTCAATTTATTTGCTGTTAAGATTTTTATAACCCTCCAGGTTTTAACTAAGGGTTCTATTACTGGAAAAGTATCAACAGACTGGAATAGAGTTGAAACTTTTAATAATCTGAATTTTGAAGTCAAATAGTTGAAACCCTTATCCTAATTAATTTTTTTCATTACCGATTTAGAAACATGCATCAAATTTAAATTAACTGTTATAAACTAAAAAATGTCACTCACCATCTGGTTCTGCAAGTTACTGCAGTCACTGACCTGCAGTACACCCTAAAAATAATTCAAGGGTAAAGATCAGTAAAGAGGTACTCTGTGCTTGAGGAAAACAAAGAGAATGGGCCCACAGACAGTGAAATATATTTTCAGGAGAAATATTTATGAACCCAAATTCCTGCATCTTCTCACACTTTGAAAAGCACTAAAATTATGAGCTACTAGCAGTAACCTTCCATTAAGATGTATGCTTGAGTGCACATATCCCTTTACCAAAATCACACATATACTGCTCCCAATGCACACTTCTTCGAACAGTTCCTCAGGGCTATCTGTATCCCCCTGTCCTCATTAAAATACTGAATAAATTCAACTCACAGCTCTTAATTTTTTCAGTTGACTATTTTTGCTGAGTGTAATAAAACCACAAACTTATCATTATTATCCATAAGAGATTATCTATTGATAGCTTTGGTTCTCTATTATATAAACAAGGTATTTTTAGTATATCAACATAATTTGCTTACTTACGTTTAAATATGCCAAAGATAAAAACATTTATGTATTAACTAACGTTAAACTTTGCTTTGGCCACCTACATAAAGATGAATTCTCATGAAGGTAACCCCAAAACACAAGTTCAAAAAATTCATAACTATGATCACTCATTATTACAGTTTTTTAAAAAATTGCAATGAATACTAACCTTCAAGGACACTGATAATTAAGGGGCTGAAGAGTCTCATTGCTAAGAAAATGATTCTTCTCACCTATAATTATAGCAATGGCAAGTATGTGCATTAATTAATATAGTTGTTTTACAGACTATCCTTTGCTTTATAACTGGGATAATTCTCTTCCTTTTAGCTTCTACAATAAAGCACTGAATTTCTTTTACAGTAAACCCCACAGCCTATAAAGTTTCATCATTAGGAAACGCTAGTGTCAAATCTAGAAAAAACATAATCAGTCGAGTTAGCTTCCCAGACGTTAAGAGCAAACATGACTTACCTTGTTTATCAGAGAACTGTGGCATTTACAGTACACTTTAATCTGTGATACTGACTTATACCTCTGCACATTTCACTATAAATAACATTCATTTAATAGGGACAATGAAAAAATTCAAAAGAGATTTGTAGGCCTGAAAATCTGCAGAAAAGAGGTATCTAGTGATATTCACTACAGAAGCTGATACAGTTTTCTTTTTGATAGAGATGTTTGTATACAGAAAAATTCTATTTGCATACATATAGAGGATGACAAAATAAATGTTTCGTGGAATTTGCAAAGTAAGAGAAGTCAAGAAAATGAAAAAGTGGAGTTCCCATCATGGCTCAGTGGTTAACGAATCCGACTAGGAACCATAAGGTTGTGGGTTCGATCCTTGGCCTTGCTCAGTGGGTTAAGGATCCGGCGTTGCTGTGAGGTGTGGTGTAGGTTGCAGACGCGGCTTGGATCCCGCGTTGCTGTGGCTGTGGCGAAGGCCGGCGGCTACAGCTCCTGTTAGACCCCTAGCCTGGGAACCTCCATATGCCACGAGTGCGGTCCTAGATGAGGCAAAAAGACAAAAAAAAAGAAAATGAAAATGAAAAAATAATCCAATGGTAAGAAAAGAAAGAAGTGGGATGGAGGCAGGTAGTAAACCTTGAGTTTACTAAAGAATAAAATACAGAAGATTCACCTTTTAGAAGTAAAACCATGTCTTCTGGAACATGAAGAAGCCTGACATTTAATAAATGACTACCCTAGTGACTGCAATATAATTATCTATCCTATTTCCTTCTCTGGAGACGTATGCTACTCCTGGCATATACAGTTGATTTTACCCTAAAATTCTCAGCTCTCCCAGTACTTTATCATTCATTACATAGCTGTTCATTCCACATTGTTCATAGGTATCACTTAGGGTGAATGTAATGGGATCTTTTTGGACCCTTATAACAGAAGTGGTAAGTAGACAGAAAGTCTTAAATACCTTTGCAACTTCCATTTGAAATTTATGTCCAAAATGCATTATCACAATACTCCATCCTACCCATAATCCACAAAAACTGGGGAAGTGAAGTTAAAATAGCAGTGATTCAGCATTTTGGCTCTTAAAGAAGCAGTGGGCTACACAATTCTCTTGTGATTCCTCCTTCCCTAAGTTAACTACACTGGTGGTTTACACCAGAGATTATTAAGGAGACTAAGTTTATCTATCTTTTATTTAGGGTGTATACAGAAAGGTGTGTAGATATATTTACACACTATTACTGCTGGTTTGCAGACCTTGTAAAGTTTATCACTGAAGCTGCAAGTTATAACCTCAAGTTATGAACCTGAGGTTAAGAACCCTGCCTGCAAGAAATCCTTAAGAGCATTCTCTGCCTACTTCCTCCCCCATCAATCACCACTCAGAGCAAGACTAGGCAGCTGTGCTGAGAGTTGCTTTCCACTGTCTACAAGGACATGAATTATTGACTCCAGCCCCTCCAAGGAACTGGGAGGTGTTTTTGCTCTATAAGTTTCACCCTTCAGTAAGTCAGTGAATAATATTTTCTCAGAGCTTTTTTCTCCACATATGAAAACTTAATGCTTATATTCACCATTATGGGGTGAAGTCAGAAATAAGTACACTGAGATGTTTATTTTCTCAGGAATGGGCTCAGAACATAACTGGACACTGAAAACCCCTGTATCTCATACAAGTGAATAATGTCTTTATACTGATTTCTAATGGAAGACACCTTTTTAATTGAGTTTATCATTAAAAACATGCTTTTCCTAAGCAAATATTCAGCACTGTATCAGGAATTCCAAGGAGGAAACAAACAGGCATGAAAGTAACCATATACAGACTTTTATTTTGATGTGATCAGAAGAGCATATCATTTTGTTAATATTTTCCTATATATGGACATTTTTCTTCTCTTGCTACATTTGTTTTAGGGTTTGAATTTGTATAGTCTCCTAATACTATGAAGCACTGTTAATCTCACAACAAAGTTAATACCTGTCACCTGACTTGACAGTTGATAGTAAGAGTCACTCTTTTCATCCTAAGTTAAAAACCACCCACTGCACAGTGGCCTGGCCCAGACATTCTTGAAATTCACAACAGCTGTGACAGGAAGAACCCTGAATTTAGAGCCTCAGGACAAAGTTTGTATCCTGTCTACCAGCAACTACAGCTATATGACCTTGAACAGTTAATCTAACTTATCTGAGGCTATTTCTCATTTTAAAATTGGCTATAATTATACCTGCCCTATATACAATACAGGGATATTTGGAAGTTCAAATTAAATGATGAGCTAGATCTCCTGTCCCAGATATGAAGGGAAAAAAAAGAGAAGAACAAAAAGTATGAGAGAGCAGATAAGATATGTTAGAAATCTTTCCCAAATTACTACATTTAAGTTGGCTAGAAAATACCATTGGAGGAGATGAAAGTTAAAAATATTAGAAGAGATCACCAAGAAAGCATCATTAAAAATTTGTGTTCTCTTTTATAAACTAATTCTGCTTCCTACATCTCCGTATTCTGATCTGTTTGATCAAGGGGGAGATTCTGCTGTTTCTAAAATGCTATATAGTCTAGAATAAGATTCTGCCCCATTAAAAAAAGGCAACTAATTTCACTGTATGCATAAGAAAGGATTTTAGCAGATCATATGTAGTCAGTTCACATTCCTGGAAATTTCTTCTCTAGTAATATTGATAACTTTCAAAATTCACATAAGTTTTTGGTTTATTGTGTTTTCTAAGGGATAACAACAAGAGAATCACTACATTAACAAACATTGTACTATGTATCAGGTTGAAGCTAAGTTCTTCATGTATCTGTGTTATAGAAACCCAGTAGTACCTGTGATCTTGGTATTTTTATTATTCAAAATGTATACATGAAAAAATGAAGCTTGTTCTAAAGTATCAGCCTTAGATTTGAATTTATATGTGAAATCATATCTTTTTAATTACAAAGCCCACATTCATTTCTAAGTGCTACTTACTCATTGTTTAATATAATAGTCATTAGAAAACAAAGTTAGGCAAGATAAAAATCTTTGTTCCTTATAGTTTTACAGTATACATGAGGAAATTAAATGAGTACACAAATGAGAAAACAAAAACAAGATTAACAGAAGAGTAACAGGAGCTAACAGTTATCTTTTCCAGCTTTATTTGGATTATAATTAACATATAACATTGTGCAAATTGAAGGTGAATACTGTGATGATTTGATACACATTATCTACTGTGAAATGTATACCACAATGAAGTTAGTGAACACATCCTTTAATTTACATAATTAGTATTTTTTGGTTTTCTTTTCTTTTATGGTGAGAACATTAAAGCTCTCCTCTCATGGCAACTTTCAAGTGAACAATACATTATTGTTACCTACAGTCCCCATGCTATCCATTAGATTCCCAGACCTTACTCATTTTATAACTGAAAACGTGTACCCTTTAACCAGCATCAGCCCTTAGCCCCTAGCAACCACCATTCTACTCTGTTTCTATGAGTTAAATGTTTTTAGATTCCATACAAATGTGAAGTCATACAGTATGTATATTCCTCTATGTGACTTCTTCCACTTACCATAATGTCCTCAAGGTGCATCCCTGTTGAAAATGGCAGAACTTCCGTCTTTTGTTGACTAAATTATAAACTTATATATCTCACCTTTTTCTCCAAGAGTTAATATTCAATGACTTTTTATACGATGCCCATCCTATACTAGGCACTCAATGACTCCCAACAATCCTGAGATCATTTGTAACTGTCATCCCCATTTGACAGATGGGAAGACTGAAATTTCAGAGAGGTTACATAATTTGTTCTAAGTCATACATCTAGGGAATAATAGTTTTGAGGAAAACCCCAGGCACAAAGATTCTACAGACATCTTGCTAACTAAGAAAAGTAGCATAAAAGTCAGTGGAGAACAGGGAGAGTCAATGAATTCCAATTAGGGAGGTAGGGACATAAAAATATTTATTATTAAAAATATATAAATACATATTCATTGTGACATTGTGATATAATAAGAAATATTTTGGTGTTCATCCCTAGCTCCTGGCCTGAGCTCCTTAAAACTTTTGTAATTTCCTAGGTAATAAAGGCGCTGAAAACATCTTTTGTTCTAATATTTGATCTTTGACCCCAACTCCTGGCACAGCTCTTAAATCCCTTAGAACTTCTTTGATGGTAGGAACATCTTTTGTTCTAATGAGGCAAACCTTTCTGGTCTCCTGGATAGCTTTAGGATGGGGGCTGGTCCCCGCAAGCTCCAGCCCATGATTAGAAGCTTAGCACTTAAAGCTTCATCTTCCATCCTCAGGGAAGGAAATGGAGATGGAGCTAATTACCTATCATGCTTATGTGGTGAAGCCTCCAAATAATCCCTGAACTAAGGAAGCCAGAGAGCTTCCAGGTTGGGGAACACATCCATGTCTGGGAGTGTGTTGCACCCCAAGTCCACACTGATAGAGGTTCCTAAGCTTAGGGCCCTTCCAGACTTTGCTGCATTTACCTCTTTATCTGGCTGTTCATTTGTGTCCTTTAAACTATCTTTGTAATAAATCACCAATAAATAAGTACTCTATATCTCCTGGCTTCTGTGAGCTGCTCTCACAAATTATCAAACCTGAGGAGGGGGTTAGGAAACCTCCCATTTATAGCCACGTCAGACAGAAATTGTGGGTGACTGGGGACCCAAGACTTAGGAAGTAGGGGGCAGTCTTGTGGGACTAAGCCTTAATCTGTGGGGTCTGCCTACATGTAAGGCACTAGTGTCAGAATTGCTTGGAGTAGAAAATCCAGCTATCTGGTATCAGAAAAGTATTTAAGTATGGGAATAAAGGAAAAAATAGTTTTTCCTACAGAAGCACACACATGTATAATAATATTTACATATGTATAAAAATAACCTCAAATATTGACTTCCTCATCTTATCTATCCCAAACTCCTGGAGAGATGTCAAAGAAATCAATGATTTTTGGCTGCCAAAATCTAAGTCTGTATTTTCTCGCAGGTAAACAGGAAATGAGTTAGAAAACACATGAAACACAGCTCAGACTACTTGATCCTCCTACAAATACCTAATCACCGTTCAGATTTCCAAGCACTGTGACTCTGTAAGAAAAAGGCCTGGTTTTCTTTTATTCTAACTTTCCTCTGACCATCATAGCACCATCAATGCTATGATCTCTACCATGTCTTGAGTATTAAAGGTCAATGCCAACCAAGAAAGAAGGAACTAGTCCTAAGTCAGAAGAGTTTGGAAACCAAGTTTAGGATATTAACATGACCAGTCCTGCCTTATTAAAATGAAGTGGCTGAAGTTTTACAAAAATGATCCAAATAAGAGAAAACTCAGAGAAGCACAGAGGGTATATGAACATGGACACTGTGCTTACTGAGGCCATAAATGACAAATTGCACTGTTATAGTCAGTGCTTTTTAACAACATTAGAAATAAATTTAGGTCCAATTGAGTCCAAGAATATACACATTTAACATAAGCAAAATAAACCTAAAAAAATCAGCAAATTAGGGAATCATTCCTTTATTTGCCACCTATTCCACTATTTTCAGCCTCTTCCTCAAGGTAAACTTTAGCTTCCAATAATCCACAGCATAAATGCAGAGCAATAAAACAAGTTAGTTTTCAGTTCTTAAACCTCGACAGTCCCAGTCCAAGTCATTATGAGTAATTAAGTGCTAACTTTCTAACTCAATCCCCAAGAAAACTACAATTCCACTGTATATACGTTCCTATTTTCCTATGATTCCAAAACCTCCATTGTAATATATATCACACTATATATAAAAATTAGACTCCCCTTAGAATGCTATGTCTGGATATAAGGTCAAATACCTTCATTAGTTATATAATTTCCATTTATTCTGAATGTATCTAGCAACAGTAGGGTAGTTGAACTAAAGTAATTTCACGCTCTTTCCGAACCTGGTTTTCTGTGGTGCTAATGGGGACGATATTTATAAATCAGCATGAACCTAAGCGAGGCTATTTGACTCTAAATTTAGTTATTCATAGTCTAATAGGAATGGAATCTTACAGAGACAAATTTCATGTGTAGGGCATTTTATTTTTATAAATTCTATTAACATGCGGTTTCCTTTTATTTTTACCCTATGAAAGAAATCATAAAGGTATTACAAGAATCCCTCTATGTACAGCTTCTTTCCTATTCATATAGGTGATTAATGGTGGACATGAGAAAAGTACCTACATATCCTAAATATAATTTTCATAGTCTTCTTTTAGAATATGCTGTCATTCTTATCTATGCTACTATCAGCAGCTTAACCGTATCAGTCATCTCTCTGTGACACAGTGATAGAGGATGAAGAGCATGAGGATTGAAAACTGTGTACAATTAGAATAAAAAATAAACTAGGAGTTGAATTCGTGCCCATATGCCACAAAGTGAAATGATAATACATTGGTCCTCTCAATGTGATCATGATGGTCAGTCAAACTCAAAGCCCTCCTGTGAATGTGACATTGAACTTAGGTATTGTGATAGCAATACCTAAGTTCCAATCCAGTCTCCAGGACCTCCACACTTTGTGTCCTTTTACAAATCATTTATCTTCTAACCTATGGTCACACACTAAATGAGTTGCAAAAACATAGCTCTTGACTCACAATCTGTGGCCACTGCCATTATTTAACACAGGATTCTAAGTTTAGATGTGAGGTCAGTTAAATGGATCTATGGAATACATTGTGATGCTTACATCACAAGTGACCTTAAACCATGGCTACTTCTACTTTGAATCCCTTAATTTTTGCATCTATTAAATGAGGAAAATAATAACCACTAGATATCTGAAAACCCTCATTGTTTTCCCCATCATGACAATGCAAACCTCATTACCTTCAGCAATCACATGTGTTTATCAGTCCTCCTCCTCCTATCTCATGGTTTATGTTCAGATGATTTGTCATAATGACTGTGAAGGTATTTGGAAATTGCAGATTTCTCCATTTTCTATTTTCAGAATTTAGGGAGCTTATTTGGCTGTTGATATTAAAATCTGAATAGTCTTCAAATCTGCACTTCTGTTCATGCACATGTTGCCAACTTCCACTCTCACTTGAAAAAAAAATTAAATGGACTGGCTATTTGTACATCACCTATTCTAACACACTCATCTTTTAAGGTTTTCCAAGCATTACATCTGAATTGTGGATTTGAGCAATGGTGATTTCAAAGGCATTCATGAAAAGGAGTTCATGTTTTTTTAATGAATTCAGTGGACTCAAGAAATTGAACTGATTAAATTCAATGAATTATAACTTGTTCCTCTTCATAGACTTCAGTTTGCTTCTGAGAAACAGCCAAAGGTTTATTTTTAATTTATGTCTAAATTATAGATATGTATGTTAATAAAATTATTATTTATATATATTACAATTATTGTATATGTGTGTGTGTGTATATATATATATATATGAATATTCCTTATGGAAATTAGCAGGAAAATTTTAAATTTATTAACGTCAACTAGCTAGAGAAACATGTCAAGTAATATTTTTCTATCAGAATCAAGGATCAAAGTTTATCATCATCTCATAATTCTACAGCCTTGTTTTTACTGCCCTGAACTTAAAAAACAGTATTTCTTTTCTATCAGGCTAAAAGGAATATGATATTAATGTTTTTCTGAGTATATCACTTATCATAATGATGACTCTTTGGAATGTCTGCCAAAATTTTTTTAACTGTAATTCTATTTTTCTTGATGGAACTATATTTAATTTAAATTTCCATTTAGTAAATGTGTCAACAGACTTATGCTTATACATTACCTGATACAAATCTGTTGAGAAATTAAAAGTTTATTTCTGAAATAAAAAAGAATCATCTTTTAATCAAATTAAAAGATTTCTTATTTTTGCCATAAACTAGAGACTTGGGTATATTTTTGTTCCTTCTTTCCTGCTTATATCTAACATCTTTCTCTTCTTCTCTTCTAAACAGCAGCCTGCTTCCCTATGATAAGCACTGTCCTCTAATAAATCCTGTATCAACTTCTCCATGTGATACTGAATGTGATATGTTGTACAACTCTGGAGGTACATGATAGTGAGATTACTCCTGGGACTAAAAGTAGAAGTAGTCATGGTTTAAGATCACCTGTGATGTAAGCATCACAATGTATATCATAGATCCACTGAATTGACCCCATATGTAAACTAAGAATCACATGTTATATAACGGGAATGACAAGAGACAAGTTATTGCAACCCCTTCAGTGTGTGACCTTGGATAAGTCACCTAGCTTCCCTGTACTTATTTGTATCTATTATTTAATATTCCTTTCTTAAACTTTAGACTACTTAAGAGTCACCTGGAAATGTGTTCAAAATACAGATTTGGAGAACTTACTCCCAGAATATTCTAACTCAGAATAGTTGGTGTAGCCTGGGAAATTAACAAGCACTTTAGGAGTTCCCGTCGTGGCGCAGTGGTTAACGAATCCGACTAGGAACCATGAGGTTGCGGGTTCGATCCCTGCCCC
>PVHT021183699.1:57322163-57492115 GCA_004024745.2 Catagonus wagneri | reverse complement strand
GTTAACGGTCCGGCGTTGCCGTGAGCTGTGGTGTAGGTTGCAGACGTGGCTCGGATCCTGCGTTGCTGTGGCTGCGGCGCAGGCCAGTGGCCACAGCTCCGATTAGACCCCTAGCCTGGGAACCTCCACATGCCGCGGGTGCGGCCATAAACCCGCGGCCATAAAATGACAAAAGGCAAAAAAAAAAAAAAAAAAAAAACAAGCACTTTAGGTAATTCTAATATAGGGATTACAGTGGGTGTGTGTTTTGTTGTCGTTGTTAGTTTTAAATTAATTTATAAATTTATAATGTCTTCCTTGGTTTCTTATAAATGGAATCATTCATATACAATTTGGGGAGGGGTAATCTAACTTCTTGCACTCAATACAATGCTTTTAATACTGGCTCATGGTATTATAATGGTAGTTATTTTTGTTCAAATCCTGTTTCATTACATTTGAAGTCTGTTTCTTATAAATCTTGCTTTTTCATCCAGTGGAGAATATCAGATTTTTTTTTTTTAATGGTCACACTCATGGCATCTGGAAGTTACCTGGCCAGGGACTGAATCTGAGCCACAGCTTGTGGCAACACCAGATCCTTTAACCCACTGTGCCAAGCCAGGGATGGAACTCCTGCCTCCACAGCAACCTGAGTCACTGCAACCACATTCTTAACCTACTGTACCACAATGGGAATTCCTAAGATTTTTAATTGGGGTGTCAGATAATAACATTTTTGAACCCAACAAAATTTTAAAATGAAGTCCCAGTAATCACATTTTGGTATATGTATAAAAATATGACAAAACCACATCCAGTGGTTTAAAAGACAGCAGTCATCAGTTGGCTAAAAAGACAACACCAATATATACATGCAAATTTGGGGTGATTTCACCCTGTGGTTTCATTGGTTTCTCTATGAAGTGTAAGCACGTAAAACCTTCAAAGCACAATTTTTTTAAAAGAAAATAGAAAACACTCACCAAACTACAAAATGTGTAAGTCAAATGAACAGATACAGTTGTCAAACTGAATTTCAAGGATTTTATTTACAAGTACCCTTTAAGAGAGATAAATTTTAATGAAATAATATAGCATAAGGTAAAAGAACCAAATGATGGGAGAAGAGAAAAAAAATTAAGTTATTGCCAGAGGAAAAAATTTAACTAAGAAGAAAAGTTAATGAACAAAATAGAAATAACTTTTGGGAAGTTATGATAACAGACTATTTCCTGCAGTAATTATTAACTATTTATCAGAATTAATGATTAATTATACATATAGGATTATGTTTAAATCCTTTGTCTAATATATTAAATCTTTAGTTTGAAAATGGAAATATAACATTTTCTTTAGGATTGTGTAATTTACTAAGTATCAGCACTTAGGCTTCTATTATGTTCAATAATTTTTGCAAACTGTTTTTCTAAATCCTCAATATCTTTGGTTGTTATAAACAAAGAAAGCATTTGAAGCGGATTAGAAATATGTGAGTGAATTAACATTTAAATAAAGTTGATTCAGCCCAGAAGGGACAATGAAAAAGCTTTCAGTCTCAGTAAATCCACTTTAATGTCAGTAAACAAATGGCCCAAAGTAGTTTTATCTGGTTCCACTGGTAAAGGGTGACATGTAGGAGACAAGATTGGGAAAACAGCCTTTTCTGTCTTGCAGCCAGCAAGAGAAAACCGCCTTAATTCTTTGCAGGCCAGTGTGCTCTCAGCTCCTTGGCTTAAATGTTATTATCTGTTTATATAATCTCATAACTCAAAATATCCATCTATTTCAATGTATTTAAATGTAGTTTTCACATATGGCCTAAATTTCTTCTTTAAATGGTCATTATAAACATCCTCAAACTGGTATTATAAATGAACAATGGAACTTAAAATTTTATCATGTAGTGATCTATTATTCTTCTTAAGGATTTAAATCCTAATTAATGATGTTTGCACTATTAAATGACTGGTAAACTGGCAGAATTGTGCAATATTTTTTCTTCAAATTGAAGACAAATTGAAATGTACTTATTTTAAAACATAAAGGGTGTGAGACTCAAGAAAATTGTATATACATAATACATAAAATTATATATGTTATATGTTAAAATATACAACTGACAGAACTGATGCAAGCATTGTTGATATGGTAATGCTAATAATACCAAATTGATGCATCTGATCCTTATAGTAATACAAGAATTCCTAACATGGGGTTCATCATATGGCTCATGGCTATGTACCAACTGTTGGATGTATACTATCTCTACTACCTTTCACAATTCTGTAAAGTTAAGGACCATTGGTGTCACACTCAGTTTGCAAGTAAATAACCTGAGGCACAAAATAGTTCAATTATTTAAAGGAGACTGAGGATTTGAGCTCGGATATCCAATCTCTAGAGCAAATACCATATAATACAGGCATATGGCTATTTACTTCTAGTGCCTGACACATAATGAGATATCAAAAACTATTTTGTATGATTAAAAGATTTTTAAAAATATTTATAAATTTCCAAATCAATCTGTTATTCCTCATTTGTGGCTGTCTAGATTAAAATCAGCAAAATTGTATCTAGGATTTTTCCATTATATTGGTTCTGTTGCTTTCAGTTAATCATTGACTCTTGGATATAAGACTGTCAGCACTGAAGCAACAGTTTTCTCTTTAAATAAGCTTTTTTATGTTGGGATAATTTTAGATTTACAGGAAAGTTGTAAAGATAGTACAGAGAGTTCTCATACACCCTTTTTGCTGTCTCCCCTAATGTTATGTGACCTAACTATGGTGCGCCTGTCAAAAGAGAGAAATTAAAATTAGCTAAACACTACTAAATTATATTCATTATTTGGATTGCATTTTGTTTTTACTAACATCCAGTCAAGGATCCAATCCAGGATCCTGCATCACCTTAGCCTTCTCTGATCTGTGACAGTTTGTCAGTCTTTTCTGCTTCCCATGGCTTTGAAATTTTTTAAGGATATTGATCAGGTAATGTTGCAGAGTGTCCCTCGGCTTGACCTATCTGATGTTTTCTCAGGATTTGACTAGGGTTATGTGTTTGAGGGAAGAATATCAGAGAGGTGAGGTGTCCTACTCACGACATCAAATCAAGGGGTACATGGTATCAACATGAATTATCATGAAAGATATTAACCTTGGTCAAGGTTGTAGTTGCCAGGTTTCTACACCGTAAAGTTATTTTTTTCCCCTTTCCACACCTATCTTTTGGAAGTGAGATACTAAGTCTGGTCCATGATCAAGTGGAGGAGATTCTCCCTTCCTAAAAGAAAGAGTATCTATACATACAAATTCTTTTGCAAGGAAAATCTGTCCTTTTTAAAGAATGCATTATTTACATTTGAGAGAGAATGAGGGAAATCAAGAAGACAGAAGAGGAAATCATTACTAGTCACGGATATATAAATCTGATCCATCACTAGGGTCAACTTGCATACTTGACTTTGTTATTGGATTGGCCTTTTCCATTATTTAGCCATTGAGATTTTTCCACTCATCTCTCTGTCCTCAAAAATCTGGAAAAAAATCTATCATCTCACCCTCCACCACATTACTTATTGCCTTCTAAGATCAATCATACAGAAAAACCTTCTTAAAATTAGTCTTGCATCTCTAATATAAGTAAATGTCTAAAGGAAGCAAGCAAGAATAGGGCTGAGACAAGAGATAAGCAAGGATATGGGATATGGTTTTATTTAAATTTAATTTTGCTTTACCCAAGGGGGACTCTGGGATATAAAAAACTGCATCACACAGGTGAATCACCTTGATGTAAGGTGTGGCCTTTAGGACTTCCAGATTAGTGATTCACTGTGTAAGTTTCTGAGTTACACGGCTCCTTTCAGCCAATGCTGACTCTACAGAGAAGGGAGGACAGTTCCCTTGGAGTAGCAAGCCATTTAGCTGACGTCATTCACAGCAGCTGATGAATGGGCAAACTGGACTGGAAAAGCGGCATCTAGATGGGAAACCAACAGTGTCCATCATGTTGTACCTCTCAGTCCAAATGACCAAATATTTATGGAGAATAAAGTATAGTCCATATATAAGTCCATAGCTATCATGCATGTGCTTGCTTTTATGTAATTGATATATAGTTTCAAAATTCAAGAAGAGACATTCATGGTATTTTACACATTAATAACAACCTTCCTTTCCATTGTCTTTTTTGTCATGAAATATAAATTTTAGTTTGCAGGAGGGTTTGTTTTATATTCCCTTGCAAAAACCAGGCAGATAAATATTTTGAATAGATATGGTCAAAATAATAAGAACACTTTAGAAAGTAGATTAAGATTTAATGATTTCCAGGGGAAAATCCTCCAAAGGAATAGGGTACATTTTCACAATCTCTGCAGCACCAAGAACAATACATAATTCTTTATGTGAAAAGCAAATGCCATGCTTTTCCTGTGTAAATGGCATGAAATTACCCTTATAAATAGGGTATCTGATAGCGAAAGGAGTCAAGTTTGCTTAAACCGAGCATTCAAGATAGATGGCTCAGCATTAAAAGAATTCAGAAAGCAAGGTCTTCAAACAACAAGTGCATGAACAGCCACCAGTGCATATCTTGTGACTGAAGAAATGTATAAAGATCTGTTGTGCAATAATAAATCAACCCTTTGGAGAAAACAGGAGCTGTCAGAGTCGGTAACTAGGTCAGATGCAGAATATAAATTCTACTGCTTCTGCATTAGTGGTTCAAATCCAGGAAACCCTACAACACAGAGATGGGCAGAGGGATCTCAAAAGTCTTGCTGAGAATAAAACGTTAAGCAGCCTAACAAAACCCGGGTGACACTGTCCATCCTAAAGAAGCGCCCATGCTCTTCTGAGCACAGAGAAGAAAACCTGATTCTAGAGTAGTAAGGTGCTAGCACCAACTAGCATTTAAAGTCTCAAAAGCCTGAAGAACAGAAACTATCTCACAGATCTAAATAAGTAGCATAATTTATGCCACAATTAATAACATTTCCTATAAGTATAGAGACCATATCTGATTAGAGTTATATCCTTATGACCTAAGACTAGAAAGGTAGAATATTCTCCACTATCAGCAGAGTGAATTAATGTGTGAATAAATGAATGAAAATGTATCAGGTAGCTATAGAATCATCACCCTTTCCTCTGCCCCTGTACATGTAAACAACCAGGACGCAGCAGGCCTGGATCTCCATCCAGCCCCTGCTAATAGCAGCTTGTGTGACCTTAATCAACAAACTTAACCCTGTGAAGCCCTCTTATTCCATCTGTAAGATACATTATTCAAAAAGAGATTAAAGGTCTTCAGTAAGTCTCACTTTCCAAAAATTTGCTCTTTAATTATAGTTATTATCTTAGTGACTGAACAGGAAAACATAAGGAAGCAATGAAGAACGGTATTGTGAAGTCACCAAGTACATGGACTTGGAACTCAGATGATGAGACAGATATGATTTTAGCCTCATTTACGTTTACCATCTTTCAGCCTTAGGATCTAGAGCTGGCCATTTAAGAATTCTTTATTTGTAAAATTCTGATATGAGGTAGATTAAATAATTTAAGTACGTAACTGACTTTGCATAATACTGGCCCATATTGTTACTACGGCTGCTCTCATGGTTTGAGAGAGTAACTGGTGTTTTCAGCAGCATCACGGTCCTCCTGATTGTCCTAATGCCAGATACATTTCCATTTTCGCTTATTCAGCTTTTACAGTTGTATGAAATCAATGTTCTGAGATCAGAAACAAATCATGTGGATACTGTCCTTGAGTAGAATTATACAAAAGAAACAGAATCCACCAGATTCCTGTCAACCCCCACCCCATCTCTCTCTCTCTCTCACACACATACACACACGCACAGTTTAGTACCTCCTTTAACGATGTGACTATTCCAGATCAAAAATGAGGATTTTTAAGTCCAACACTGTTCTCCAAAAAAAGAAAAAGAAAAAAACGTTGAAGTCACACATATTTTACCGAGGACAACAATGCTTTTTAAGTATTACTTTTTTTTTTTTTTTAATTTTGCTGTTAGAGTAAAGGCGTGTTTATTTGTGTGGTTGCTATAGTGCTAATTCAAATATTTCTCGGTTTCTACTTCCAATCATAGAGTAAGTTTGCTGGGTTTCTCCAGAGAAACAGAATCAAGAAGGTATAGAGATATAAATACACATACATAGAAAATGATTCATTGTAAGGTATTGACTCACGTGACTGTGCAAGTTCCACAAGCTGCCCCCTGCAAACTAGAGTCCCAGCAAAACCAGCGGCGGTGTCTAAAGCCTGCGGGCCAGAGAGCAGGTGGTGTAGACTTCAGTCCAAAATGGAAGGATCAAGAGCCAGAAAGAAAAACCAGGGGCCATGGAAAATCAAGGTCCCCCAGGCTGAAGCAGTCAACCAGAGGACAAATTCAACCTGCCTCTGCCTTCTTGTTTTATTTAGGCCCAAGTGGAGAGAGCCATAGTGTTTACTCAGTCCATCAATTAATATGTTCATCTCTTCCGGAAATACCCTCACAGACCTACCCAGAAGGAATGTTTGACTAGATATCTAGGCAGGTTTTGGCCCAGTCAGATTGACATTTAAAACTCACCATCAGAATAGGCTTACATTTCCTGACTCTCTTGATGCTGGGTGGGACCACGAAATTTGGTGGGGTCATTACTGTGAACACAAACGATGTATGTTGCTTCTCAGTTAAAACATTTAATTGCCAGCTCAAGACCCCACAGAGCTCTCTTTTCTGCTCCCACAGTGACCAACAACAGATGAGCACTGTCCAGTAGAATTTTCTGTGAAGACAGAAATGTTCCCTGTATTGTCCAATACGCTGGCCATTAGCCACAGTACACTTGGCTACTGAGTACTTGCAACATTCCTAGTGTGACTGAGGAGCTACATATGTTATTTTATTTTAGCCAGTTTAAAGTTAAATAGCCACATATGGCTAGAGGCTGCTATGCTGGATAGCAAATTACTAGGTACTGACTGCTGTCTCAGCCTGGGTCCTAGAGTAAGGACAATGCAGAGCAAAGGCCTCAGGCAATCAACAATGGAAACGTGCTGAAAGTAAGAAATAAACTTAAGTCACTGGGACTTTGGGGCTATTTGTTACCCAGAGATGGCTCAGCTTTTTCTGATAAACATGGGTAGTCATCCAGCTCTTTCAGCTGCCATAAACTAGCTAAGCTACTTACAGGGGGTTGATTCTTCGCAAACTTGTTACTAATGAGTGATGCTACCTCTGGCTCTAGCCGACTGGTCCAAAGGCAGACAACACATCGGGGCTGGGCTAATTAGAGCCTCTTTCATGAAAATTTAAAGACAGAGAGACCAGGAGCTATGAGCAGCTAAATCATTAGGCAAAAGCTCTTGAATTTGCTGTTATTCTTACCCTTTGTTGTCAATTTTCTTTTTCCTTTGGATTCAGAGAGATGAGCCAGGATCTCTCTATTAGACGCTCTCCTTTGTCTCCCTTAACAATAGTAACTACTACCAAGGAACACAGATTTACATGTCTGTATTGAGGAAAACAATTACTCAAAAATTGACAAGAAAATACATTACCTAATGTTTTCCAGAACATTAAGAAAGAAGAGGTAGGGCAAAAGTTTTGTAAGAGCATTGAGATTTAATGTCCTTCCTGACAGATTTATCCAGCAAATATATATTTAGTGATATACGTATATATAATATATATTTAGTGATGTGTGTGTGTGTGTGTGTGTGTGTGTGTATAGTGAAAAAAATATAGATATATTCTGGAATCCATGCCAGAGACTGCGATTCAGTGGAAAAAAGAACAGATATGATCCCATTCTCCAGGGCATGTACAGAATACGAATAGGTTTCAGTGCTTCAGTGGAGTCAAGCGCCTTTCATTTCTAATGTTTGTGCTTGGGGCCCAACTGATGGGTTAGGAACTACTCTATTATAGTCCGGGTGGCTGAGATAACAGCAAACACTCCCTGCCATCCCTTTGTATGTGCTTGAGAAAATCCCAGCAAGTTCAGCTGGAGGGTGGGATTTAGAATTTGGTTATAAAAATGAAGGCCTACTAATATACTTTATTCTTACTAGCTTTCTCTAGGCATTCACAGGTAACTAATTATTGATATTTTAAGGATCAAAATATTTATTGATTCCCTGATTAACAAAGAATTTTACTAGCAGGAGATAGCAATAATAAGGACAACACAGTCAAGAACTGTCCTATGACTTTTAGCCAGGCAGTATATGAAGGCTTTGGTTATATTTGTCATTTAATCCTTACAATGACCCTATGAAGTAGCTAGTACTGTCTCCATACTATAAATCAGGAAATTGACGTCGTAAGACTAGAAAGATGGGGCGCAGGACCCAAACTTAATTACATTTGACATCAAAATGTGTTTCTAATAACTGCCTCCCTCCTAACACAAAGAATGGCTCAACAATCAAAGATACCTCCAACTTCTATGTAGGATGCTTTAAACATTTTGAAATAAAATTTTTCCATTTTTTCATGTGATTATATAGCTGATATACTTTAACATATGTTTTTAAGGTTACTAAAAACAAAAGTTTTACTATAATCAGTCTTCTTTCGTGGTGTTTTCACTGAAGCCTGGGATGGATCTAGAATCAATATTTGAAAACCAAATTACTTCAGTGGTTATACTCACGGTGAAAAGTTTTGGGCAGAATGGGAAATAATCTACCACTACAGTCTCCAAAGTATATGCTTGTTTTTGTCTAATTAAAGCATACTCAAAGCCTGTGACATTCCACTTCCGATATGTTACCAGTTTCAGCTCAGAAAGTTAACTTTAAATAGTTAAAAATAAAACTCCAGATGGTAAATACTAGAGAATGTGACATACAAAAAGAAACACATACAAATTCTACCCAATGACTGTAAATGGTGTCAATCTTTGCCTTTTATAAATGGTAAGTACAGTGTTATATTAAACATTAGTAAAAATAATTAATCTTGCTTAAGACTTAGTATAAAAATCATTCCTTTGAAAATAATTACACCATTGTGAAGATTACAGTGTAGAAAATTATAATACAAAAGAAATTAATTTTTCCACATTACTGAAAGCTAATCAACTTGAGAGATCTTCCTAATTAGACAAAAAAAAGAATATTCTTTCTGATTGAGCAAATATAGCGATGTTACTTGAAAAAAAAGATATTTACTAACTTCAGTGAGGTATAATACCACCACTAATAGTACATGACTCCATCTTCTCAAAGATAAATCTAGAATCAAATTCTTTTGGCTTGAAGAAAATTACACTTGTAGCGAGTAAATGAAATAAAATTAATTTCTATATCATTCTATGATTATCTGTTTGTAGGTACATATGGAAACAGGTTTAAATTTGAACAGTTTTTCATAAAACACTGTAAGAATTCAATATTACTAACCAGGAAATAAGTGAATGAAACAAGTTTATTTTAAAACCCTAAGAGACAAAATAAAATAAACAAAATAAAAGTGTAAAAGACACTGTATTTTAACAAATTTTCATTGTTAAAATCTGTATCTAAATATCTATAAATACACATAATAAATTCATATACTTTCCTTCGATCAAATTCAAGAATTTATTTTAAAGTATCATTTATATCTAGTTTTGAACACACCTCAAAACTGCTTGTGCATTACTCTAATCAGATTTTATTTGGCTTTATGAAGATTCAGCCTAATCATAAACACTGTTTTTAATCTCTTTTAAGTTTTCCATCTCTTATCACAACAACATTGCGGTGATGAAGAAACACCTCCCAGAGATAGGTTAAAATCCCTTTATGGAGTTGAAGCCTGGTTAAAATGTGATCAGTCTCATTTAGGTCACATTTAGAAAAATATCAGTCATGATGGGACCTATCACATTGGATAATGTCTTCATATGGAATAAAATATGATTTATTAGATGAAAACATTCAGTTTTTAAAGCACATATTCACTGTTCAGTAGTCTAGTAGGGTTCAAAAGAATGATGGATTTCTGAGGACATTTCTCAAGCACACCTGCCAAAATCCTCTGCTTTAAGTCACCCTAATCACTGTCACTGTACTCTCTCACTAAATCGCACCCAAAATATTCAAATGGGAACCACCCCCAAAAGTGATGGAAAATGTATGAAAACATTTCCAGAAAGTTCTTCATCTATGTTTTGTACCAATAGGTTGCAATAATGTTGGGGAGAGAAAGGTTTACATTTTTTTATGGCCATTTTTTAAACCTTTTTTTAAATACTGCTTAGCGGTGAAAGTAGAAATGATTGCTCGTGTCATATATATCCTACATAAAAAGTTCACTACCACGACAATGAGAGGTTGGCCTTGCTATGAAACCAGCTAAGTGTGGTAAAACCCAGACATGGAGGAAAGATGTCCATTCCTACTGTTTTCTGATGCTTAGTTGTATAGCTTGACATTCATTTTGTTTGTTTCTTTTGCTTTTTATTCTCTCATTGTTTTCAGGTGAGTTTTGCTGTGATTTGGAAACTATTCTGTAAAACACAGAGAATAAAGAAAGATTGGCTTTTACAGAGGAAAAGGAATTAATCATAAAAAAGATATCAAAAGTGTATGTGTGTAAATTGGATGTGTGTGTGGTTACACAACAAAGCAAGTAAACTGAGTATGTTTCAGGAGTTCCCATCGTGATGCAGTGGAAATGAATCAGACCAGGAACCATGAGGTTGCGGGTTTGATCCCTGACCTCCACTCAGTGGGTTAAGGATCCAGAGTTGCTGTGAGCTGTGGTGTAGGTTGCAGACACGGCTCAGATCTGACGTTGCTGTGGCTGTGGTGTAGGCTGGCAGCTGGAGCTCTGAATGGACCCCTAGACTGGGAACCCCCATATGCCACGGGTGCAGCCCTAAAAAGCAAAAATAAATAAATAAATAAATAATTTAGAAAAGAGTATGTTTCAAACTAATATGTTCAAATTATTTCTCACTTTTATCTTCCAGCAATATTCTATCTTCTTAAAGACCTGAATATCTCTATATTTATTCTATGCTTTTTTTAAAAAAAAAAACCTATCTGAAAACTAGGAGGTAGAGAAAAAAAAATGACCTCTCTTTCATTTAATTTCCCATTTTTGCTGCTTCCTTTATTCTAACAATCTCATTGACTATTACATTTCCTCCCACAAAATTAATTTGTCTCACAAACCTCTCCAACTTTCAGATTAATTCTAATTAACTCATATTAGTCCTTCAACCAAATGCAATTTTTTCTATTACTTGTGTTCCTCAATTACAGGAAGAAAATATATATCTTAGCCTTTGGGTTTTATCTATTGTCCCTTCCTTTGGGGAAACCATATCCTCACTCCCAGTTTTATAACAGTCATTGTCAGCCACAACAGCATCATGAATCCAACCTCTGCCCCTAAACCAAAAGCAAGTGATTCAAGTTAGACCAGGACTCTGGGGTCGGACAGCCTAGATTACAACTGCAGTTCTACTACTCACTAGGTTGGGTAAATTATTTAACCTCTTTGTGTCTTGGTCTTCAAATCTCTAAAATGGGGAAATAACAGGACCTGTCTCACACAGCTACCATTAAAATTCAGGAGTTCACAAATGTAGAGTAGTTCAACATAGTAGATACAATAAAATATTAACTTATGATTACTTTGATGGTAATAATGGCTTGAGTTGTCAGCCATTATCTAGCTGCCAAATGGAGAAGGCCTATACGATCATGAAGCCAAGTTTAGGCAAGCGAAGCCGAGACAGGGAAACAAAGTTTTAATGACAGCATTTGAACTCTAGAAAGTGCTGTCTTTAATTAAGCAGGTCCATAGACTTCTAATCATGTGACCCAAGAAGAGACACCTTCCTCTTTCTTTTTTTCTTTTGTCTTTTCCTTTATTTTTCTTCATAAGCTTACTGGAACTGCGTGTTTCTTGTCTGTAACTGAAAGAGCCTTGAGCTAATACAAAGTGTAAATTTTCACACAGGATAAGAGGTTTGTTTGTCCCTCCTAAAATTAATTATCTTATTCAGGATAAAAGGTACTATAGTATTTTCTGCCTAAACAGAGAGCTAGGATGTAAAGTTCCTCCAACTTTCCTTTGAATCAATGTAGCAAGAGAAGACTCCTTTGATGGAATCATCTAGAACCAAGAAAACACAGTGTGGTTATCTTTAAATTATTGTTATTAAGCTGGATATAAAGGGCAGCAAGAATTCTGCTGCATTGGAAAGTGTCATGACCACTGTTCTGAGTATTGAGACCTGCCTACCTTGTCTCTTCTTGTTTACCTAGTTGAGTCACACTATTATTTCTGCCTTTATCTTATTTTTTTTCACCCAAATTTCCACGGTGCTTACCACGAGACTTATATGTAATTAATTTGGTCATCACTATCTGTTCTTTACCCACAAGTTCCAGATTCATCTTTCTGTTGGTCAGTTATCTATGAAAGGTGCATGCCTGCCATGTTCCCCATATGCTTGAAAGCTTTCCAAGCTATGATCTTTTAGAAGGTCCATTTTATTTAATCACCCGGAAATATAACATCTAACTAGAATATTGATTTATTTATAATTTATAATGACGTTGTCTTTTCATGATGAACTTACAAAATATTATATAGCTGGATCTGGTCCTCCTGTAACTTCCTAGTTTCATAAATTTTATATGTGGGAAGAAAGTTCCAGAAAAGATGGACAGTATCTATTTAGTAGCACATTAGCATAGCACAGGGTTCCCAGTGTCTGGAACTTTTTCCTCAGATTTTGATTCAATAGGATTTTCCCTACAGTTCAAGCACCTGCTTTTCATAAACCCCACAGGTAATTCCAATAAATTATATTGTGAACTACTCGATGATGAGAAATACAAATCCTGGAAAAATTTAAGAATTAAGAAGGTCCTTTAAGGATCTACTGCTAGCCTGAGCCAAAGATAGAAATAGAACCCAGAATTCTAACTGCCAAATTAGGATACTTCCTATGATACCATACTGCCTGAATCTCTGTAGCAGTATTTCTTTTTTTTTTTTTTTTGCCTTTTTTAGGTCAGCACCTGGGCATATGGACATTCCCAGGCTAGGGGTCGAATGAGAGCTAGAGCTGCCGGCCTATACCACAGCAAAAGCAACGCAAGATCCGAGCCATGTCTGCAACCTATACCACAGATCACAGCAATGCTGGATCCTTAACCCAATGAGCGAGGCCAAGGATTGAACCCACAACCTCATGGTCACTAGTTGGATTTATTTCTGCTGTGCCACAACAGAAATTCCAAGTGTACTGGTGTTTCCTACAGCCAGCTGCTCTTAGCCCTTCTACAGCATCCATTTTCCAAGGGCAGAGAGAGAAAAAAATCAGTCCTGTCACTGAGCTTACCAAGACATTACTCATAAATTCATTTTTTCCCCAAGATAATCTGAGTTGTGTCTTTACTAAAGAAAATACCCTAAATATTAGACACTCATGCTGAATGCCAAATAGGATAAAGACAGAACACAAGCTGGATGAAATCAATATATACTGTCTTGGCTTAGAAGTTCTCCGGCATCATAATGAATCAAGAATGGCAATAGGAGATACTTAGTACTGATCATGACCCTGCATATGGAATAGCAAAATGTAGTTCAGACAGTAGGTGGTCAGAGGCCTTGGAAGAATAGCTGAATAAGGTCCTGAATAAGGCTAGAAAAGGGAGCCTGCCTGTATTAGGAGAGCATGTTGAGCAAGAATCAGATTTTGTTCCACTTGTATGACCAAGCCTTTCCAGCACTATTTCTCTGAAACAGTGAGAGCGCTGAGTGTGTACTTTTAAGTGCTTATGATAATATGTTTTTCTGGGGAGCTGCCATTGTGACTCAGCGGGTTAAGAATCTGACTAGTGTTAGGTTTGATCCCTGGCTAACTCAGTGGGTTAATGATCTGGCGTTGCTGCAAGCTGAAGTGAAGGTTGCAGATATGGCTCGAATCCAGGGTTGCTATGACTGTGGCATAGGCTCCAGCTGCAGCTCTGATTCTACCCCTAGCTTGGGAAGTTCCATATGCTGCAGGTGTGGCCATAAAAAGATATACACACACACACTCATCTGGGAGAAAACTGTCTTTTTTCCAGGAACATTTCTGAATAAGCACAATTACTTATGAAGCTAAAGTCTCCTGGGTTCTGGCTGAAAAACTGATCAGTCTTACTGTTCCATTCAAGAAATTAAGAGGGTTTGAGTTGTGGGAGAGGTTAGTGAGGAGAAACAGAAGGAATGAGACTGCAGGACAGAGAGGAAAGAATTGAGGAACTGAGAAGCAGATCAGCAGGCATTGGCCTTAGGAGAAAGCAGAGCAATGAGATGTGCCAGGTGGCGTGCCAGCTGAATGACTTTTAAGAATAAGGATGGCTAATATTTTATTTCTATTCACTTTGTAAATTCATAATTTATAAATGTCACTTGCAAACTCTCTAATTTCCATCCACAATATCGCCGTTACAAACAGCACTGAACTGTGAGAATGGCGTTAGGGATGTGGCCCCTGTTCTGTTAGTACTGCAGAGATGAGAGTACCACTCCACAGGAGCAAGGCTGGAGAGGAAGTGTGGATGGAGCAAGAAATCAGAGTACAGGGTAACCATGAAAGCATATGCTCCCTGAGCTTCAGACATCTCAGAGGGAGTATTAAACTTCCTGGGGACAGGCAGGTAGGTCTGAACTAATTTTTATTTGCATCTCAAAGACAAAGTGACTTACTTTAATTGTTATCTGGGTTATACCTAGAATGTAACTGGCACTTAGGAATTCTTCCCAAATGACCTACTTCTACCTGGATAGTCTGAAAGTTTGAAAACCTATTTGCTTTCCACAGTAAAAATGTGCCCAGACTGCATTTGCCCAGAGTCTATTCTGTTAGGCACTTCAACTGGCACTAAATGGTAGAATCTGAGAGGCAACCATCATATTGGAAACCTTTAATGATAATAAAATTTATTTTAATTATCTAGTTTTATCTGCGGTAAGATAAAATAGCCTGCTGATAAACTGGCCTGGTAAAAATTCTCTGGATGGCAATTCCATGAGATCTATTAAAATCCTTAAAAGTGTGAGTTCTGACCAAGAAATTTCATTTCTAGGGATTTGATGTAAGAAAATGCTCAGAGAGATGTATTGCACAAATTCCTATAATAATGAATTAGTTAACCAAGTCCTGCTGCATCCATGCAACAGATAAAAATAAAACACAGATGTTTAGTCAGCATTTACAAGACTGTTTAATGGCATGGGAAAATTTTTATGCCTTATGCTTGAAAGTCGTAATGTACATTATGACTTTTATTTTGTAAACATGTGTGTGCGTGTGTGTGTGTGTGTGTGTATAATCCATATGTAAAAACTTGAAATAAATATTGACATAAATAATCTTCATTTAAAAAATATTTCTAGAAGTGTAGACCTAATATTTTTAACATTACCATCCTTTAAATGATGCAGTACTGAATGGTCTTTGTGCCCTTCTAGGTGGACTTGTTTCTTGCAATTAATGCATAAAGTATGTGTGCTTGGTAGCTTTATAGTTTTATCTACATGTAATTTATAAAGTGCACATAATAAAATAAAAATGAAGAAGTTAGAAATAAAAATATCATTTTAAAATAAGGGGACAGTTAGTTCCAAAAATGTGGACTTGAGTTCAGATGCTAGTCTAGTTTCCCAACTTAGCAAAGAGTTTGATAAACATCTTCATCTTTCTTTTAAAATGAAATACCTTGGCATGATTTTTATTTTACCTCATTAAATATATTTTCATTGTGAAAAAGATATAAAAGCACTTTGATTCTAAAATATAAAAAATACAGAAATGTAAAGATTCTAACATGAATATCTCAACTCTACCCAATCTTCTACCCACCCCCCTTAATATAACACCCCTCTCCTCTTCTGAGATAGTTACTACTATTAACACGTATGAATTTAACTTTAGATGTATATTTTTTAAAATATAAATTGAGAATGCTCCTTAATTTTTTCAGTGACTTTTAATCTAAATATCAAGTCTTGGGCATTCGTCCATGTCCATATATGGAGGACCATCTTATCATAAAATGTCTGCACGTTATCCTAAGGTCTGGACGCACTGACATTTATCCAATCACCCCACTACTGGACATTTAGTTGTTCCTATGCTCTGGAATCACTTATATACTATAATTTACATAATCTAATAAACATCTGTTTTTTTAAGTCATTTATAGTAATTACCTTACTTCAGCCTATGTATGGTTTAGGGGCAAATTTATGAATGACTTTCCCATTTATTCCTCAGACATCCATTTGCACAGGCTCCCCACTTCATGAGTCAATTAAGAAAACATCTGAATGAGAACTTTCCTTCTCATAATGAAAGGAAATTCACATATAAGAAGACTTCATGTCCTATGAGCTAAAAACTTAAGGAACAAAAACAGATCTCAGGAGTTCCCGTCATAGCGCAGTGGTTAATGAATCCGACTAGGAACCATTAGGTTGCAGGTTTGATCCCTGGTCTCGCTTAGTGGGTTAAGGATCCGGTGTTGTGGTGAGCTGTGGTGTAGGCTGGCAGCTACAGCTCCGATTAGACCCGTAGCCTGGGAACTTCCATATGCCACGGATGCAGCCCCCCCCCCCAAAAAAAAAGAGGATTTCAGTAATTTATTCCCTTGAAAAATATCAGGACTCCTTTGCAAATTTTCATTGTAAAATTCCCTCATGACTTTTGAATAAATTATCTGATTCTTTGAGTTTTCAAATGTATTTGACCTCCTTTCGGGTACATATTATCAGTGCTTTCCTTTCTAACAGTCTTCTTTAAAAATGCATTCATTTTATGAGTAAAAGGTCCTTTCTCCATTACAGACCACAAAAAAAAATCTGGAGAAGCTTTTGGAAGGCGAAGGTAGGGGATGCCAGGTTATGGTCCTAAATGTGTGGGGAAGGAAAATGTTTCCCTTGACTGTTAGAGGCCCTGGCCGGGTCTGAACATTAAACTGACAAACACAGATTAAGAGGGGGAGGACAAGCACACACTTTTTTAACGTTTTATGTGACACAGGAGACTTCATTAGGAAATGAAGACTGAAAGAAACAGTTAGACCTGAGTGTAGGATTGATAAAGAGTAGACAGTGCAGAGGAAGATGAGAGGACAGAGTATGAGGTTAAGGTTAGTAAACTGGGAAAAACTGCAAAGACCTGTTAAGATTATTCTTGCTGTCTCTTTGTCTTCAAAGATAAGGATGCTCCTTTCTTCTGGATATGGGGAGGACACTTGTCATATGAGAGTCTTCTGACCTATTTCAAGGGAGAAGGGTGGGAGAAAGGTCAGAGTAACCTTCCTACTTTGGCCATTTTCTCAAACTCCTTCAGCTTAAAATACTCAGTTTGCTCAGGGGTCATATTCTGAGGTGGCATCTCTTTAAGACAACGTAACAATTTCACATCTGCGGTCTTGATCTTTTTCACCAAAATATTGTCTGGAGACTCATGTATTTTGGTAAGATAGCATTCATTTATTTAAAATCCCTTCCATACAATTTATGTACCCCCATCCTTCCTAATTGTTTATTCCTATCTTTCCTTCTTTTTCTAACTCAGACCTGACTTTCGTGTTCATATGTACATAATGTGATTTTCTCTGCATCAGTATGTTTGGATTTAACTAAATCTAATAAGGAAGCTAATAAGTTAATAAGGAAGTTTTTACTGGGTTCTTTTCCTACCACAATTTCTACTAATCAAGCTTCTAGTTTCTTTTTTCCTACCAATTGATTGACTGACTGATTGCTGGTACATATCCTTGAGTAATCCTTCCAAAGACATAACAGTAAAACTCAAAGGACTTCCATGATAAAAATTATTATACACTTGAATCCAGAGGAAGTTACAGATTTTAAATTATTTTTTCATTGTTCTCTTATATTCATTGTTACTGAAAATAACCATCATGTCATCTGGATTTTCATTTACTTATAGGTAATCTGTACTGTTTTTATGCCTCACCATTTGCCTTTTAACTTTTTTCTTAATCCTTGAAATCCCAGACTTTTACTAGAGTGGCTAAAAAATGACTAATTTTTATTTCATTCATCATATTAGCTGCCCATTCAGAAATTTTCCCTCATTATATTTTCTCATCCTCTCTTCATCTCACTGAGACTTCTAGATGGACCTTCTCATTCCTATTACCTTTTAGCCCCTGTTTTCCAACCCTTCTGTCTTCAGTAGTTCATTTTTGGAAAATCCCTGGGCTTCCTTTTCTTGTTCCTTCATTTTTTCTGTAGTTGTGCCCATTCTGATATTCAGCAAATCTTTTATTATTATTTTGCAAGAACTACTTTTTGAAAAGAGGCTTGAATAGGTTATTTGACCAGCCTTATGTTGAGATTAGGATACTAATCCTCCCAAATGGCTTGGGGACGACTTAAAGTACTTTCTGAATCCTCTGCTAATCTCCCCAGCCCCCAAACTCCCTACCCCAGCTCTCATGCTTCTCTTCCCTTGTGTGAATTTTACTCAGATACATAAAAACTATTTTCAATCACACTGAAATTGGGAAGATAATTATGATCACAAGAGTCTACCCTTGGCAATTTAGAGAAAAGAGAGGAGCATGCTGTGTGTATATGTGTGTGTGTGTGTGTGAATGTGTGTGTGTGTTTGTGCGTGTGTGTGTGTGCGTGTACGCATATATATGGCATATTCCTTCTTTCATGTCAAGAAATGTGAAACAGAAGGGACTTTTAGAGACACATGTTCATTTTGTCTTCTGAATCCAGATTTCTCAGTATCTTGTGTATGTTTTCACCCCTGGATTATTGCCAAAATGCCATTTACTTCAACTTTTTAAATGATACAATAAGTATCATTTAAAAAATTATAATTCATTACTAGAAACAGATTCAATAGAAATATATAATATTAAACATATAAAGCATAGGCCCAAATCTTCCTCACAAGGTTCTCATTAGCATTAAATAGGAAATGTATGAAAGAATAGTAAAAAAAAGTAGAGTGCTATGTAAATATTATGATTAAAATAATGACATTCATTTTCAGTTTCCAGAAAATGTGAACCATGTTTTAATTTCCATAAGCCCTTGTCCATTCAGCTGATTGATGAGTCACATTTTGCTGAATGAATAACCTTGTCCATATCACACTTCATTTTCAAACATACGGATTATGAGAATATCATATTTTACATAAACACTAAAAGCACCTACCTATGCAAATAACAAATACACACCAGCTGACATTTATTCTACATTTAAGATGTTGGGCTGAACTGTGGTCCCCTCACATTCATGTGTTGAAGCTCTAACTCCCATTACCTCAGAAAGTAACCGTATTTGGAGATAAGGTCTTTCAAGAAGTAATTAAGTTAACTGAGGCATTTAGGGTGGAATCAGTGTGACACAAATCTTTAAAATAAGAGGGAATGTGGACACAGACATATGCACAGAAGAAAGACCATGTGAGGAAACAATGAGAAGGCAGCATCAATAAGACCCGAGAGCAGACTTAGGAAAAAAAAAAAAAAACAGAACATGCCAACACCTTGATCTTGGACTTCTAGCCTTTTAGAACTCTGAGAAAATAAATTTCTGGTTTTTTTTTAAGCCTATGTTATTTTGTTATGACAGCCCTAGCAAATGAATACAGATACCCTGCTGTGTTTTAAGAACAATATCTCTTCTAAACATCAAAACAGCACTACTGAAGTAGATGCATTGATCCCAACCCATCTGTAGATGCAGTAACTCAAGTTTAGAGTTACTTACTCCAGAGTTGGGAAGCCCTGGGGTAAGTAATCGAGCAAGGTTTGTCTGACACCCTTGTCAGTGCTATTAAAAGCTATGCCATGCTATTCGACTTTGTTTAGCTTTAGGATGGTCAGACAAAAACAATCTGGCTTTTTGAAGAGAACTGTGGTAAAATACAAAAAATGAAAGATTTACCATCTGAACCATTTGTAGGTGTACAATTTAGCAGTGTTGAGTACATTCACATTTTTATGCAATCAATCTCTTGAATGCTTTTCATTTTGAAAAACTGAAATACTGTACCCACTAAAGAACATCTCCCCACTGCCCCCTCCCCCAAGTCCCAGAAGCCTCTATTCTACTTTACGTCCTTATAAATTTGACTACTTTACGTGTTTCACATAAGTGGAATCAGTGTCAGAATTTCCTTCCTTTTAAAGGCTGAATAAAATTCCACTGTAGTAATATTCAGTTTTGTTTATCCATTCATCAGTGGACCCTTGGGTTGCTTCCACCTTTTGGCTATTGTGACTAATGCTCCAATGAACACAGATGTACAAATACCTCTGGAGACCCTACTCTAAGTTCTATTAACTATACACCCAGAAGTGGAATTGGTGGATGATATGGTAATTGTGTTAATTTTTTTTTTTTTTGAGGAGCCACCATACTGTTTTTTATAGCAGCTGGACAATTTACCAATCCTGCCAATAGTGCACTGGGCTCTAATTTCTCTACATCCTCACCAATACTTGCTATTTTCTATTTTCAACCAGTAATCTTAAACTGCTTGGATCTGAGTCACCTTCATGGAGACAGTTTACATCTATATATGTTCTACTATTTACAATATTATCTTTTTCTTCCTTATATCTTCACTATAAACATGTGAGTATATTACCATCCTCAGGTTATAAACAAGGGACCTGACATTCTTAGTATAAATAACTAATCCAAACCTCACCACCAATGAGCAGAGAAACTAGGCTGTGATTCCAAGATTCCAACTGCAATTTGTAGTCTTTTCTCATGACTCTATGTTGCCACCTTCATCATGTATTTGGACTTTTAAACATAAAGAAAACATTTTATAACAAAGCAATACTTCAAACGAGGCAAAAATATTAACTGTAAAAAGTAAAATTATGAACACTTGCTCTCATAAATGTGATGATAAAATGTCAAAAACTTACCTATATTGTAAGGCACTGATGTCAGGTTTGAAGAAAAGTTAAAAAACAACAAACCTACACAATAAAATATTTTTAAAGGCTAAAAATATTTGATGGATTAATATGGCTAATTTAAAAATGTCAAAGTTCATAATCCACATGCCCCCATAATCTGAACTGAGCCCAAGATAACACATCTATTTAGATTTACTGTTAGGGTAAAATAGGGTAAGGCATTGTGTGTGTAAAACATAGGTACTAAATAATTGTCCTGCTATTTCAAAACAGGCATCGGAGACTGGCCAATGAATATGCACACACAGTGTTTTGTATTAGTATCAGTAATAGGAATAACAGAGAAAATAAATTTATTAAGCTACTAATATATATCATTATAACAACTCTCTGATTAAGGTAATGGTCTATATTTTAAAGATGAGAAGATGAGGTTTAGCTATTTGCCTGAGCTCACAAATCCAGGAATTAAACAGTTAAGATTAGAATCACCAAGGGGAGACTGACTACAAAACTATGCCCTTAATCACTACACTATATACCACCTACAGTTTGATGAAGGATGACCAAATTGCCATACAAACCCAGCACACGTCCCATCAGACCATCCAAGTTTTTCTTCATTGATCATATCTCCAACTGAAATCTAAAAGTGATGTTATTAAATTGCATCTCTCCTTGAACAGATTTAGATGCAGATATTATTGCATCATATGCTAGTTAGTATTGACAATGTCTAAAAGGAGAAAAAAGTAATAATAGCTCCATTATTGAAAAAATTGGCCTAGGATATGTGAGTATCATTTAGAATGATGACCCATTTAGACAGGTCTTGCATTATTTGTTTTTTATAACTTTAAAAGTGCTATTAATCTATAGGAGGAAAAAAAGGTTGCTCCAAAAATTTCAATTTATAAAACCTGCTGATTCATTGGAAGAAAGAGGATTTACATTATACTAATGAAAACATGATCCTTTAGTATGATGTCTTACTGAAAATCAGCTGCCAATTCTGCTAGAGGAAAAAAAGGGGGACTTTGGAAGAGAGACTATATTCACAGGAAAGAAAAAAGGAAAAAAAATGCATAAGATCAACAGAATAAGAATTAAAGGCAGGTGGAAGTAAATTAACCTTCAGGTTCACTGCAGCATGATAAAGGGAGACAGAAGTGAAAGTTGCACTCGACATTTCATTCCAGATGTGAGGAAATATTCTAGCTGTAACTGCTCTTAAGGTGATTTGTTACCAGTAATGAAATTATCATATTTAGACTCTAAGTTTGTGGTAGAATAAATCACTGTTCCACAGTTAATCAGTGAAATGTTCATTCATGCAAGATTTCACAAGGGGAGGTTCAAAAGATATCTTGCAGAATATTAAATAACTACATTTATCTACAAGTATCATTTATTCTTAAAATAAGTGTATTGGCAATATGGCTACAGCATTTGTAATGTGAAGGGGTAAATCTAGGAAAAATAATACCGGTCTTTTGGTAGATCTTCAAAAGAAGCTTAAACGGAAGTGAATATTTTAGAAAAAAATTAGCTCAATTATTATGATTTAACGTTAATAAGCAAACTGCCTCTTTCTTGCTTCCTTCTTTGAGTCAAAAATTTTAAGAACATGATGTGGAGGACTGATCTGGGCCAAATCACACACCTTTCAAGCACCACTGAAGCACTTGCCTCACTAAAACCCACTAAATTTGCAATAAGTGTGCTACTGCTTTTGTTCCTCCCCTCAAAAATCTCTCTTATTCCCTAAGTTTGAGGAGACACTTCATTTGAGAGTTTTTCCTATTGCAGTGACCTGAATAAAATGCTCATTCCCTTATAGCTTAAGCCTCAGACAGTTTTTGAGAGTTCAACAGAAGTTATTAAAAGTGACAATTTTGGGAGTTTCTGCGATGGCACAGTGGGTTAAGAATTAAACTGCAGCGACTTGGGTCATTGCAGAGGCATGGGTTTGATCCCTGGCCTGACAAAGTGGGATAAAGGATCCAGCATTGCTGCAGCTGCAACATAGGTCACAGTTGCAGCTTGATTCAATCCCTGGCCCAGGAACTCTCATATTACCACAGATGCAGCATAAAAAAATAATAAAATTTTCTTTAAAATGACAACTTTAAAGAGAAATACAATGCTATAATCTCTAATATTTCATATTATTGAAATAGAGTCCTTAGATATCTATATATTTTAATAATCATTATTATGAAAACTAAATAGAAACTACTGAAGTTGGACTACCTTAGAAAAATGTATTCATGGTACAAATACTTAACAACAACAACAAAAAATTCCTCAAAAAAACCCAACTTCATGTAGTTCCCGTTGTGGCTCAGTGGTAACAATCCCAACTTGTACCCATGCAAGTTCGATCCCTGGCCTTGCTCAGTGGGTTAAGGATCCGATGTTGCTGTAAGCTGTGGTGTAGGCCAGAAATTGCAGCTCAGATTCGACCCCTAGCCTGGGAACTTCCATATGCCATGGGTACCACCCTAAAAAAAGACAGGAAAAAAGAAAAAAACAATTTCCTCAGTAGAATATAACAAAACTAAAGTACTTGTATGTCAAAATTATAAATTCAAGACGAAAATCTACTCACATAGAAGAGAAATTCCTTTTTTTACAAAGTAATATATTATTATCCCTATGAGAGTAATGAAATGATATTTTTGCACCTAGTCACAGATGGTAACCAAACATTAATAATATTCTCATATGTTCTTCCTCATTAAAAATCACACTAAAAGTTAATGTGACTGTATTCAGTCATATCTCTAGCTTAAACTCTTTAAAAGGCAAAGCTTTCTCTTTTCTATTATTTCCTCCAAATTGTGGAGGAATTAGCAAACATAGAGTCAGCTCTGGGAACTGATTTTTACGCTACTTCCCAGCTAATGTGACCCTGTTACTGTTCATGGATGTTGGCTAAGACACAAGATCCTTAGGTCAGAGACAAGTGACTTTATTACTTGCAGCACCACCAGCATGAACAGCAACAGATCTGCCTCCCTTATCCTTGATGCCAAGTCCTGTTGGGGGGCAATGTGTTTGATGCTACACTATGGGTCTATGTCGCAGCTGAGAGCTCTGAGCTTGGGGAAATCCATCGTTTTTATAGAAAACTGTAAGCAAGCCTGCTCTTTGTCCAGACAAATGTAACATCATCTCTCAAGGTTAGTGGCTAAATAAACAACCCTGAGAAATACTTGAGAAGGGCTATAAAAGCTTGCGGCTTTAGCACAGCCAGCCAGATACACAAGCGAGCAAGAGGAGGCTGTGCCTACCAACTGACTCTTCAAACACAGATCAGATAATAAGGAAGAGTCAAGGAAGAGAAAGAAAGATCTTCTTGGTAAAAACAAGCCTCATGTTTATCCTTAACATGTAAATTGTTCTCCCTGCTCACTACACTCCATTCCAGCCAGTCTGGCCTCTGTTCACCGTATCTTGATTTTTCTAGCTTCTTTTCCATATCAGGGCCTTTATCCTTCCTTCCTGCCTCCTCTCCTCCCTTCCTTTGTTCCTCCCTCCCTTCTCTTCCCTTTCCTCCCTTCCTTCTTTCCTTTCTTCCTTTCTGTCTTTTTATTGGAAAGTTCTCATCAACCTCTGAATGTCTTCTTCACATCTATCAGGTCTCAGCCTACATGTAAAACATCCTCCGACAATACAGTCTTGACCTCTCTATTCCAATTGGTTGTCCCATATTTCTTCCACATCCCTCATGACTTTGCTTTAGCAACCACTTAATTTTCTGAAGAGGAAGTTTCATAATATGCAATAAGTATGTTCATTGGTCTTTGATTTTTTTTTTTTTTTTTGGTCTCCTTCACACTTTGTAAGCTTCCAGTTGGAAAGCACTATAAGCACAACGATGTCTTGTTCATATTTGTATCTCCAGCTCTAGTGTCTGGTAACACAGTAGCTTGTCAACAAATACTAACTGAATACATGAAACCATTAGTGCAGTTTTAATCTACATGCATATCTAGAAATAAAAGTTAATGAATTAAACTCATAAAAATGAATCAAGATAAAAACACGCTCTGCCTTCATCAATGTTATTTGCTGAGGTGAAGTAATGAGAAGTCTCAGGTTCTTTCCAAAATGAATGTTATAAGGATGTGAGGGTGATCTGGCTGCGACATCTGACACCCCATTGATCGCCAGGGTTGATTCGGCTCATCTGGCTGGCTGGGCAGGTGTCCCTTTCCTCCCTCACCGCTCCATGTGCTTCCTTCCAGAAGCTGCACATTCGGTCAAAGAGGACGACCATCCCCAATAGAGGAGGACTGTTCTTCAGTCAAGGGTATACGAGCAGCTGCGCTCCCCTGCTAGAACCTCCACACAAGCTCTCAAAATGAACATTACGGAACGTCATTCAGCCTTTTCAAGGAAGATGACTGGAGTGGTACTCCTAAGTCCTCTCTTCCTAAGTAGCTACTTGAGTGATCTTAGTTAAGTAATGTAACCCTTTTAATTCTCAGTTTTAAAATGGAGGAATAGATATCCCTGGTCCTTCAATAACTTCATTAATAAGTTCTGACATTGTCCTCACATAACAGCATCTCATTGCCAGTGTATTAGCTCACAGCTGGTTCACCAAAGCCATCCATCCATAAAATGGCAGGTACCCAACAAATTGGATTTTCTATATACTTAGGAGATATTTTTTTCATCCACAGCTTCAAAGTATGTTCAAGTACCTACATCTATTTATTTTCATATATTTACATACATATATAAATATTTACATATATTTATTTTCATTCACTTAATATTACTTATTAATTGCCTGCTCTGTCCCAGGTTCTGTATTAGGTGTTGAGGACAACAGTGAACAAAACTGGCATGGATGGAGTTCCCATTGTATCTCAGTGGGTTAAGAACTCGATGCAGTGTCCATGAGGATACCGGTTCAATCCCTGGCTTTGCTCAGTGGGTTAAGGATCTGGCATTGCTGTAAGTTGCAGTATAGGTTGCAGATGCAGCTCCAATTTGACCCTAGCCCGGGAACTTCCATGTTTTGCACATGTGGCCATAAAAAAAAAAAAAAACAAAACCTGGCACGGCCTTTACTCACTTAGGGAGAATCTGTGTGATCTCTAACCATACTGGGACTGCCCTGGAAAGGTATCCTTTGTCCACTTATAGATATGCTTGGATGCATGGTACCATCGCAACAAAGCACTGTTTTTAACATTTGTGAAAAGAAATGAGTTAAGTCACATTTGAGTGGGATTCTCCTATACCAATTTAGACCTATACCAAGAATGACACTGAATTTCAGATTGTACAAAGTCAGTTTACAGGTTTAGAATAATTTCCTTCATGGTTTAATAGTTTGAACCACATGAAATTGACTTCGGCCAGCAAAAATGGCTCAGTACTGATATTTCGCCAGGTTTACACATAAACAGTTACATTCAAGTGAAATAAACTGGTTAATGACCTGTATTCCTTTTTTTTTTTTAATTTTTGTCTTTTGTCTTTTTAGGGCCACACTTGCGGCATATGGAGGTTACCAGGTGAGGGGTCAAATTGGAGCTGTAGCTGCGAGCCTAAGCCGCAGCCACAGCAACGCCAGATGAGATCCGCATCTGCGAACTACACCACAGTCCACGGCAACGCCGGATCCTTAATCCACTGAGCAAGGCCAGGGATCAAACCTGCATCCCCATGGATGCTACTCAGATTTGTTTCCACTGAGCCACAATGGGAACTTCTAACCTGTACTCTTTAAACTTACAAAGCCCAGAGGAAAAATATCCGTCTCCTATCTATGGGCTATTTAAAAGAGTTTTAAGATACCTCCCCTTGGAATTCCCATTGTGGCTCAGTGGTTAACGAATCTGACTAAGAACCATGAGGCTGAGGGTTCGATCCCTGGCCTCGCTCAGTGGGTTAAGGATCCGGCGTTGCCCGTGAGCTGTGGTGTAGGTCGCAGACGCAGCTGGGATCCCGCGTTGCTGTTGCTGTGGTGTAGGCCGGCAGCTACAACTCTGATTAGACCCCTAGCCTAGGAACCTCCATATGCCGCAGGTGTGGCCCTTGAAAAGACAAAAAAAAAAAAAAGATATCTCCCTTTATAGGATCATGAATAAATAAATAAACTATCATCCACTAATACAGAATAGTGGCTTTGTATAAGAAGATATGAAACATTTCAGAATATGGTTCTCAGTTACTTGAGAACTGGGTTTGAAATGCTATATATGTTGAAAAATTTAGCACATAAGACAATGTAATAGTAAAATTTACTTTAGTAAAAAATATATATGTAACAATTATATGTATACACACACACAAACACATACCACACATACACAGCTAATCTTTCTGCTCGCTGACCATTTCCTCATTTTTCTTAAGGTCACAGTAAAACATCATTTTGTCCAAGGGGGTAGCACATAACCCAGGCCTGATCCTCATTCCTTTAAACTATAAGAAACTGCCTATACTTGACCATTTTGAACCTGAAATTACATACGACTCAAGTGAACCGTTTTTCAAGCCCAGACAATTGGGAGTGGTCCAAGTGGTAAATATGTCAGTTAAATCAGGGCCAATTAGATGCCTTCTCCAGATGACCAGAAAATGGGGGTCTGGCTTTTTGCTGATTTTGAAATTGGTGTTTCTGGCAGTCACAATCCTCACTACATGCAAAGAGCATTGGTGAGCTGGAGGATGAAGAGATGCAGAGATGGAAGACATACACACAGCATCTGGGAAATATCTCTTCCTTTCATTCTGAGAACCAACCTGTATCATTTCCTGCTACATCATGAATAAATAAACTCCTTTTTATCTTGAGCTAGTGTGATTGTGTTTTCTGTTTCTTGCAACTGAACAAATCCCAACACAAGGACTAGACGTATTCAGGGAAAGCATCTATGTTTCCTGTACCATTTAAAGACTAGCAACAAAATGTGTACAAGTCATTTTATTCATATTCTTTTATATTTTGACATATGATTTTGATATTTTTGTAAGTGTGTGGCTTTATGAAAAATAGAGAAACACAGATGGAGAGAATAGCAAAGAGAGAGAAGAAAGATCAGAATTTATCATTTTGCCCTCAAAGTCCCTTACCTAGAGGTAAACCATTCGATTTTTGATTTATCATCTGAGGACATGTGTTTTACTTATCAAATGATGTCAGACAGGGTTAGTAAGTGCCAGTAGATATGATTCAGAGAGCAACGACAAGGTCTGTGAAAACCTGCTTCTGAACTTGTTACAAGTTGAGGGGAAAATTGAAGTGGTAAAGATAATGATCGATAGGTGCGCCACTATTCTAATTAAGAACACCAGGGTTTGTCAGATGTTTGGAAATAGAATTGATGACCTAAAAAATAACCTCAGATTAGAAAATATCAGGTTTGTATTGCTCCAGAGACTACTGAGACAGCCGTGTCAGCTGAACTATTCTTTCAACAGTGGATTATAAAAGTGTGGGAAATGGATAAGTCTAACCACTTTCAACAACAGATTAGAGCATTCAATACAGACTAAGACAGTCACACAGATGGGTGTACAGGTACACGGCTTTAGAAAAAAGACCTATCTGAATCTCATATACTTTCATTGAAAACATTTGTCATTCTAGGTGATCATTTTACTCTGATGAAACTGGTCATCTGTTATGAATAAGAGCTGGAGAATGTTTTAGAAATAGCTACTTTCCTACATATGAAAAGAATTATGGAATTCAGATTTATGTAATGTTTCAACCGTATTTGAAAAAAATTTAGGCTGTCTTTGCCATTATATGGAGACCCTTAAATGAAAGTGTATGCTAATGGATATTGCCATTAGCATTCATAGTAATTCACTGTAAGAGGTTATAGCATTTAAATTTACTTTTGAAACAACATATTTGTTTCCTTATAATTCAAGTACTGCATAAACTGACAGCCTCTTTTGTGGAATGCAGAATAGAAAATTACTAGCTTATGGCATTCTTAATGGAAAATACCATTTAAGTCTCAGTTTCTCAGATGTTTAGTATTTCCTTTTCTTATATTTTGGGTCCTTACCAATGGGATTCACCCTAAATATATTCCAAAATCCACCCATAGGGAAGTCTTGAAAAGGATTTTTCAGATCTCTGCATCCCATAAATTGTAAGCTTGAATATTTTAGGTTAATGTTCATGAATTTAAATTTCATAATATATTGTTTACGCAAGGAGAGTTACAGAAACATATTCTCAAACTAAACGTGAAATGACTTTTATGGGCCAAGTGCTCTTCTAATCTAAGGCTTTTGCTTCATGTCCTAAATCATTTACTTCTCCACATCTGCTGTAATTCTGTTTTTTTCCCCAGCAGAGGGTGCAAAATATTAATCCTTGTAACTACTGCATAAACTTGTATTAAAATTATATTCATTTACAAATTCAAAAAATCCATGGAATCCAACTTGATTATGAGGAAGAAGGCAATTAAATAACATTGCCTCTCTGAAGAGAGGGTCATGATTGCTGCTTTTTATTAAGGAGGAGACTTCACAGAGGAAAAACTAACCTTAGACTTAATAAGCATAGCACAGCAACGTTTTGATAACAGTAAACATATACAATGTATATTGTAAATGCAGTAAGAAGATAACTCTGTAAGCATCAACTCAGGAGATCTTCAAATATGATTTAAAGTAAAATCATGCTTAGATATCTTGAACACAGATCACAAATCAATCCCAGGACAGCAACAGTTAAGTTGCTATTTAGTTGTCCATCTCTAGGACTGCTATTTTTTTCACAAATATTCTTTATAACCCAATATGCCATATGGAAATGTTGGCCACACTTCCTCAGCCCTGCCTGTGTCTGTGCCCTTTGCTCTAAGATTCTTCAGTTCTTCTCATAGACTCAAACTGTACTTACCTACCAACTGACTTTAGTCTTAGCCATTTGAATCATTTTATCAATTTGATACTACTATTTTTAATTGACGTATAGATGCATAATATAAGTTTCAAGTGTGTAACATAGTGAGTCAATATTTTTTATAGATTTTACTTCATTTAAAGTTATGACAAAATAATAGCTCTATTTTCCTGTGCTGTACATTAAATCCTTGTTGTTTATTACTACCAACTTGATATGGGCATCATGATCAAGCAAAGGCTTGAAGTGTTTATGCGGTAGGGCTTGTTCCCTTGCATTCCTGCCATCCCTGGGTAACTGCTGAATCTTCAGCCAGACCCAGAGTCAACACACGGGATACAGACTGAGACTAGCCTGTGGTGAGGAGCCTAGACCTGCCAGACTCACACTTGGAAACACAGCTAGATCAGCCAAACCACAGACACATGAGCAGGAATAAATTATTGTTTTTTAAGCCACCAAATCTTGGGGAAGTTTGTTATGAAGGATTATCATGGTGAAGGTTCACTGTTACAGCAGAATCTATAATTCCTCTAGAGGTTTTAATTATCTGTGTTCACTATGTAATTTCATTTATATAGCATGAAAAATAATTACTGACCAAAATTTATGATCTAGACACTGAGGAAACAAACAAACAAAAAAAAAACTATAGTTCTTATCTTTTGAAGGGCTCACAGAATAAGAAAATATAATAGGCATAGAAACTAATAAATGAAACATGATAGAAATATATATATGTATATATATATATATATGTGTGTGTGTGTGTGTGTGTGAAAGATATGTGGAATGAGCCAAAGCTACTTAGTTTGATCTGATTGAGATTCAGAGAGTTGATAAAAACTATTTCTCAGCGAGGTAACCCTTTATAATCTCACAGGAGCAAGTCAAAATATGTATTTCACTACCAACTATGATATAAACCATCAAGATACACACAAGACAGACACTTTTAAGGCAAATGTACACTAGAAGATTCATGCCATTTCAACAAACGTGAATTGTGTAACTAGTTCCTAGTTTGTACACAGAATCCTGTGCCAGCTTGTATTAGGTATATAAATAGACAGAACAAAGGTCCTGTCCTCCAGGTGATTGTGATACTATTGAAAGGCTCAAACAAGTATATCATTAAAAAAATATAAATATCGTTCATGCAAAGTATAAATAAACCTCGAACTAAGAAGGTTATTATCTAAGGCTTGCAAACAATGGCTCTAATTCAAGGCAGAAAATACTGCAGATTAGTGAGAAGTTCAAAACTTGCTAGGAGGGTTTAGAGGAAAGTGGCATCTGGAAAACTTCAAGAAAGAGAGATATAATTTTAAAGGTGTTTGGAACAGAAGGCCAGACCTGCTTCCCTTTTTTTGAGGCTTTTTGGGTATAAAAAAAATATAATGCCAAAAGTAGGTTATAAAAGTTGTGGTATATTTTTAATGTTTTATTGTCTTTGCAACCTATTTTCCATTGAAAGAGCCGTTGTTTAGCAGAACTACACCTTTCAGAAACGGCCTTTGGATAGTTCAGGGGGGTAGGCAACCAGAGGGCTATAATGAGAGGCCAACCTGACAGCTACACTGCAGTGAGTGTCTGAGGGGCTTAATTCAACTGGGAGGTCTCGGGTCTTAGGACAATTACCTTACCATCCTTGTGATGTGATGTTCAGTGCATGATTAAACTTATGTTGATATGCAATTTAACATCTCAGGGAGGTCACAGCCATGAAACTCTAGGCCAGATTTTATCCTTTACTTTAAGAGATACCCAGACTCCCCAGAGACAAGTGTCTTTGCAAATGAGACTTGATTTCAAGAGTAGATTTTGGACTAAGACATGGCAGTAAGATTTCCTGAAAATCTTCTATGGCTGATTGCAGTTTCTCGGGATGAGGACAACATACAGCTCCCTAGACCCTGCATGATGCTCATGAATTCCAATCAGGCACAGACTTTCTACTGCCATCCCACTGTGGCTCCACAAGAGGTTCTTTTAGGGAAATAGGAAAAAATAAGAAATGCAGGCTTTGGCTTCTGATGGATATCTGTTGTTATTCCCTGTCCAACCTCAACTCTCTATTAATTTGTCTACAGGACTTTACTTTTCTTGTGAGTATCACAGTCTGCGTGGTTGAGGAGAGCTGACTCCATGCCTAGTTCCAATGGTGGGGCTATCTATCAAGTCCATCAACCATAGCATCAAGTCCATCAATCACAGCATCATTTCCTCTGCTTCCAGAGGCTGGATAAAGGATGAGAAAGTAACCTAAGATAGGCAAATGAGTGCAATGAAATTTTATTCCAGAACTTCTTCTGGAACTGTGGGATTAAAAGCAGTCTCGTTCAGATAGATTTGAACTGTAAGGATGTAGGCTTGAAACCACTAGGAGTCACCAAATAGAACATGTTTGACATTGACTTTAATCAAAGGGATAGTAGAGGCAAAAGGGGAGAGAGAGGCTGAGTGCTGATGTGATAACTGAAGGGTCTGGATCTACCTCTTTCTAAAGCTAATACTGACTCTGGATTTTTTAGTTCTATGAACAAACACACTTTCCTTTCTGTTTGGGTATCTATTCTTTGGTCCCCAGAGCATCCTAATGCTGACAGAGTACTAATGGGAAGCAGGAGAATGTAAAGTTGAGAAATTTATATTTAATTTAGTAGGCAGTTGCAAGTTTAGAATTGAAGGTATGGGGTGGTTGAAGAAGAGGTGACAGACTGTGAAGTGAATTTGCTCTAACACAACTATAATTCAAAAAACAGAGAAAGAGAGAGAGGTAGAAAATAAGAGTGTTAAAAGGAGAAATGAAATTCCCCATTGACTGAACTCATGTATACATTAAAATACTAGAGTCCTCAGAGTCTCTCTTAGAGTGCGTTCATACAGATGTGCAGAGTGCATGGACAGGGGAAGTTCATCAGACAACCAGAGTGGCCTGTTCTGGGTACAAACCTACAGACATTTATGACCTCAGACTTTCAGAACACAGAGCTGATCACATTTAAGACTGATTCAGACAGACAATGGTGCTTTCCAGATATCGAATCTACAAAACATTGCAACAGATGCAGGAGCTTGGAGGCTTTGACAATTCTATTTAACAAGCAGTAAAGGGAGAAATAAGGAAGGAGAGACACATTCTCCCCGCCGCTCTCTCAGATTTAATGTCCAGAATACTTCCTGACTCATTGTAGCCCATATGCCTCTACCCACTTTTATGTTTTAAGCCCAAATATTTTATTCTCAAATTGAGGGTAGTTGAACCAAGTGCTTTTGCAGTTTTGGGGATGAAATGTTTACCATGAGCCAGAAACCATTTAAAAAATCACCTACTATCTTCCCATGAGTCCTGCAAGCAAACAGATGTGCTATACAGAGAAAATGCATGTATCTGATTGCCATCTGTGGCATATGAACACAGTTATTCAAGTAGAAGGGGTAAAATAGTATATTGGGAAAAACAGGTCTTTAAAGAAGATATTTTTTTAAAAAAATCTATATTTAATGGGGAGGGAGAAAATAAATGATACATGGACTATAACAGAGATATCTCCAAATTGAAATAATTGTTCTCCTAATGTTCCTCTCAGTTTGTGTTTTACAGACATGCTTCCTTTATTTTGTTTTTGGAAATGGGGTTTTGTTTTTGCATTGATGAGTCTCAGGCAGTGATAAGATTCCCTATGACTATTCATTACTTGTTACAGCTCAGTCTCTGGTGAGGTGTGAATATTTATGAAGGCTGTTCCTTTTTTTGATTGGCTCTGATCCTGGTAGCCTTATTAAGAATAAGGTTTACAGGAGATTTGCACTCTTGGTAAGCAGGGCAGCACACCAAATACAGGGTAGAGCTGGAGTGTTTTCAAAAAAAGCAGCACCTGGGAGTATTAAAACTTGGAAGAGTACGTGTAGGCCCCAGGCTGCTTTCGTGTAACGTATGCCAGTTTTGAGAGTCTGCCATTTCTTACTTAAAATTAATGTTCTAAATTTTAAATGCAAGAGCTCTCTAAAAAAGAGTGGTGACAAAAAAAAAAAAAAAAAAAAAAAAAAAAAAAAAAAAAAAAAAAAAAAAAAAAAAAAAAAAAAGATGAACAATGTGGAAGAGAGATTTACCCTCAAAGGTTCTATCAATGAATCACAAAGACACGTCTAAGAACCCTGTCATCATTCTTTAAACACAGGGTATAAAAGTTGTTCCCTAAGAAAAAGACACCAAATTCAACAACTACAGTGGTTTAGGAAACTAATGAAATGCATGTACATGTGTGCATAAGAGGGAAGGTGTGACTGCTTATGGAATCATATTGTTCTCTATCAATTGCCTCTGGCTTGTTAGATAACATTGGAGATACACAATACAGATTGTGGGTAGTTTCCAGTAGCAAATTTCCAACATGAACCAAAAAAAAAACACAGGAAAAATAAAGAAAAAGAAGGTGAGGTGAGAAAAAGAGGGGAGGAGAGGGAAAAAAGTAAAAGGAAGGAAGGAATTAAGGAAGGAAAGAAAATGAAAGGAAGGAAAGGAGGGAGGGGAAATAGGTACATAGTGGTTACCTAATTTATACAAGAAAATAATCAATTTTTGGTGAGTCAAAATTTGAATAAAAGAGCTAAAAACTGAAAGCACTATTTCTTAGTTCAAGTAACCTATTAAATTGACTGTCTTCACCTGGCATCCCCTAAGCTATGCGCAAATCCAGAGCACTATATGCTAGTGGAAGGGCAGGGTTAAATTTGAGAATTAGTATTATAAGCTTATATTGGCTTTGCCCAGAGAGCTTCATAGTGGAGTGACCTAAGCAGCTGCCCTGCTCTGGGCTTAATGCTATGTTGAGGCTGTCTTGAAATTCTTAAGAATTTTATATCTGGACTTGTGTTTTGCAAATGAAATCCCACCAGATGACAGAGTATAGGCTTGAGCAGAGGAGATGCTTGCAATTCTCGTTTAGACAGTGGCGTTCACAAAGAGTGCTGTTCTCAAAAGTCCACAAGCACAGACTTCCGGTGCCTTCACTATGCCTGGGAATTCAGCAAGATTCAAACTCAGTAAAAAAGTAAGGCAGTTACATCAGCAACTAAGTAAGCAAGGTGCTGATAACACTGAGGAGTCACATTTTCTACTGGAATCAGAGTTTTGCTTCCAAGGCAGAAATAGAGCAATGACATTTTGAGAATCCTAACAACCAAAGAACCCTATTATATCCTTTTTTATTTTTCATTATTCCCTCTACTAGCAAATTTCACGAAGGTGAAAATTATGGCACAGGAGAAAAGTGAAAGATAAAGCAACCCACACTTCCTTTCCCTTTCAGTCCTTCCTCATTCATCAATAAGCCCAAAATAGAGTGTATTGGTAGAATGTACGCATATCAGATAAAATAACAACAGCTGAGTTAGCTTTGTCCCGCTCCATTGTTCTGGGAGGAACAAAATACGTATGCATGTAGAAGCTACAAAATACAAATTGCATAATTCTGGTGATATCACACATGAGTCAAATGCTCTTCTACTTGCGTTTAAAACTGGCATTGCACAACATCAATATGCATGGTAAAATTCATGTGAAAAATTAACATTTTTAATTGTCCTTTACTTAGAATGACATTAAACAGCAAATAGAGAACATCATAACAATTCCAGAGAGACTGACCGTGGAAGAAAAGAAAAAGCTTCATTTATAGACAACATTCTGTTTTCCTGTGTTTTGAACAAGAGAGTCCCACATTTCTCTGCACACTGGGTACCACCAATTATGTTGTCAGCCTCTAGCTGTGTATAAGATACACGGGCTGTCACAGGGGGAGAGAGCTTTCCTCTCCAATCACCTGAAGAATATTATCTTAATCCTCTACTTCCTTTTCATTGCATGTATTTTCCCTGCTGAGGATTTGAGGATGGAAAAGCCAGAAGCAGCTCCAAAGAAATTTGCCTAGTGGTCAAAATAGGACTAGCCAAAATACCAGGAATTCTTCTTTCTAGAATTTAGCAATTTTTGATAACAGAACTTGGAAGCCCTCTCTCTCCATCAGTGGTATTTCTATACCTGTAACTCACTAACCCTTGTTAGGTTACCCTCACTTTGTGTTTTTAACTGTCAAAAAACATCTCCTTTGAGAACTCTCCCAATGCTTTTGTAATTTATGGTTCCAATTTGTGTCACGTGGGGTATCAGATACACAGTGATCATTTTGAGGATTAAAAACATCTAGACCTACTCTGAAGTTTTACACACAATTCATGCTATAACCAAATTATCACCTCATTAACTGCAGAGTCACACTTGCGGTTACTTATCTTGTCATCAAAAATGGCTGACTGGGAGTTCCTGTCATGGCTCAGTGGAAATGAACCTGACTAGTATCCATAAGCATACAAGTTCAATCCCTAGCTTTGCTCAGTGTGTTAAGGAGCTGGTGTTGCCGTGAGCTGTGGTGTAGGTCACAGACGAAGCTTGGATCCGGCGTGGCTGTAGTGTAGGCCAGCGGCTATAGCTCCCATTCAACCCTTGGCCTGGGAACCTCCACATGTCACAGATGCGGCCGTAAAAAGACAAAAAAAAGGAAAAAAAAGGCTGACTGGGTACGTTTGAGTCACTTTGCTGTAGAGCAGAAATTAATAGAACATTGTAAATGAACTAACAGAAAAAATAAAAATCTTTTTTAAAAAAAGTAAAATAAAAAGAAAATGGATGATAGGGATGAGGGCTGGTCTATCAACAATTACTAGGTTGTTTGCTGCCATGTCCAAATCAGGCCTATACTTGTCCTCCCAGTGACTGCCATAATTGTGATAATAGCCTGAAAATGATTAAGAGTATCATAAAGTCACTTTAAATCCCATCTTTAAAATAGTCTGTAGTGTAGGATCACTTCATACATACCGAAGAAACAACTGAAAGAAACTGTTTTATGGGAAATATATTTGGGGAACCTATCATTTTGACCAACAGATTCAAGAAAAAGAATCTATTTCACTGTTTTTCACTGTTTCCCACCACTTTTCCACTGTTTCCAAATTTTTAAATGTTTTGACTACACTGGTTGAATCCTACAGCAAAGGGACTTCACTAAGAGAAAATGCTGGAGTAATGTGACACAATATTTCATGGACCATGATAGAAAGAATGTAACCAAACAAATGCTTGGACTAACAAGTGGCAACGTCTAATCCCTAAAAGTATAATGTCCCAAAGTAATATTTCTTCTAAATAAGTGCTTTGAATTTCTCTGCCCAGCTTAATGACTAAGGTGGGGTATGAGGGAGGAGTGGGAAGAGGCGGAATATTTGCTCTGGCAGAGTCAGCGAAAATGCCTATTAATTTAGAACCCGCCTACCAGTTCAGCTCGATGACTAAACGAGATGAAAAGGAGGAGGCACACACCCGCAAGCCAGCCTCATCCCTGGATCCACGGAGCAGTGCTGCACTCACCTGCCTTGGCTGCCCTAACAAATGATTACACCCTCAGTATCTTGAAACAGGAGAAAGGCAGACACTCCATTCAGGAGGCCAGCTATCCAAAACCAAGGTATCAGTACAGTGCAACTGATCAGTGCAACTGTTCACACCTCTCTTCTCATTCCCTATGGTTTCTGGAAATCCCTGGTGTTTCCTGGCTGAGAGGCCCTCCACGTTTGCACAGCTGTCTTCTCTCTGTGCCTGTCTGTCTCTGTCTTTTTAGGGCATCCTCCTCTCTGTAAGCCCAAATTCCCCTCCTTATAAAAGGATGCCAGTCACTGGATTAGGACCCTTCCTGATTCTGTAATACCCCCTCTTAATTTAACAAATTCCATCTGCAAAGACCCTATTTTCAAATAAAGTCCCATTCACAGGTACCTATGGTTAGGACCTCACAAGAGGACCCACTTCAGTCCACCGTGCTTCTCAAACTTAGCTGCTCAACTGAATCACATGGGTAGTTAAAAAATACTGACACCTGGGAATATTTTTTTTAGATTCATAAAGCATTTCAAAGCTACACAAAGAGCAGAAGCCAAGTTTTAAAATCAATAAATTTACTACTGTCAAAAGTCTGCATCTCAATAACAATACGATTAAGAATTAAGATATAAATATGTAAAGGATGCTTTTCTACATTTGAGCATGTCAAAAAAAAAAAAAAAGTTTATGGCCACACCTAAAGGGCACATGGGAGGCACATGGAGATTCCCAGGCTAAGGGTCCAATAGGAGCTGCAGCCACCGGCCCACACCACAGCCATAGCAACGCAGGATCCTAGCCGCGTCTGCGACACACACCACAGCTCACGGCAATGCCGGTTCACCAACCCACTGGGCAAGACCAGGGATCAAACCCACGTCCTCAAGGATGCTAGTCGGGTTTCTTAATTGCTGAGCCATGACGGGAACTCCAAAACATCTTTGTTTTTATTCCAAGAAATGCAGACAATCTTGGAGAAAACATTTTAGATAGATAGACCAATAAAATACCTTTTGAAAACCCACAGTGAAAACATAAATGATGAGGTAAGTTAATCAAAGGCAAGTGACTTTGTGCAAAAGCCCATATTTTCAATGAAGTTACATATGTATCTAACCTTTTTTAAAAAAACATGATCATACGTAAGTAGGAAAGTCAGGGCTAATCCCATTGATACTGGGGCAAAAACCCCATAGAGTTACTAAATGGGAAACATAGTAATACAAGTAATATTGTATAGTGATGTACATTAGGGGGAAGCGCTTCTGTATATGGTAGTCTTTAGCATGCTATGTAGTAGGTTTTCAGTTCAAGAGGTCTGAACTTCAGGTGGTCTCATTTCTTCCTCAGCTTGCAACAACCTCATTCCTACCAAAGAGCAATCGGTAACTACATTGGTGCACACCCACTTTACCAACTCTTTTACCTTGTCCGTCTGCTGCCATTTCAAATTTCCATGAAATTTACTTTTAAAAAGCCGTTCAAAGAGGAGTTAGAGCTTTTGGTCAAAAAAGGACAGCGATCAGGTGGTCACTATCTGAGCTTCACCAGAGAACTGGGAAATGCTACATTATCTTTCTGTGCCTCAGTTTTTTTTTTCCATCTGTGTAAAAACATTACTATAAATTGAGATTTGAATCTGAACGAGTCACTGTAAACCTAGAAGAAATAATTCTTTGTCATATTGTATGATTTCATAAGTATTCAAGTAATTCCAATATTGTTTTAAGGTCCATTAATTTCTATCCCTCAAGTTTGGGATATTCCAGCTGGATTGTATGTTAGCATGAAAACATAGCTCTTCAAAGTCAAATCTCTGGACCAGCAGTGCCAGCATCATTGAGAGCTTGGTAAAAACACGGAATTTCTGGTCTCACCCCAGACCTGCTAAATCAGAATCTGCATTTGAACCAGATTCCCAGTTGCAGGCACATTAAAGTTTTACAAGTGCTAGACTAGATGGGTAGCAAAATCCACTTAAACTCACAGGGATGTACAGAGATCATAGTCTGGCATTAGACCCCTCAATTCAAGGCCAAGCCTTGCTACTTACAGATGGTGTAATCATCAGAGAGATCTTCCAAATACATGAGTTCATATTCCCTCGTCTTAGTTTCTTCATCTGTAAAAAGATAGCAAAACAATAGTTAGCTTATGGGTTTGATTTAAGGGTTGCATAGTACTGAGTGTAAGCAATGAATACAGTGCCTGGCACACTGGAAACTCAATCATTAAACAAACATTAATGGTACACATATCACGTGTAGGTCAGATATGTGCTGGTGGCTGTGAATGACGCAATAAACAAAGAATCCCTGTTTTCCCAAGGCTTACATTCTGGTGGGAGATTCTGCTAACAACCAAAAGAGTGTCACACGGACATACATTCTGTGAAGTAAAGAGAATGACAGCATAGTCCTTAAGACAGAAAGTTTGGCAATCATCTTTAGAGGAGAAAACAAGTGTGCAGACACCTGAATTAGTTATATTTGATTAGTACCCAGGACTAAGTTCCAAGCATAGTGCTAAGCATTTGCTATGCATTCATATTTCCAGAATCCTCCAGTTTGACCTTCTAAGTAGAAAAGTGGAAAACTTGATTCAGTAAGGGTATTCACTGGAAGACATTTAAGGTTCATGGAAGAACTGTTGCCTCTATTATCCAGTTATTGTAATGATCTTAATTTTTAGTCCAGTTTGAATACTAAAAACTTACTACTACTGGAGCTCCCGTCATGGCTCAGTGGTTAACAAATCCGACTAGGAACCATGAGGTTGCGGGTTCGATCCCTGGCCTTGCTCAGTGGGTTAAGGATCCGGCATTGCCATGAACTGTGGTGTAAGTTGCAGATGTGACTTGGATCACACGTTGCTGTGGCTGTGGCACAGGCCAGCGGCTACAGCTCCGATTAGACCCCTAGCCTGGGAACCTCCACATGCCGCGGGTGTGGCCCCAAAATGACAAAAGACAAAAAAAAAAAAAAACTTACTACTACTCTTTAGTCTGACTTAAAGAACCTCTGAGAACCACTCACCCTGCCACTAAAAGGACAATTCTGTACACTCAACAACATGATCTTTATAGCTAGACATTACTTGGGAACAGTAACATAGCCAAGTCCACAGGATTTGTCTTTCTACCCACAGAAACTAAAAGACTCCTCACCTCTGTTTATAGAAATAGACATGTTTAACTTAATAACTCGGAGACAGTCCAATTTATACTTTTACCTAAGGATGTCAGTCTGTGGGTTTAGCAGATACTTGTCTTCATTTCCCTCTGCTACACAATAAACAGGCAAACAAATAACTGTTATGTGGTGTCAGTGGCATGAAATAGCTTCCATATTCCAACACAGATGGGGTATCTTAATAATGGGAGGATGATCTCACACTTTAAAAGTGCTTTCATTATAAAGGGTGCCATATAAAAAGGAAGTTATTATTCTTAGTTATAATACCCTAAAAAAAGAGGATTTGCCATCTAAATGGCTGCTGAAAGTTAACTGCAGAATTGCTTATAATGCTACAATCAGCTGAGGCCAAATTCAATAAAAACTCCATCCGGCATTCACAGTGAGAAGACCCACATGCGCCTTTAATTTTTTTTTTAATTTCCTGGGCTTCTGGCCCAGAAATTGGATGGAAATTTTATTTAAACCTGCTCTTGTGTATCAACTTTTAGTAAATATCAGGTTTTCAGTTGACTCACATTATGCTTTACATTTTCAGCAAAGGGAGGAAATAAAACGATGCGTATCTCCCTCTATACATATATTTATACACCTCTTACCTGTTCTCACTAGGAAACTGTGGCTCACCCTAAATGCTCCTACAAATTTAGGAGCCCCTCCCCACATCCTGCTGCAACCATAGATTCAAAATTCCATTAAATCCCTTTCTAGCACTAATCAGCTTTCGCCAGCAAGGGCGAAGTAGTCTGGGTTTGGAAATGACTAATTATACGGAGATGGGGGTGGAGGGCTCAGGTTTAGATTTCTCTCTCTCTAATTTAAGGAAGTTCTCTCCTGTCTTTTCCCTGTCATTTTGCTGCCTGGGGCCAGCTCCCTCTCCTTGATGAAAGTGCTCTTTCCCTTCCCATTGGACAGGGTCTACGGATATGTATGTATTAGAAAGAAAATGTATTATGAGACATCAACTTGAAAATATTAAAGGAAGAGGTACTCCTGTGATGGATGTGGGCCTGGCAGTAATTGCACCTGCTAGGTGCAAGGTATGGGCATATTTTGCATGGAAAGTCTCCTCGGTTCCTTCCAGAACACACCAGTTTTGCCCAATAAAATATTTTGTCACTCTCAGAGGGTTTGCCAACATGTTCCCAGATTGCAAGCAAAAAAGATTATTTACAGTAACCAATAACAACTGAAATGACCATAAACCACTTTTCAGTACCTCTTCAATTTTTTTATTTTGCTAGGTAGAGAGACCTTAAGGAGAAGAAATTTACTGCAATTTAATCCTGATGGGGAAAGGCATATTATTTTTATTTATAGTAGTGAGCGCTACCTATCCTTGCATCCCCTCTTTCAAAACATAAATAATTTCAGCTTTTTTTTTTTTAATCCAGCTGTTACTTTAACAGCAAAGAACAGTTTTCCAGATAGAGAGAGAGGACAAAAGTGGGCAAGATTAGACAAAGCTAAGCATGCGTCCCAGTACCCTGCTACGTGCTGGGGTGGGGGTGGGGAGATGGCATTGCCGCTGAAATAGTTCTGGGGAACCCTCCTCACTCAAAACTCTGAAGCGGTTTCTTCCCCTGGCAGCCTGGCAGGAAGGGCCAGGGGCCCTGTATGTGGGCTTCGTTTTAGCGAGCAGTGCCAGACATCTTACTGACCTGGGTTCTACCTGTTGTTTTTTAAACCCCCTGAAGGAGAGTCTTCCAAAAACTGTGAGTTGCAGGGGCCTAAGTAGGACTACTTATTTATGGAAGAAATGAGCAAAAATGAGAAAGAGCATTCAACAGCCATTTCCTTAAACTCTCCCTCAGGTCTTTTTGGTCCACACTGCTGCCCTTAATGAAGGACTATATTCTTCTGACAGTAGGAATCAGACAGAGTAAGAGAGGAGGAGACAAGGCTGGAAACGCTTAATTAACTAAACGCGAGTAGTGTTTTTTTTTTTTTTTTCCTTCCCTAGTATAAATAGCAATGTCAAAGAGTTCTAAAAGTTAGCCCCAATTTCAGTTTTACCAACAAGGGCCATTGTGAACAATATCCTGGGACATCTTTCTAGAAAAGGTGATTGCATAAATACTCACACAGATGTATATAAGCAAAACACTATAAATACTTACCCTGAATCTTTTTTCTCCTAGTAAAACCTCAGGAAGGTCATTTCATGCCAGTACTAGTAATATACTTCCCTCTTTGTAGCTGCTGCATTACCTTCCAACCCATGTCTCCACTCTATTTTAATTAGCTATTCTCCTAATGATGGACAGGTAAGCTGTTTCCAATAGTTTTTCAATTAGAAGTAAAGCTGCACTGAACAGCCTTTGCACAGGTACGGGGCATAAGTCTATCCAAGCTGTTCAAAGCATGGCCTTAAGGCTATCAGGCTTTCATAGGCCGGGTTCTCCAGTCAACCACTGCCTGTATGTATTTAAGAAAATAAAGGTACTAACTCACAGGATCCTTGCAAAAAAGAAAAAAAAATTGCTATTATTCTCATAACTGACTCACTGAAACGTTAGGCAAATTAATTTCATCATCGCTAATTCAGGGAATAATAATAGATCCAGAGGTGGTCTGGGGACAAGAATTCACTTAAATCGCGCAGTCCACTACCTGGTACACAGCGAACTCTTAAATGTCGGCTTTAATATTACAATTGTCCATCTAAGAACTTGTGGAAGCACAGATGCGGGAAGCTTGCCTGGAGGTGGAATTCCTACCTTTAACCCCGTGCTCCCTGGGGCCCAACTGTGCGCGCACGAGGCCACCCAGCGGTGACAAGCTGTCCACCTCCCCCTCGGGCACCCCGCCCAGGGGCCCGCTGAGGTCGGACTCACGTGGGCGTACGCGGGCCCGACCGCAGGGCGACGCGAGGTCCGGCAGGTGCCGAGACGCGGGGGGCGCCGGCAGCGCGAGGCGCGGGACCCCGTTGGCTGCTCCGCCCCGTTCCCCGCCCCGCCCTCTCGTCCGTTTCCCCTCCCTCCAGTGCCCGCGCCGGGGCGGCGGAGGCGCAGGCAGCGCTCTTTCGGCGCCGGCAGCAGCCACAGAAGGCTGGCGCGCAACGGCGGCTGGCTGGCGGGCGGGCGCCGCGGGCTCTGCCTGGAACCGCGTGGACCGGGGCGCTGCGGCGGCGGCTGGCTTGGGCGCGCACGGCTGCCCAGCGAGCCTCCGAGATCGGCGGCTGATCGGCCGGCGGGGCAGGCGCCTGGTGAGCTAGCTTCAGGAACCAGGTAGGTCGGGCATTCCTGTCTCCTCCTGCCGGCCCGTCTACTGAGATGAGCCATATACACAGGCAAACTTTCCGCCCTGGCTTCACAGCTCCTCAGCCCCAAAGTTTGTTTGTGGGGAAATGCACCCGACGGGTCGAGAATAAAAGCTGCCTCTCTCGTTCTCGGGTGAGGACTGGTTTCCGGATGGAAAGATTCTGCGTCCCGGGCACTAGCGTGGGGAAATAAGAGATGGATTTCTCCGGCTTGTCTTTAGCGCAGCGGATTTGGCCACTGAAAGTTGGCGGAAAAAAAAGAAAAGTTGGGAACCATAAAGGTGCAGAGGAAGAATCCCAGGCCCATGGTGCAGCGGTTTGAAATGGGATAGCTCTTTTTGCCAGGAACTCCCTTCTTGGCCTCCAGCTCTGAGGAAGCCAGGGTGGATGATGCTTCGATTAGCAATCAAGTTTTCCGAGCTGCATTTTCTTTCCACTTTCAAATCTGCAGTCTTGGACGGAATCCCCCGTTGCGTTTATTTGCCAGGTTTTCTCTGATGGGCTATAGTCGGTTTAATTGAGATCAGCCGTGGTCGTGCAGCCTCTCTGCTAAGGAGCCCTGCACAACTAACCAAGCAGGTACCAGAACGTCGAGGTCAGAAAAGCAGGAAGTGCCTGCCGGGCACACTCCAAGTCACAGAACCTTGGGGAATTTTTTTTCGGTTTGCGGGAGATGAACAAACAGTTTTTGGGCTCTGGTTGTGCGGAGCTCCGCACGGCTCCCAGTCCCTCAGTCCTTCCCTGTATTGCATTTGTTTATTGATTTACAGCACGGAGATGCGCCCACAGGAATGATTTAATAACAAACAGTGCCCGCACTGGGAAGGAGAGCAAATCTCGGTTCTGAGCCCAAGGCAGGGGAACAGGCAGAGCTCTGCGAAAGCGGTGGCTAGTCTGTACATTTTAAACCAAGATGTGGGGAAACGAGCTAGAGAAAGCAACGGACAGGAGATGTGTCATGCCCTGGAGGGAGGTCAGAAACTCCAGCTCGTATGTTAAGTAGGTAAATCCAGAAATAATTTAAAGATGATTAAGCAAGAATAACTGGGGGAAAAAAAAGTAGAAAGACCGTATGTGCTGTGCTTTCTATCTACCCCCACAGAGATGAATATCATACCAGCTGAAAAAGAATCCTGATCTGTAAATAGATTAAAAACAGGAATTAATCAGAACAATGACTCAGAGCCCTTAAGAGGTTTGAAAGGAGTAATTGCCTTTGAAAGAGCTATTCTGTCTCAGTATTGAAGTCAAATGTGTTACTTTTGTCCTGGTAGCTGTGTTTACTAACAGGACTTTGGCTGCATGACCTGTCATCTGAATTTGTGGTTTTTAGCCTTTGTGGGTCATAGTACTAGGGACGAAGGTGTCTGCAGGTTAATATTCATACTCATTTGAGCAACATTAGCAAATGCTTAATATGTGCCAGTCACTGAGGGCAATAAGACAGATTCTTGTGTTATTCACACAGGATGTCTGATAGGGCTCAGCCTCCTTAATGGAAAGACTATGCAAATTATGAAAGCAGTGGCTTCAGGAATTCCTATTGTTTGAATGCTTGTTTAAAGTCAGCTGAGAGTCAACATGTGGTTTGAGGACCCTGGAAAAGATGCATATGCACCAGGAAAATAGAGAAAATTGCTGCACAATTTTTTTAGATGAATGGTGAAGTTGAATACATACATGTTTCTCTCCTGTCTAAGATGGGATGTAAGAGGCACAGAGTGGTTAATTGATTTGCAAAAGAATAGATTCAGGCAGTGGCTGTCTCAGACGATAACATGTAGCCCCATGTCCTACTGGCTGTCTGGATGTCATTAATGTCAGCCCGAAGACAGGAAGACAGTACGTTATTTTTTCCAGGAGGACTCCAACTTTTAAATATCCTTTACAGCAAATCAGATAGCCCAAGTGTTCCTTAAAATGGCAACAGAGCATTTAATAGGACCAAAGTGCTGAGCAATTTCAACCGGAGCAAAGATTAGCTTTGGACAACAAGCTGCAGCCTTTCCGTTGCTGATTTATGTTCAATTTTATCACTGTCACATTTCATATATGCCTAGTTATTACAAACTAATAGCCTCTTCTCTCTGCGGGCAAAATATGTATTTCTCTTTTATAAGTTCCAAAGTCTTTCTCATACATTCAGTACACATCTCCCAGCTTTGTTTTTACTGTGTAATTTAAGCGTCCAACTTGAAGTTCTTATTAACTCTGAGTATGTTTTGTGCTGAAATAGGATATAGATACAATTGCCACTTTCAAACTGCCAGATAATATATATATATGTATATACACACATACATATATGTATTTCACTATATTACTGCATTGCCAGCAGAGAAGCCTATGACAGGTTCAATGTTTTGTGTTTCCCAGTTAGCATTTAGTAAGCTGTAGACAGTATAGTAATGTTTATTTTGTGCATTGGGAGATATTCTGATGGCAGGAGGATTTATTGATGCCGTGCATGTTTGCTTGCCATCTCTGATTTAGTCATCACCACCCATCTACCTTCAATAAGCCTTCTGATCCTAGGGAGTTACCTTTGTCTCTCTGAAGGTGAGCATCTCTTAGAAGCTCCAAATTTTGATGAGCATTTATTAGTCACTTAATGTTGCTGGATTATTTCCTTTCTCATGCTAGATAATAGTGCATTAGATAATACCCCCTTTTTTTTTTCAAAGATGATTGTCAATAATTAGTGTCTGTGAGCCTCAGAATATTTAGACAGAATACATCTTTGAGATTGATGAGTTACAGATTCTCAGTCTTATATCTAATTTGTATAAAAAAGTTCAGAAATGGGGAGTTCCTGTTGTGGCTCAGCAGTTAACGAACCATCAGTGAGGTTGCGGGTTGGATCCCTGGCCTCCCTCAGTGGGTTAAGGATCTGGTGTTGCTCTGACCTGTGGTGTAGGTTGCAGACTCAGCTCAGATCCTGCATTGCCGTAGCTCTGGCATAGGCTGGCAGCTCCGATTCGACCCCTAGCCTGGGAACTTCCATATGCCGTGGGTGTGGCCCTAAAAGGCAAAAAAAAAAAAAAAAAAAAAAAAATTCAGAAGTGGATGGCATGTCCTAAATTGTTTTTGTTTCCATTCCCACCCAGTGTCCTTCCCCGAACCCTCGCCCCACTCCCCTTCCCCCTCCACCGCCCAGTCTAACTCCTAAATACTGTGGAACATTCCATTTTGAAAATTTGCTGCAGGAGAAATGCAGTTATGTACTTTCTCATTGAAACTTTCTATGCCAAGTTTCAATCCATAGTAAGGTTTTATTTCCCCCCTTTTTATGTACATGTTATAAACAAGAAATAAGGCTTTGTAATAGAAGCGCTGGCAGAACTTTACAGCATCTCAAACAGCTCTGCTACTTGGAATGTAAATATTTGTAGAATCTTTACTGTGCAAGAAGCTGCCTTGCAAAAAAGTGAGAAAAAAAATGACTATTTTATTAAGTAGGATGAAATAATTCAGAAGATATGTATATTCTTTATTGCAGACATATTGGCATTTTAAGAGATAGATTATGAATGTTACAGCAATTCCATAGTACTCTCTTAGGTGCCTTTAGAACTCAGACTATAAATTTTCTAAGTTCTAAAACAGAGCAGATATCTCTCATTTGTTTTTCTAAATCTCTTGACTTTGAGTGCCTTTCAGATGTTAAGAGATGAGTGCTGTAACTCAAAAACCACTTTGACTGTATTGCCGATGAATAAGCCTGGCAGTATACTATTTTTAATAGGATAAAGAATTCTTAGGATCATTACAGTACTTCAAAAACTCTTGTTTTGGGACCTAGTGCAACTCAGATCTCATGTGTCCTTTTGATTCTTACTCTAAACTGTTTCTCAAATTTGCCTACAACCCCTCCAAATCCCCTCACATCATCCTGCTCCACGTCACCATCTTCTCTCCTGGGACAACTGCACTGGCTTCCCTGCCTCCTTTCTTTTTTCTTTTCTTTAATTTCTTTTTAAATTATAGTTGATGTACAGTGTTGTGACAATTTCTGCTGTATACCAAAGTGACCCAGTTATACATATATATACACCTTCTTTTCCTCATACTATCTTCCATCATGTTCTATTGCAAGAGACTGGATGTAGTTCCCTGCGCTCTGCAACAGGACCTCCTTGTTTATCCATCCTAAATGTGGTTTGCATCTAGCAACCCCAAACTCCCAGTCCATCCCACTCCCTCCCCCTTTCCCTGCCTCTTCTTTCTTCTTTCTTTCCCCACGTCATTCTCTGCAAAGCAGTTGGGACAGTGTTTTTGTTTTTTCTTAATGTAAGTTAATTTAGTACTCTTCTCCTTGGCTTTCCTTTTCATTCAGAACTGTTAACTAATACCTAGAAAGCCATGTAGGATTGAAACACTACTTATTCTTCCAGCACCATCTATGCCATGCTTTTGGGAACAAAAACTTAACTACCCTTTTTTTTCCCCCATGCCTGTAGTTTTGTTGACCTCTTTCCAACCTTAAGGCTTATTCTACCCTTTGCCTGGTAGCTCCCTTCAGCCTTTACCCCCAGCCCTCAACATGTGCACAAATTACAAATTTGACTGCTGTACGTCGCTTAGGTCACAATTGAGATATCCTTTACTAAGAGAGGGATTTCTCTCATTTTCTTCCTCCTCTAAATTGGGGAACCTCTTGAGGATTCTTTTGTTCTTACCCACCAAAACACTTACTGTAATTTGGAACTTTTCCCTTATTTGATTCCTTGTTGACTGTTCTGAGCCCTCCTGTAGGCAGTTACCACATCTGTTTTATTCACTCCTGCAAAGCAGCTCCTGTGATGGTCTCTGGCTCACAGTCGAGCTTGACACACCCCTGAGAACTGCACTTTTAGGGGTACTGCACTTGCAACATGTGATTAAACACCCCAGTGACCAAAGATCCTGTCAAGACTGTCCCTGACCAGCAGAAGTCCGTTGCTGGCTATCTGAGTGTTCTTTCTGTGGCATCGCCCACCGTCTCTTATGAATATGTGCTACCTCAAACCCATTTTGTCAGTACGATGAGATCCATCATTTTTCTTCCCAAGCCAGTTCCAGCCTAGGTGATCTCTTCTTTCTTTGACTCTCCCTTGGTCCTCAAGGCATGTGGCAACAGTGGTCTTTGGCATCGCCCTCTCCTTTTGTCCCTGTAACCAGTTAGCTGATTATAAGACAAGAACATTTATTGGGGTTATTATGCGTCAGCTTTGGGTACAAGCACTCCACCCCTTTTATACTTCTTACCTAAATGCGGCCGATTAGGGTTCTTCCTCCCCCCATTCCCTTTCTTGTTCCAGTCTTTCCAGCATATGGTGCTGTCTTAATCCATGAACTAGACATCTTGTGTCATTGGACACCACTGCCTGGAGAAAAAGTGCTACTGATGCAGCCCATCTGCATGAGACTTCTCCTAGTTCCCCTCCACGCTGGCTATCCCAAGAACAGGCCCCATCTTTAACTTTCTCGACAGCCTGTGTGACACTTACTTTAGGGTCCTTGCACCCATGTCTTCCACCCTAGACCCTTCCTTCCTGTCTCAGCTCATCTCCACCCTCAATTCACTGATGCTTCTGCCAGGAAAGCTATTTACAATTCTACACTTTGTGCAATGATACCAGCCCATCTCTTCCTCTGAGAAGCTTTTATTGTCTTCCAGACTAGGTTTGAGGCCCATGCTGTCTGTTCTCACCTGTGTTTTAAAATGTTCTTCCTTAGAGGGAGAATGGATTAGAATTTAATTAACATTGTATGCTCGTTTAATATCTGCCTTTCCTGAGGATCTGTGGGTGAAATGGAAAACACATATTAGGATTTTGGTAAATATTTGTGGAATGAAAGAAAGCCTGATTGTACTGTAGTTCTATTGGGGCTTCTTTTCTGGCGCTTAAATTTTTTTTCAGTGCATATTCAAAGGTTTTACTTTGTTTTGCACAGTTTCTAGGTGATAAGTCATTCATTGACAACAGTTGCACATCTTGAAATGATCTGATTTTTAAAAATTCTGTGACAGACCTGTGCCTGAAAGGAAGCATAAGCTAAAGGTTGTCAGTACCAAGGATCAGTCCTTGGTGTAATTGTTTTATTTTAGTGAAAGAGGGATAATTTGGAATTCTCAAAATTCATTATTTTATTAGAATTAAGCATTGGCATAAGAAAGAAGTAAATGACTGCATCTGTAAATCAAAAGTACGTCTTCCTAAACTTTCAATAATTACATATAAATGAGGGAAAGCCTTATGTTATTAAACAATCTCACCAGTCAACCTTTTCCCTGAGAGCTCCTCTTACAGTGCTGAAAATACTCTTTTTGTTTCATGGCTGCCCAATTTATGATCCTTCTAGAAACATAAACTACTCTGTTGAAATGATGGAGATTCCTTAGCCCTTTCAGGACTCCCTGAATTACCTGCAGGAGTAAGACTTGGTAACTTAATATTTTAAAATACTTGTTTTAAAATAATCATACTTACAGGATATTACAAAAATAGTACCAGGAGTTCTGTATAGCCTTCACCCAGCTTCCCCTGATGGTGACATTGCGTATGACTATAGTATAATGCCAGAACCAGGAAATTGACACTGATGCGTTACTGTTAACTACACAACAGACCTTATTCAGGTGTCAGTGTTTTTTTCTTTTTTATGCTGATTGCAAGAATATCTATGTCATTTTATCCTATATGTAGATTTCTATATCTAGAATTTTAATTTAAAGACTGACTCTCCTGAGAAGTGCAGTTTCCGTGTAAGCATACACTGATGTAATATATTTGCAAGTGTCTTTAAGGTTTCAGAAGTTCCACTTCCGTAGACCTTTTTCCATGCAAATATTTGTCTTGTTCTTAAATATCATGCAATTTTTTGCCTTAGAGTTGCCTGTATGTAAAAGTTGCTATGGAAATGGAAATCTAGGCATTTTATAAACCAGGATGTGACATTTGGGTGTTTCTCTGTGGTCTCTGGTTTGGGTATCTGTGTTGACTTTCCATACTGCTTTTACGAATTCTTCAGGTAAACATATTTATCATTGTAATCAGACTTGGACAGGATTGTTATGGTACCAGGACAAAGACCCAGATGAATTCTTCCTTGTATTTTCTAAATGACTCACAGTCCATTTTTATTTCTTACATAGAAATAGTCACTCTTTAAAATAACTTAACACATTGCAGAAAACGGTAATGACCCTTTTCAAGCAATTAAAATCAACCCAAGCAGTATAGCTAGTGATCTAATCTGATGGCTGCTACTCACTCAGGCTGGTGGCCTCTGTGAATGTAAAGCAGCAGAAAGTTGCTGATTACCATTCCTTGTTACTAATTCCGATGAATATTCTGAAGGCTCTGGAATACAGATAAGGCGCAGTTGTACCAAAGTCAGGTGCCTGCACAGTAGACAGTACCTCCCTCACCCATACTGATTCCTACACCTACAAAGGCATTTATGTTTGTATACATTAGATGATTTGTCACTTTTCTTAGCTATTCGTGGTGACTCTTTACTAGGACTCCTTTTAATTTTGTTAAGTAAAACAAAGAACTATGTGCATCTGGCATGCCATTTGGGAATTTGAGTCTTATGGGTCAAAGGCTTTCTCTTTTTCTCACTTTCTCATACCATTAAATAAAATATTTCTCATTTGCAGTGGAAAGATATATATGTTTATATTTAGTACTAATATACAGAGTTGTTATTTCACTAATATTAAGCAGTAATTGCCCTTGTGAAGTTGGTTCTGTAGTGCTTAGTAGAAATACTAGTTTTTAAAAAGAATGAAAGTATCTCAATAGATGTGTTTTGTTATATTGCGAAACAAACAACATATTCTGTGAAGATGCTCATCAGTGGAGGGCGTATTTCCATATAATGGGAAATTCTACAATATAGGCATTACCTCTTTTAATGTAATAGGGTCATAATTGTCTTGCTTTGATGTTTTGGCATTATGACTTGCTTGGAAATATCTTTTGTCATTTCTCTGGAATCTCTTACGGTGTTTTCCTCTGAATCTTGTTTTTTTATTCTTTCGATTATCCATAATCTGATTATTTCTTTGTCATTCTTCCCACCTACTTTGATCCACCCACACACACACCTTACCCAAGATATAGATTAGAAAAGGGAATAGAATTAATACCAAATCATAAATTCAGAGGGTTAAAAATATATCCATTTTGGAAGCATTCAAGCACAAGAAAATAAAATGATGGTTGAGGCATTTACAGTTGTAGATAGGATTAAATGCTCATTATTTAATGTTAGTTTCTTCTTTCTCCTCTTTTTTGTCTCTCAGTTTTCTTTCTTGCTTTAGGGTCATATTTTTGGATTGACTCTTCTGTACTGACCCCTAGTGGGTAAATTTTTTCACTTGTCTCTAATTGAAAAGATTACATATATTTGTTTGCAGGTTCCCCCTGACCTCCCCAGGGGTGGGGAAATGTATCAAATTTGATCTTCAGAGAAAGGTAACTTTAGAAAAAGATAAACCATACATCAGCCCTGTGGCAGACTATTTGACAAGATGGCTGCAGTAATACTGTCCTTGGTACTTTTCACAGTGTCTTGTTCTCTCTTCCCTTTAAGCATTGAGTCTGTTTCCTTCCCTCTGAATCTGGGCTCACCTATGGAAGTTGAGCAGTGAAATCTGGACACGGTGAAGTGGTGCTGCTGTGAATGCTGAGCCTCAGCCTTAAGACCCCGGGGGGTGGGGCGGGGTGTGTGTCTGTGTGTGTGTGTGTGTGTCTCTGTGTGTGTGTGTGTCTCCATTCTCGTCCTCTTCCTGCCCTGAGGGGTGTGTGTGTGCGTGTGTGTGTCTGTGTGTGTGTGTGTCTGTGTGTCTGCGCGCGTGTGTGTGTGTGTGTGTGTGTGTGTCTCCATTCTCGTCCTCTTCCTGCCCTGAGACCACTGTGTAAAGAAGCCCAGAGAAGCCTTCTGACAATGAGAGACCAGGGAAAGTCAGAGCCAATAGCCGGAATTAGTAGTCAGTCATGTGAGTGATCAGTTAAGCTGTCAGAAGATTCACTCACAAACTGCCCAGTTGAGTTCAGGTGAGCTGCAGATTCATCAGCAAATAAATGTGGCTAAGTGGTTCACTGTGGGGGTAGTTTAGGCAGCACTAACACACACACGTTTTCACTTAAAAAGCATATATTTTAAAATGTAAGTAAATATTTTTAAAAGGTAAGGCTTTTGCTAACAATCTGAAAATCTCAGGGGCTTCTCACCCCAAGATACTCCTCATGTGTGTTACCTGCCAGATGAGGTTTGGCTCTGGGACATCCTGGCTCCCTTCCATGCTGTGGACTGACTGTGTACCTGCCCTGTGTGGCTTTTCATCTGGCATCCAGGGTGAAGGCCCCACCACGTAGTAGGTACTGCAGTGCTCCATCCAATTTAGGGCCAACACACCACACATCTACCCACGTCTGCTTTGAATATCAGCTGCCGATGGCTCAAATGTTCATCCCTCACCTAGGAATTTCTTTTTGTATGAGAAACTGTCTCAGCCCAGGTTTTGCCTTTTCTTGTGTGGTGGCTCATGCCAGTGACTGGCTGATAGAGAGGCAAGAATAACCTCTGATCCTCTGGCCCTAATTTAGGACAACTCTGGAAGGTCATCCCAGACCCCAGAACCCTTTAGGACCAACTAATGCCTCAGTTGCAACAACTTTAAGTTTCAGGGTCCTCCTCTGCCTGTTCGTGCCCCCCCCCTTTACTTCCTTATACATGTTTTTTCATGAGTATTTCTCCATGAACCTTCCTCATCTCGGATTTTGTTTCTAGGGAATCCAAGTTCAGAGCAGCTCTTATATGGGACACGATGTCATGGCAGAGGGTAGAGAAACCCAGGAGGCTTGGCTAAACTGCGTACTTCCTTTCAAAACTTTGGCTAGAACTGGTCATGCATCAGGTTGTCTAATGTTTCCTTGGCCAGAAGTCAAAGTAAGACCAAAAAAGGAAGGTAAAGATAAGTGAATGTTTACAAATAACAGTATAATCTATCATAGACTACCTCTCTTCATACACACAAAATATACTTTTATTAGTCACATGAACACAAATTATGCCTACTCTTTCCACAAGAACTGTACCCCAAAATTCTTATCTAATCAAGTCATCAGGCTAGAAGTCCAAGATTTTATTAAAGTCTCAATATCTTATGTTATGTTGACAGTGAACCAAACCATTATTAGCACATTATAGTTTCTGCCAGGTCCTGACATAGGTCTTATGCCTTGATATGTGATTGACAAATTGCATGCCCAAGATGATGGGCAGAAACGTACTCCACTTATAGATCTAGGGGAGAAGAAGGAGTATTTATGAACAAGAATACTGTTTACCTATATGATTTAGTTCTTGGCAAAATGGTTCTATGTAGCAACCAAGAAATTTCAGACACAGTAGGAATTTATCTAGTTCTCACTGTTACAGATTGGCTGGGGTAGCTCATATTTTTATGAGTGAGCTGAGAGCAGATCTTACTGGGTTGGCTGGGGAGCTTTGCTCAAGCTGCAAGTCTGTCTGGCTGAGGTATTTCCACATCTTATTTTGGGGGTGCAGACTGAAGGAGAAACTGTCTAGTAGAAACTAGTCTCATGCCAGTTGTGTGGGTGCAGAAGGATAATGGAAACATAAGGTCTATGATCTTCACTGGCAACTAGTACGTTATCAGTTCTGTAGCATTCTATGGGCCATTACAAGAAACATGGACAAACTCAAATTCAAGGGAGGGGAATTATCCTCTGTCCCTTTCGTGGGGGGAACTGTAAGGGCACATGGCCAAAGACATAGATGCAGGAAGAGGTGAAGAGTTTGGGCCAGTAATGCAATCTGCCATACCACCAAACCCCATACGCATTAAGCATTGTAAATGCCCTCTAGGTTTTAGTTGCCTTTCAAATAAGAAACAGGAAATGTGAATGTCACTTTATTGCCTATGAATGAATTATAACGCTCTAATTGCTGCCTAAGTAGATGAATCCTGTATGAGGCCCAGTTATACAGAGAGAGAGAAAATCAGTGAAAGCTGGCAGGGAGTATACAGTCCAGTGGAAAGAACTGACATGTATTTAGAAACCTAGTGAATAGCATTAGGAAGTTGTGCCTAGTGGCAATGTCTATGCTTCTTCATCCAGGGCCAGCTTTGTTTACCACTTAATCGTTTGTGACCTTGGGTACATTAATTGACTCTCTTCAGCTTAGTTTCCTCATCTGTGAAATTGGAATATTGGTTCCTGCTTTGTATATTTTTTTTGTAGTATATACATGAGGTAAGGCCAGTCCCCTAGGAAAACTCAACAGTTTTGCTACTTATTGATGTTTGTGTTTGTATGAGTGTTGGTGTCCTTATTATTCACTGTTTACATTTATATCTATTCATAGAATAACAGAGGTGTTGGGTTTATGCTAGAAGACGAGAGTTGAGAAGAAAACTGAGGTGACTATCAAATAGAATAATTAGGGAAGGCTTCATGCGAATCTAGAATTGAGCTGAATCCTCTTAGCATGGGGGTGGGGGGCTGCGTGTCAAAGCACAGGCTTTCTGGTTGGTAAGAGCTGCCTTGGAAAATCTGGGAACTAGTGAGTCGTTTCCATGCTTTTTGTAGCTGAGGGCATATTAAGGGGATACCTGGCAAGTTGTAAGTTGTGATAGTAGAAGACCTTGCTTTGGGTGGAGTGTTGGATATTAGAGGGTAGAGGTAGATTGAGGGCCGTGTCCTGTTCTGAATCTCAGGTGATAGGCAACTGAGGATGGAATGGATCTAGATGAAATTGCACTGTAAATAGCTTCCTTTTTTTTTTTTTTGGTCCAAAAATCTTTATAAAGCTGAGTATATTTGACCAGTGAGGCCCAAAGATTTGTAGAATTCCTTAGATCAAATAACAGGTTAATTACCTAACCAGAAGTGGAATCCATATTTCCCATATCCAGAAGCAATGCATTTCTCACTCCAGAATTGCCTCCACTTATAAGAAAAAAAATTTAGATAACTGTAAATGGGAGTTATTGCCTTGTCTTCCATAGTGATTGTAACTGATTTTTTCTACTCATCTGAGACCCCAAGTGGATGCACTTTTCTCTCTATATAGGATTTCATCTCTAGAACTAAAATTGAGTTTACTTTTTGGACCTCTTTCAGCTTCCCTTCCCGGCTTAACCCTTTCTCTTCCCTTCTTTCCAAGACTTTCTGCCCTCTGCTCTTCTGGTCATGGAGTCTTTGGTTCATTTTCCTTCTTCCTCATATGAATCATTTGTTTTTCCCCTCTTTTCCTCTTCATTGTAAAGGGAGGAACATAGAATCTAATGAAAACTCACATCTACCACTGGTGCTTACCTTTCCATTGTCCTACATTAATATCTGGAGTCCTCTTAATGGTGTTCTTTACTTCTGTCAAAATCATACTGTTAAAAATTTCACCCGAGTGACTTCTCTCTCTCTATCTCTGATTAGCTTTAGCCAAAGACCTGAACCTATTTATCTTAATTCTTTGCTTTATTGCTATGCAGAAATTATTGATAATCCATTACCCCCTCCCCAGGAGAGGTTGATTCTTTTCTGCCCCACTGTTGATGGCAGGCTTGGTCACTTGACTTACTTAGGCCACTGGAATGTGAGTGAAGATTTTGCATTTAGTCACTTGCTGCAATGGCTCTGGGAACCAGTATCTAATTCCATGTGTCCTCATCTGTTGCTGCAGCCAAAGAAGCCCATAATAAGATGGAGTCTTCATGAGGCCTGGGGCCTGAGTGACTGCTATGAGCTTTAGAACCCTTTGTTGACCTGCAGGAGACCCTGTTGAAATCCTTACAAAACTTTAATAAATTTCAGTTGATCTTAGGGAGAAGTCCAGGTTACTTGACATGGTTGCTAAGGGTTCCACGTGATCTCATTCCTGCTGCCCTCTCTGGCCTTAGTATGGGGAGCTCCTCCTTGAGTTTTCTGATTTTAGCAGTGACGGACAGCTTCTGATTCTTGAGCAGTCCTTTTCACATGCTGTGACCGCGGCTGGGATTACTCTTCCCCAGCTCCATTCCCCCATTCTTCTGCTTCACCCACTCCCACAATACATTCATATACACACCCAGCAGCATTGCCTGGGTCACTCCTACTCCTCTTAGGAGTTTCAAATTAAACACTTCTGAGCAGATAACAACCTTTTGCTCTGCCTTTCTCTATCTCTCATTATTCTTATATGATGTCTGGTTTCCCTGTTGAGTAGTTTGAGGGAAGGAAATGTGACTTTCTTGCTCTTTTTCTTGTGGCCCCAATGCCTGGCAGAGAAGAGGCTCTCAAAGATACCAAGCCAGGAGTTCCCGTCGTGGTGCAGCGGAAACGAATCCGACTGGGAACTTTGGGGTTGCAGGTTACATCCTTGGCCTTGCTCAGTGGGTTAAGGATCTGGTGTTTCTGTGAGCTGTGGTGCAGGTTGCAGATGCAGCTCGGATCCCGCATTGCTGTGGCTGTGGCGTAGGCCGGCAGCTATGGCTCCTGTTCGACCCCTAGCCTGGGAACCTTCACATGCTGCGGGTGTGGCCCTAAAATGACAAAAGACAAAGAAAAAAAAATACCGAGCAAATTAGATAAAATCCACAAATAACCTGCAAACCACTCATGAGCTTTTTCCCTGTTTGAATTCTTGTAACTCTTTGTATAGTTGAGATTTGTCAGCACCATATAATGTGGGCTAATTATGTGCTAAGTGCTGTGCTAACCACTTCATTTAATCCTTGCAACAAATGAGCAGTGCAGCTACCTTTCTGATGATGCTTATCAGATTGCATCAACATAGTTATTTCTAGATTTAGAAAAAAAAATCCACATATGTATTTTTAATCTTTGTTCTGACAGCACTTATTAAGACTGTATTATAATTGCCTTTTACTTGCCTTAATACCCCTTTACACTCTAAAATTTTTCTGACTGCTGGTCACCTGTGCCTGACAGACGACCTGTATCTTAGTAGGCATTCCATATTCATTTAATGAATTAATAATTATGCTTAAATCACATTCAGTTGTTGATATTACTATTACTATTCATTTTATCTCTGTGCCTTACAACTAGTAGATGCCTTACTGGAAGGAAATATCTGTTCATTGATTCTTTTATGGAATTAATTTGAGCTGCTTGTAGTATCAAGAAAGGTAGTATAACAATGAAAATCAGCTGGTCCTGAATTCAGCTATACGTGTATTGGTTACTCTGTGCAGGATACCAAACCATGCCTAAACTTAATTGTTTAAAACATTCATTTTATCATTTACAATTATGTGTGAGTGAGTTGGGAATGAGAACAGGGCCCTTAAGGGACAGCACGTCTGTAATCATGTGGTGTTGGCTGGGGTGACTTGACTGGGCCTGGGAAGTCTGAGATACCTTTCCTCACAAGTTTGTTGTCTCAGTTGGAACTGGAATGACTGGGACATGTATGGATGGCCCACTCTCACATGTCATCATTCAGTAATCTAGGCTTGTTTTCCTTTACATTCCATGAAAGTGAAAGTAGAAACCTCTTAAGGTCTAAGCCTGCAACTGGTGGAGTGTCCCCTCTAATGCATTCTGTTGGGCCAGTCCAGAATCCAGACGAGGGGAAACATACTTAGTGGTAAGAAGCCTCCTTAAGAGGATTTGTTGACTGCCACATTTACAGACAATTTGCCACGCTAAGGGAACTCTGTAACTTCAAAAATTTCTTCTGGAAGTTTCCAAGATACCCATAATTGGTATGGAGAGTAGAAAGTCCATTTTGTTAAATCTAATGTCTTGTGATTTCCTGAAAGTTAATATTTTTTGTAAACCCTGAAGTAATTTCTAAAACTCTGAAATAACTTATCCATCCTATTTTCCTCATCATTACCACATTTATTTTTAGTATTGCTGAAGGTGTCTAATTTTTATGATTAAGAACAATAAACAAAAATTAATCCTGATGAGTGAATTGGAATGAAAAGCATCACCTGCAAAGGTGGCTTTTAACATTGTAAACGTACTTTAAAGATGTTGTGATGATATTTGATTGGTTTTCAAATTTACATATGCAAAGTACAAATCGCAGGGGGGGAAAAAAAGGTCCACAGTAATGCAAGCTTGTAGGAAGTTTTCATCCTCTGTGAGTGCTGCTCCAACTTTATCTGTTTTTAAAAATAAATGTGCTGATCAATGTTATGAATAATTAAGTGAAAGGAGTTGTGGGATTTGGAGCTGTTTTCTTTTTAGTAATTGTAAATTCCATTTCACAAAGCCACAGCTCAGTAGCTTGGAGGAACAAAGTCTGGGTTCCTCCTTATTCATTAAAAAAACAAAAACAAAAAACTCACTGATAAAATGTAGTTCTAGGAAGATTTGTGCTTAGGAAAGATCTTTGCTTTGAATATAGAGATTTTTCACATATGGTATTAAATCATGTGAAGAGGTTTATGTATCTAATGAAATCATTCTTCCAAGGGTAATGATTAAGTCTTTCTTTCTTTCTGAAATAGTTCTAAAGGGTGGTTTTTCTGGTTGAGGACCAAACCTAGTATAAGTTTGCTTTATAGAAGCTTGTGCAATCAGTGTGCATTGACAGACTCCTATGTCAAACCTCCGAATGGATGAAATGGTGAGCATGGAGCCCTCTCACCCTTGTCATTATTTGATGCCTTAGAATTCTATGTAAGTGGAATGGATGGTGTTTTTAAATTGCTTACTTCTCCTCCCAGTGTGCTTAGGAGGGTGGGAGGGACCTCAGTTCCAGGGCAACGTTGGTCATACTTCACTTGAAGGATTAATCCCAAGTCCCTGAGGCACGTCTTGATGCCTGTTGAAGACACTGGAATGCTGTGTCATAAACAGTCACACCTTCTAGTGAAAGAATTCTACCCTTTGCAACCAGAAGGACCCTTGATGCTCAAGTCCGTTGCATTTTTTCATTTTACAAATTCATTGATTTGCTCAGGGAGAGGGAGGGGTCCATTGATTTGATTTTTGGTAATATATTGTGGGTTTTTTTTTTTTTTTTCTGTGTATGTTGTTTGATACTTTTCTGAAATAGGAAATGCGGTTTGCAGTATGTAACCACAGTACCCATGTTGAATATAAGTGCAGGGACTGATGGAATTTCCCACTGCAAACAGCGCTGTAGCCTAGCGTACCCACATGGAGACACTGTGAAATTTACAACAAACCGGATGCTTACAGTCTGTAGAGAGGCTGCTTATGCTTCTCAGCCCCACAGCTCTCACTAGGCGTGTAGCTAGGACAGTAAAATGCTCTTCTTGGAGTTTCATCTCTTCTCTTCTGTGTCCCCTAGGTCTTTTCTCCCCTCTCTCTTCCAGAGTGCCATTTCTCCTTCTCCTCCAGAGAGTACATTGCCTGTCACTCTCTTCCTAGTTACTCAGCTATACTGTGGCTTTGGTGGTGGGAGGCCATTGGCAGAAGAGATTATATATTGGATAATTGTGCTCTATAATAATTTTTGAGTCAGCGACACATCTCTTACTTTGAAGAGCTTCCTCTTAGCAGATGCTAAAGTAACAGAAGCAACAGCTAATATTGATTCCATTCTTAAAACAATACCAAACAGCGAACAGGGCCAAAGCGAGCTTTTTATGTAGCTTCACACACCCCTCCCAACACTTTCTTTCATTCTCTCACTCTCTAGATATTCGTGTGTGTGTGTGTGTGTGTGTGTAACATATATACACATGCAAAACAAACCAAAAAACCCCTCTAGCTGTCTTTCTTTTTTCCTATCTATCTATCTATCTATCTATCTATCTATGTATTGTCTACCTATCTGTGGCCTTGAGTTTCAGTTTTCTCATCCATAGTGTCACCTTATCAGAATTAAAAATAATACAGTTTCCAACACAGAGGTACTCAATCATTGGTAGTTGTAATTACTCTGCTCAAATAATCAATAGTAGTTTCTTAGCATTAGTGAAAATATTTTCTCTTCCTGGGCATACATGGACTTTATCACACCATTTGGAATTCTAGACGAGTATGTTATATTTTTGGAAATGTAAAATCACATGTAGTAATCTTCTTTCAACCTTTCATGCCTCTCCATTGTTCTTTGATGTTCAATAGCAAATCACCTTTGTGCCAGAAGCTGTTATAAAAAAGAAGAGAAAATGGAGTTTCTATTCTTTTAACCACTTCCATGTGTTGCAATTTGAGAGAGAGATGAAGAAGGGGAGAAAGAGAGAGAGAGAGATGACTCAGTAGGTTCTGAGGTGAAGCTATCACAAAGCTAATGTTTAATGTATGTCAAACCACTAAAAAGTCATTAATTAGCCACAATGTGTTTTAGACTCCTTGTCATAAATCGTTCTAAAGTGAAAACAAATTTACCAAGCTATAAAACTCTCAGTTAATTTGCTAGTCAGAATCTGTGTGACATCTACTAAAAACAAAAAACAAAAAACAAAAACTCAGCATCTAAAAATAAATGGTAGCATATTGAGTCAATTTTCCTACCTATTTACATTTTAGGAAGCTAGGTTTATTTTAAAGCTGTATTTATGCCAAAAACTTAATAACCACACAGTGGCTACTAGTTTTAGGAATAAACTAAAAGTTGATCTCATAAATAATGCATATTTTATTCTGTAACCTTATCAGAAAAAGATTTCCTAGATAGAACTTATGATTAGTGTGGCGTATAGGTGCAGAGTTTTGCTTGAGCTCTTTAAAAAGTAAGTTTATTAAAACACTAGAGGTGAGTCTTCAGTTAGATGTGACCCACAATCATTTGCCGTGAAGAAAATTACTGTTAAGAATCTGAGCTTTACCCTCATTTTCATTCAAGAAAACAGTGACCCAGAACCTCAGCATCATCGCCAGGCCACTTGGGATGTTCATATCCTGAAGTCTGAGAAAGTGTGTGTCTTTCTTTCTTTCTTAACCACTGGATACAGTTTATATATGTTTCATTTTGTTTTTTCTTTTTGCCAGGTGCTGCATTTTGGAGTAGATGTCTTTTTTCCCGAATTCTCAATTCCAGTTAAATCTCTATCTGTGTGAGTTAATACATCTTTTCTTTCATGTTCCATGTGGAAACAGTCATCAGTGACATGAGGCTTCTTTACACTGCTATTCCTTACACTGTTGCTCTTCCTTACACTGCTATACTTGTAGAACAGGTGGTCTATGCCTGCCCCCTGGATTTCTTGTCCTCTTGGTTTGGATGGCCTTCCTGGATGCCTTCTCACCCTGAGATCACAAACAGCTTCTTCAGGTCAAATTCAGTAGCTGTGTCTCAGTCTTTGTTCACCTTTATTTGCTCCTGCTCTCCGCCATCAGTTTATCTCTTTTGACTTTTCCTGCTGCTGAACTTTTGGGGTCCTTTTATGAGTTTGCTCTGTCTGGCTGCTTTTTTCTCCACCTTCCCTTGCTCAGTCGTAGATGTTTTCTGAGCCTCAGCCCTTGACTGTCCTTTCATTTTTTTCCCTCTTTCTTCCATTAGCGAGCCCTTATATCCTCTCTATAACTCTTACCTCCTGTGTCCTGATCGTGCTCGTTCTTCCTATGCTAAGACCCACTTTGCCACCCGTTGTCCTCCACTTTCATCTGAATCTCTTACTGTTGATTTAAACTCTAGTATGACTCAACTTGAACTCATCTGCCACCCCAGATATAGCTTCTAGATTCACTCGTCCCTGTTTTCTGCCCTTGGACTGTCAGTCTTCCCTGCCAGGGGAACCAGAACCCTTGGAGTTCCCACCGATTGTTTCCTCACCTCCTGGACCAGGCACTTAGGCTGGAATCTTCTTGGTGTTCTTCCTCAAATCCATTTCCCTAGCCCTTCCCCCATTTCAGGCCACTGCTCCAATTTACACTTCCCATTACCATGGCCACGGCTGCAGCCTGTTGCTTTCTCTTCTTCCCTTCTTGGCCCTTCATGGTACCATATCAACTGCCTGCAAACACAGCCTTCTTCATACTACCTTCTCATTTTATAATTATAATACCTTCCTGCTGTTTGTAGGAAAACTGTGGGAAAAGTTGCTAACCTAGCATTCAAGGCTTCCAGCATTTTGACACCAGTATTATTCTTGCAACCGTTCTTGTCTAAGTTAGTGGGTTTCAAACATCATGTGTATAAACTAAGATTTTTCACCATCCCCTTAATATACTGACGTGACGTTTATAATTAATACACCAACATTACTAACATGATTTGAAAAAGGTCAGTATAAGACCTAAAGTGTAATAAAAGTGGAAATATAAGGAAATTGATGTATAAAGTAAATAGTTGTTTTAATTTTTTTTCTTTTTGTGGCTGAACCTCTGGCACATGGAGATTCCTAGGCTAGAGGTTGAATCAGAGCTGCAGCTGCCAGTCTATACCATGGCCACAGCCACATGGGATCTGTGCCACATCAGTGAGCTTGTGGCAACACAAGATCCTTAATCCACTGAGCAAGGCCAGGGATTGCACCCGCAACCTGAAGGACACTATGTTGGTTTCTTAACCCGCTGAGCCACAGTGGGAGCTCCTGTTGTTTTAATCTTTTAATGGGTGGTTATGACCACCCCTGAAGATAAGATGAGGTTGTCTGGGCTTGCATGTACTTATAATAATTAAACTTCAATTGAAAAGAAATTACACAGTAGTCAGCTAAACATTATAGGGAATTTTCGCTGTATTCAACATTGGACCTGAAAGCTAAGAATGTATATGTAAATTTATTAATAAAATAACTGTGAATGCGGTGGCTACAGCGGCAGACCAGTTACCTGTCAGTCGTGTTGTTGACCACCCAGTGGTCAACATTAGGAGTGTTGCCACTGATGATGTGATTTTTCTGACACCATAGACAACTCTTGGTTTCATCTTAACATTTATTGCAAATTCAGTCTTCCTTTGATTTGCATAGGAGTTGCATCTGTATATATGAAGACCATGCAAATAATTCTTTATAAGCTCAGATTAGGATAAATAGGTTTTTTTCACATAAACTTCCCATTTGAAAGTTCTGTGGGAATTGCACTGTGGGACATTTAACCCCCACGCCCTCTGCTTCCTAAAGACCCTGATATTCCCCAGTGGGCAAACTAAAATGCCCCCGGATGTTTTCCAGACTATCCACATAGTAGGGTAGGGGACTTGAACCACTCTCTGAGCACCACACAAGCATACCTGCATATGTGCTTTGTGCTCACCTTTACCTGTGTCTGCCCTTCTCCCAGGACAGGTCTACACTCATCTGGTTGTTTCTCAAAATTGAATCTGTGTCTATAGCTCATGCTCTGATCCCCCATCCACTTAAAAGCATTCTTTGATAATTTAGCATCTGTATTATAGCCAGGTATGTTTATTTCTTTTGCACATGAATATTACCTCTTTTATAGTAGTAGGTATACTTCGTTGCTTTGAACATCAGATGTGCAGCTCAGACTGGCTCCAGAGTCCGTCCTTCACTCCCTTGTGTGCTTTGACACTCCTTATTTATAAAAGTCCAGGACAGAGTCAGAGTCACCGGGCAGGGCAGGGCCAGGAGTTTATCCGTGGTTACTGGCCAGCTCTGTCTATATCTCCCTCTTTTCTTTTTGTTCATGTATCAGTTTGGCAGGCTAAGTCCTCAGAATTCACTGTAGCTGAATACAATTCAAGCCTTTTTCTTGCTCATGCTACATATCTGACCTAATCGGCGAGTGGAAGCTGCTCATGGCTGTTGCTCAGAGACTCAGGTTGACAGAAACACAGTTCTGATGTGCGCCTCCACTCCCGCCACCATGTGGAAAATGGAACACGGCAAAATGTGTTGTTTTCTCAGGCTTCTGCGCAGGAGATCCAAGTCACTTCTGCTCACATCTCATTAACTAAAAATGTTGACCAAACCCCATATTTGAAGGGGGACTGCAGGATACAGTCCTATCCTGTACCTGAACTGAAAGGAGAAACATGACGTTTGTGAACAAATAAGCCTTGATGTTGAACACACTTGAGTTTCCTGTGTGTCCTCATGACCTGCCTGCACTGTCTCTGCACCCACCCCCCCTCCTCTATGCTTTACCTGACTCCACTTTTATGTTTTCAGCGATTTTTTTATTCCTCCACGGAAAAGGATATCATTTTCTTACTAATAGAGACCAAGTTATGAACCTGCTTCTTTTGGGCCACAGAGAAAGAGGAAAGGTGAGAAATGCCACACCTGAATTATAAGGGGGTGGTGGGGAGAGTAGCTGGAAACTACAGTTCATCACAATAAACTTGAGGCAGAACAGATTCAAGGCAGAGGCAAGAAAACACCGTGGATACTCTTAGGTTCCCTATTAGGTTAGACATTACTCGAGAAAAGAGACCCAGTACTATTTTTTGATATGTCATAGGCAGTGTTTAAGATAGTATCTTGCTTGAGTTGTTGCTTTATTCATTCATTCATTTATGTTATTATTCCTGTATTTTAATATTTATTACAGTACGTATCAGATACTTTTTCAGTGCCTTTATATATTTGAATTCATTAAATCCCACAAACACCCTGTGAAGTAGGCACTGTTATGAACCTGTTTAACCAGACGGGAAAGAAGAGGCTCAGAGAGGTAAAGTAACAACTTCTCAGGTACATAGTTCAGTAATTGGGGTTTGACCCTGGCAGTTCAGCCCTGTGCTCCACCACTATAATTACTTACTGAGCAGTCACTTGATGTATTTTCTTAATACTTTTTGTCTCAGATTGCACAGTATGGTATACCCCCTCATTGTTAATGCAAGTTGAAGGACAGAGAAAGGCTGTTCATTCCGTAAGATCAAGGAGAGTGTTCCTGGCAGTCATTGCAGGTAAGGAAGTCAGTGGGGTCTATATATTTCAGTCTTCTCCCTCCAATCTCCCACTGTATTAATGACCTTTATGTGTTGTCTTGATGAAATATCCATTACGTGTTCTGTCGGAAACCTCCTCTATCACTAGAGAGGAACAAATATTTTGAGAAGTGGTTTTCTCTGATCTGGAATCTCTATAGAGAAATCTTTGCCTGAGGCTATACGCCCTACTTTGTTTGCTGTCTTGTCCTGTGCCAGCCAAGATAAGGATATTTTGCTTTTCTTTGTAGTTTGAAGATATCTAGCAGCTTGTCACAACTTCCACAATCTTTGAGGAAATGAAGTCTGAATACCAAGACAGTAATTTTGCCATTATTCCAGTGGGTCGGTATTCTACTTGATACATTGTAATTTTAACAAGGAAGCTACAAGAAAAGAATTTCATACTGTGCCTCTGTAGAAAGGTTAAATAAAATAGAATGCAATTCCTAGTTGTTCTCCTGTAGCTCATTTGACAGCTAAGAAAACTCTTAAATGGGCACAAATAGATCCCTTTTTTCTCTATTTACCCGACATTAAAATTACATATTTTCGTTCTGTTTATTCCAAACAGTATAATCATTAGATTTTTGTTAGGACAGCCATTTAGTATTTCAAGATGATAGACATAAAGTTTTTTTAGTCAGGAGTTTTTAATTTAACACTGTGCTTTAAAATGTACATATACTTAATATTTAACGATTGAGTCAGCATATAGTTTTTTGGTGTGTTCTACAAAAAGCCAATATTATTCCCTAAGAGATTTGGGGCCAATTGCAAATACAACATTTAATTCATACTGTAAAGGATGGTCAGTTATTTGAAGTGTTCTGCTTGTCCAAAACCTGATTTCAAAGTAAGAAATCTAATGCAGTTTAAGCCCACAGATGTCAGTAAATGATTAATTCTGTAGTTGCAAGGACTCGAGTCCCACAGTTCTTCTGCAGAAAATCCATAGAGTTTAGACTTATATACCATTATTCTTTATCATTGAAAGCAATGTGAATTAGATACTCCAAATTCTGTCTCAGTCACATATAAAAGTAGTATGGGATTTACAACATTTAATTTGATTCTCTGAGACTCTCTAGCTTGAATTCATTTGCACAGATCCTCACCTGTGACTTGTGAATAGTGACCCATCAGAAAGCTTCGACCTAGTGACTCTCCATGCATGTGAAAACCTCAGTTACAATATTTTGTTTAAGCATGATATGCCACTTCCTATTTTCTTCCTTTCAAAGGAATTTTGAAAGGGAGAAGTACTCCTTGTATTAGTTATACAACTTGTTGGATTAAATAGGAACAAGCAGAAGGACCCTTTTTCTTCCTTCTGGACTTTGAATTCTGTGTAAAAATACGATGCCTATCAAGTACAACCATCTTGCAGTCAGAGGGGGCTTAGCCCATTTACTGAGGCTGTTGGGAGGGAAAGGATGGGAAGAACCAGAGTTCTTTCCCTTTTTTTTTTAATTCTCTTTATGGCTGCACCTTCAGCATATGGGAGTTCCTGGGGCCAGGGTTTGAATGAGAGGTGCAGCTGCAGGCCTACACCACTGCCACAGCAATGCCAGATCCAAGCCACATCTGCAGCCTACATCACAGCTTGTGGCAATATGAGATCTTTAACCCACTGAGCAGGGTCAGGGACTGAACCTGCATCCTCACGGACACCCTGTTGAGTTCTTAACCCACTGAGCTATAATGGGAACTCCAGAACAAGAGTTCTTAATGATGGGGTTGAAATCCTGCCTCTACCCCTTATCCATATACTGTCTTTAAGCCTGGTGTTTATCTATGCCTCAGTTTCCTTAAGTTTCAAATGGACTTAATAAAAATATTTAATAAGAATGTTGTAGGGAGCGTATACAATAATACATATAGAGTACATTGTAAATACAGTGCTATAGTTCATATCTTTTGAGAAACAAGATTATAATAATGACATGTTATCTTCTTAAATATTGTCTCATTTGGATATCAATAGCTGTATAAGGTGCTGTATTTTATTATATAAAATAAAATACTTTTCTATATTATATATAATAATCATATATTACAATTATATTACATATAGTTGCCCAGCCTGGAGACATGTTTGAGGTAGGTTTTAACAACAGAATCAGTTATACTAGCTTTGCTGTGATTACTATTATCAGTATATGACTCTCCTATATTGTGCCAGAATATTTATGTAGGTAATAAGTAGGTAGTGTTAGCCCCATGTTTCAAGTGAAAAGCTGAGGCTTTGAAAAGGGTAAGTATCTTGATAAAAAAGTTACAAGGGTTTTGGGCTAAGAACCAGGTCAAGAGCCAGGACTAGAAGTTATGACTGTCTGCAAAAATTTAATTAATTAGATCGACTGTCATTAATTATCTCTTATTGCACTCTAAACCAAGGGTAAACATGAAAAGTAAGCAGTAACAATAGACAAAGCATTTTTTTTTTTGCTTCAAACGTGTAATTTTCTTTAACAGATTTTTCTTTCATTTTAAAACATTGAAGTATAATTAATATACAACTGGAGTTCCTATTGTGGCTTAGGGCACTAAGGACTCAATATTATCTTTGTGAAGATTCAGGTTAGATACCTGACCTTGCTCAGTGGGTTAAGGATCCAGCAGAGCCTCAAGCTGCATGCCTTGTAGATCACAGATGTAGGTCACCATCTCAGATGCAGTGTTGCTCTTATTCAGCCCCTAGACTGGGAACTTCGATATGCTTCAGGTATGGCATATAAAGAAAAAAAATTAATATATAACTAAGTGCACAGGTCTTATATGTTCCATTTAATGCATTTTTTCAATTGATTATATGAGGTAGTCACAAATGGGCGCCCACAACGAGATGTAGAATGTTTGCATTGCCCAGCAATTTCCTTCATGGCCTTTTCTAGTCAATCCCAACCTTCTTGCCCCTAAAGCAGCCACTTCTAATCCCTACCAGAATCGAGTTTTACCTGTCCTTAGACTTCATATATCTGGTAATATAATGTATGTATTCTTTGTAGTCTGGCCCTTTCCTCAACATCATGTCTTTCAGAATTTTTGCAGGTAACATTGCATTTTCCAGCTTTTTTTTTTTTTTTAATTGCTAAGAAGTCTTCTTTTACTAGAGGAATATACCACGAACCATTTATTCATTCGTCTCCTGATAGACATTTGGTTTATTTTCCACTCTTGGGCTATTACTATTCTGTTTTCTTAGATTGTCTGTTTGTCTTTTGGGCTCCCATTATATACAGGACCAAGCTGTGGGCCTAAGTTGTTTACATCTTCCGTGTGACCCAGAGTCCATACTCTGAACCACCTCCTTTACCTACCTCTCGCATGCCAAGCCATTACTTCCTCTGCCCTAGATCAGTCCAGAACCAGGGACCAGACAACTGGGGACAGTCCCCTGGCCCCAGAGCCCTTTCGGATTATTCACACCAGCCAGTCCTAAGCTATAGATACAACCCTGCCTTGCCTGTTCCCCACTAAAGGCTGTGGTGTATGCCTTCCACTCCCTCCTGCTTCTGCTTCCTCTCCAAAACTGGCGCTTTCCCACATGGCACTGTGTGATGTGACACGCCCCCTTCTTTGGAGAAATGTAAGCAGTAAATCTTTCAGTGGCATTACCCTCTCTGTGTTGTCACTCAGTCGCCTCTGTAATTTAAATCCCACAGATAAAATGAGATATTTACAAATATGGATTATATAAACATTCGTGTACCATTCATTTTGTGGACGGGCATTTATTTCTCTGAGTTAAACATTTAAGAGTCATAGGGTCTCTGTTTCTCTCTCTGTCTGTCTCTCTGTCTGTCTCTCTCTCTCTCTCTCTCTCTCTCTCTCTCTCTCTCTCTCTCTCACACACACACACACACACACACACACACACACACAGTAGTTCTCTAATGTGATTGTACCATTTTTCATTCCCACCAGGCAACATTTGAAGGTTCCCACTACAGTTCTTGTTTGAGGATATCTGCCAACGTTTGTCAGTCTTTTTTTTTTTTTTTAATTTTAAACATTCTAGTAAATGAGAAAGCACATAGTACTGTGGTTTTCAATTTGCATGACTAATGCTGTTAAGCATCTTTTGATATGCTAATTTATAATTTTCTGTATCTTCTAGGGAGGGTTTGTTCAAGTTTATTGCCCATTTTTACAGGGCTTTTTATCTTTCCATGAATTACTTGCATAATCAGCATATAAGGGCCCTGCTAATATTTTTCCTAGACTGACATCTATTAATTTTTTTATTTTTTAAATTTATTTTTATTTTTTTATTTTTTTTAGGGCCACACTGTGGCATAGGGAAGTTCCCAGGCTAGGCGTCAAATCAGGTGCTGCAGCTGCCCACCCACGCTGCAGTCACAGCTGCCAGGTATGAGCCATGTCTGTGACCTACACCACAGCTCATGGCAACACCGTATCCTTAACCCACTGAGCGAGGCCAGGGATCGAACCCTCGTCCTTATGGATACTAGTCGCGTTTCCTTACTGCTGACCCACGACGGTAACTCCCTAATTTTTAAAATGATATTTTTGATGTGAAATTTTCAATTTTGAAGTAATCCAGTTTACAGTATTTTAAAGTCCATGTTTTGTGTATTCTGCCCATGGTCACAAAAGTATTCTTCTTTCTATATGATCTTGAGGAAGCTTTGTGGTTTGCTGGTTCACGTTTAGATCTATGAGCCATATCAATTAAGTGTTTATTGGTAGAGTGACATAGATATTGAGAATTCTTTAATGTGTAGTTATCCAATTTTGCAGGAACATTTATTACAAGCAATATCCCCCCCGCCATGAGCTGTTTTGGTGCCTTGGTTTAAAAACAGTAAACGAAAACATTGACCTAGTATTTGAGGTCTGTTTCTGAACTCTGTCTTCTCTTCCATTGATCTGTTTGTCTAGCCAGATTCAACAGTCTTAATTGTTGTACGTTGAAATTAGTGTCTTTTAAAATTGTTCTTCTTTCAAAAACGTTGTGGCTTTTCTCGATCCTTTGGAGTTCCATGCGAATTTTAGTCATCTTGTCTATTTCTTCTTCAAAAGGACCTTTTGTAATTTTGAAAAGAATTGCATTGAATCTATAATGCAATTTAGAATGAATGGACCTCAACAATATTGAGTATTTAAATCAATGAGCATTGCATATCCTTTTATTTAGATCACCTTTAATTTAACTTAGCAATATTTCTATTTTCCAAAGTAGAACTATTGCATGTACTTGTTAGATTTTTTTCCTGGTCATTTGATGTTTTTACATGCTATTTTAAGTCAAATTTTAAGCTTTCATTTTCCAGTTTGTCATTTTAATGTTTGGCAGTGCAGTTGTTTTGAGTGTATTGGCCTTAAATTCTGCAACATAGCTAAATAATACTACAATCCAAGTAGTTGTGTATGGTGTTTTTTTTTTTTAATATTTTTGGGGTTTTTCTAATACACAAGCATACCTTCTGTGAATAATGAGATTTACATTTTTTTCCATCTCAGTGCCTTTTATTTTCTATTTTCTTTGTTGTTTTATTACACTGTCTAGGACCTCCAGTACAATAGTGAATATCAGTGGTGTCCATGCCTACTCCCCGATAGTACTAGGAACAGTTTAATTTTTACCATTAAGAAAGATGTTAGCTATAGTTTCTGTTTTTTTGGTGGGTTTTTTTTTTTTTTTTTTTTTTTTTTTTTTTTTTTTTTTTTTTTTTTTTTTTTTTGGTTGATATTCCTTAGCATATTGAGGAAGTTCCGTCTGTATTCCTACTTTTTTGAGAGTTTTGTCATGAAGGTCTTGACTTTTGTTATTGTGTTTTCTTCATCTATTGAGAATGATTATATTTCTTTGTCTTTTATTTGGTTTCCATGACATGTTACATGATTGGTATTTTGAATGTTAAACCAATTTCATATTTTGGGATAAACCACAGTTTTCTTTTATTATCTGTTACTTTTAAAATATATTAATGCGTTTGACTTGCCTCTTTCTGTCTTTCTTTCTTTCTGTCTTTCTTTCTTTCTTTCTTTCTTTCTTTCTTATGGCCACACCCATGGCATATGGAGGTTCCCAGGATAGGAGTCGGATTGGAGCTATAGCTCCTGGCCTATTTCGCAGCCGTAGCAACACTAGATCTGAGCCACATCTGCGACCTGCACCACAGCTCATGGCAACGCCAGATCCTTAACCCACTGAGCAAGGCCAGGGTTTGAACCTGCATCCTCGTGGATGCTAATCAGATTCGTTTCTGCTGAGCCACAGTGAGAACTCCCTAGACTTTCTAATATTTTTAAGAGTTTTTGCATTTTTTTAGGATTTTTAAGGGATTTTTCTCATGAGAAAATATTGGTCTGTAATTTCTTATAATATTTGTCAGATATTTTTAACATCATGATAATGCTGCCTCACTAAATGAGTTAGAAAGTACTCCTTCTTCTCCGATGTTCTGAAACATTTTATGTAAAATAAGTATCAGTGAAGTTATCTGGCCTGAAGCTTATTTTATGGGAAGGGTTTTGATTTCTAGCTCAATTTCTTTTGTAGATTTGGGGTGACTTTGATTTCCTGCTTCACCTTGCATTGCTTGTGGTTATTTTTGTTTTTGATGCATTGTATCCTTTTCATCAAATGTTATGAATTTATGGCAAGAAGTTGTTTATCTTCCCATATTATCATTTTAATGTTTGCATAATTAATGAATGCTGTTCTTTTCATGTCTGGATGTTGAATTTTGTGTTTTTTCTCTTTTTTTTTCCCTGTTCAGAATTGCTAGTGATTTATCAAGTTTATTAATATATTCAAAGAAACTATTTGTTGATTTTCCCTGTTGTTTGTCCTTTAACATTTCATTGTTTATTCTTTTTTAAAAATATTTTCTTTGTTACATTTATTTTGAACTTTAATAGCTCCTCTTTTTGCTTCTTACAGTAGAATCTCAGATCATTAATTTTAAACTTTTCTTTTCTATTAAAACTTAAAATTATAAACTTGTAAGAACTCTATTCTCCACAGTGAGAAACTTTGATGAATTGGTTTTCATTTTTTATTTCAAAATATTTTCTATTTATATTTAATTTCTTCTTTAATTTGTGGTTTATTAAAAGTATATTGTTTTTTCTTATATTTGTAGATTTATCAATTTGCCCTTTGTTGTTCATTTCTAATGTAATACTTTTACTGTCAGAGAAGATACTATTTATTATTTGAATCATTTGATGTTTTCAAGCCTTAGCATCTGGTTTGTCTTCCATAAATGTTCCAAATGGTCTTGAAAAGAATGTGTTTTCTCTTGTAGTTATATTGATATACACATGTGGTTAGATAAAATGAGCTGATTCTATTTTTCAGACTTTCTGTGTCTCTGTTGAAGTTTTTGGGGGGGAGTGAATTCCTCTGGGATGGGGTCTATGTTCTATAATTGAGAAAGTGTATTTAAAATTTTCAACTATTGTAGATTTTCCTGTTTCTCTCTTTGATTTGTCAGTTTGTACTTTTTGTATTTTGAGTTTGCATGGTAATATTTTTCCTTTTGACCTATTTACTTTCAATCTGTCTGTTATCTGTATTTAAAGTATATTTCTTGTAAAGAGGATATAGTTGCTTCTTTTTTATGCAGTTCCATAGTCTCTGCCTCTTAATTTCAGTGAGTAGTTTGTTTACATTTAATGTAGCTGTTGATGTGTTTGGGTACAAGTGTCACGTATTGCTAAACAGGAGTTCACCCTTGACTCCTGTTGATGTTGTTTGGGTACAAGTGTCACATATTGCTAAACGGGAGTTCACTCTTGACTCCTGTTGAGGAAGGGGACAAATTAAATTTATTTACTTATTTAATTTTTTTACTTCATTGGGATAAAATCAAACATGGGATTTTTTAAATTAAAGCTGGGTAAAACTTTTTAAACTAAGTAAAATTTTTACAGCTAATGATTAAAACTGTAATTTTTGTCTCCTCCACTAAGTCCATTCCAGAACACATGGTAATTGCAGTAAGTCATGAGGCCCTTTATGTCACTTTAACCTTTCTGGAACATGGCACTTTAGCCAGCTATGAGTTGTTAATGATTTCTGATTTCTTGATGGAGTACTCTGAGGGTTAATGAATATGCTTATAAATGAATTTGCACATGTCCATATTCCACTCTATGGAAAAACAGTTCTTACATTTAACCCTAGATGCCCTGGCAGTATTCCACAGAATGTGATTTCACTAACTCACTGCACTAAAGGAAGCAGTGCATTGCATGAGAATCTCCTTAAGTTGTGTGTTATTTATATTTTTTTTTTACATGAATTTCCAATGAATGGAGAAACCTTTGACTGTGGCATGTGGTAATGTGTTACTGGATGTTATTTTATTTATGTACTCTTTTTATAGCTTCAACTTTTTTTTTTTTTTTTTTGTCTTTTTAGGGCCACACCCACAGCATTTGGAAGTTCCCAGGCTAGGGGGTCAAGTTGGAGATGCAGCTGCTGGCCTGTGCTGCAGCCAGAGCAAACCAGATCCAAGCCACATCTGCAGCCTACACCACAGCTCACAGCAATGCTGGATTCTTGACCTGAGGCCAGGGATTGAACCTGCATCCTCATGGATACTAGTCAGGTTAATTACTGCTGAGCCACGAGGGGAATGCCTAATTTCAACCTTTTCTTTTACATTTTATAATGAGAGTCTGGTTACAAGTTGTTTAATATTCCACCTCTGTTGATAACTTGTTTAACAAAAATGGGAATTTTAGGTTTACAATCATTTAGCTTTCATTAAGTTTACAGTCACTTAGACTTTCTTCAATAGCGAGTTAATAAATAGCATTAATTTTAAGTAAGTTGGTATTTTCAGTGTTTAATTTGCAGATTGGTAATGACTTGTCAGAAATTTATTGTAATGGAAATATGGAACATTTAAAATAAATGTATCTCTTTAAAATTTAAAATGAAACTTCCATCAGTTAGACATTCATTAGTTCATTCAACAAATTATGTGTAGAATGCTTGCCTTGTGCCATGCGCATTTCAAGATTCTGCAAACTGCATATGTATCAGTAACATAATATTAAAATTTCTAATTATAGGTTTCTGTCCATCACTGGTTCAGGAGAAACCTTTTGGCTAAAATTAAAGCTTCTATGTGACCTAAGTCTTTAGCTTTTGCCAATGTTAAAATGATTATCCTTTGAAATACTCAACCTTCTTTCGTTTTAAAGAAAGGTGATAGGTTGCAAATGCTACTAATCAGGAATGGAAATGATTTTCTTTTTTGTGTGAGTGAGAACATATGGATGTTACTGGGAAGGAGTGATCATGAATAATTTAGAATAACTTGAGATCTTGTGTGGTAGTAAAAATGAAATATGCATTGGTTAAATGAGAGAACTATGCTATTTGGATTTGAGGTCATTTCAGTAACATACACGTACTATAATTCCTTTTTTTTTTTTGTTCCTCCACTCTTGAAAATGTATAATAGAATAAGTAATGCTGTGAAGCCAATTGAGGAATGAAGCCAGATGCATTTTAATGCAATCACTTGGGAAGTTTGAGCAGTTAGAAATCACAACTTCCAAGAAAGAAACTGCTGATATCACTTGGATTAATGATCTGTTTTAGTGAAGTACCTCTTCATTTTTATAGTGCATGGAAGCATTGATGCTCATTTGATATTAGTTTATCCATTCATCTAAAACATCTTTGGCACGGTTCTCAACATGGTGTTTCTCCTGACTTTAGGTCAGAGGACTTGATTTTGTCTTCTGGGTATCATAACTGAATCCTTCTCCAGGGAGAGAGGCGTGTGTTTTGTTTTGCTTCCTGAATGAAGTGTGGACAGAGTAAAGTCCAGGGGAGGTGTTTATTTACTTTACTCTCAGATACAGTAGGAAGACTCTGCTTACAAATTCATGGCTGCTTCTCCTTAGAAAGCCAAGTATGGTTACTAAGATCCAGTGGTTAATCTGGGATGTAAAATCAGCTGGAAAGTGGGAGTTTGAGGAGAAAATAAACACTGTACATTTGCTGTAGAGAAGTAAGATTTCAGGCCTTTGAATGTTTTTTTAAAAAACATTTGCTTGTTTTAAAAAAAGGTAGGTAGGAATATTTTTTTTTCCTAAATAGGAAAAAAAAAAAATTAATCATCAGGGTGTGTTCCCCTAACTTAATTTTTTACTTAGTGTAAATTTAAAATGGTATCAGAAACAGAGAAACTTTTTAAAAGTATAGATACAATTTAAGGGCATTTTTAACAGAATAATGCACAATCACTCCAATTTTTATCTCAGCCATAGAAAGAACTTCTTTCCTGGTTTACATATAAATGATTAATGTAATTTCAGTTTTCATCGATTTATGAAATTGTTTCCTCCTTGCTTATGGTTTGAGTTAAGGATTATTTTTTTCCTGCACTCAAGAAATTGTGTGTAGTCTCATCAGGTTTTGGGAATGAATCTCTGTCTCATCAGGTTTTGGGAATGAATCTCCTCCCTGTTCCATTTTAACTTGACATATCATATATAGTATTGAATTTTTGTTTCTTTTTTAAATGGGAAGAAAGAGGCTAGGGAGATTAGCTCTCCAACTTCTTTCACATTATTGATGAAAATATGGGAAATTTATTTGATATGCTTGAGTCAGAGACCAGTATTTGTTTTCACATAACTGCATGGCTGGGTCATTTCTGAAAATGTAAATCTATTTGATGTTGCTACTATATTCCTTTACCCTGTCTCCCAGGAAAAAAATTCTGACCCTGAATATGGGCGAAGGAAAAAAGAAGAGGAGAGAGGAAAGGAGAGGAGAGAGGGCCCTGCATTGAAAATGGGCAGAAGAAGGAAGCTTGACATTAGAAGGAGGTGGGGTTTGGGGTGCTGGAAGGAGCAGTGCCTGTGGCCATCTCTCTACAGGAGGTAGAATCTTCCTGGGGAGGGGGCAGGGGTAGGAATAGCAGACCTAGGGGGGTCAAGCACTGGGTACTGGGATGGCCAACCTAGGAACAGTTTACCCACCCAGGCTTGGTTCTGAAAAAAGTAAAGGTGCTGGGTTCCCAAGAACCCTGTGGGCTGGAATAGTGGGTGTCTCTATAGTGGGCCGAGAAGTCTCTCAGAAAGATTTCACATGGATTAAGACTGAGACACTGAAAATGAAAGAGATTGAGGGGAGACTAGCCAGACATTGAGATAAGCCCCCCACCCCCAATCAAGGAACCACAAAAGATCTGGCTGTACAGTTTGAATGAGTGCGTGCGTGCGTGTGTGTGTGTGTGTGTGTGTGTGTGTGTGTGTGTGTATTTTGTGGCAGAGACCTAAGGAACACTGAGTCACCATTGCATCTTAAAAATTAATCAATTTATTTTCTATTTTTCTTTTTAGACTTGCACCCGTGGCATAGGGAAGTTCCCAGACTAGGGGTCAAATTAGAGCTGCAGCTGCCAGCCTGTGTCATGGCCACAGCAACACTGGATCTGAGCCGCATCTGCAACCCGTGATGCAGCTTGCTGGATCCTTAACCCACTGAACAAGGCCAGGTATCAAACCTATATCCTCACGGATACTAGTTAGAACCCGTGAGCCGAACTGGAAACTCCTCTTTACTTTTAACAGGTAGAAAATTCTTCTGAAGAAGATGTGTTTTTCCATCACAACGAGCATTATTCTCTTTGATATCTGATGCACAATTTTAAAAAATTTTAAGTACAGGGAGGTAATGTAGATCCTTCAGGAAATGTCTGGTATAAGCTGATTTTTCCAAGAATCTTACCAAACTAGGGTAATTCAGTTTGGTAACATCTGACTTTAAAGGTGATTGGTGCCACTGAAATGATTGAAAACATAAGTATGACACTGGGAGAAAGAAAAAGGTTGTTAGAAGAAAATAACAAGAATTCTATGGGCAAATCTTTAAGTTTGAAAGCAAACCTAAATGACTTTAGTTTAGTCACAGTGAATCATAGCCAGAAGTCAAAAAAAGTTCAATTTAAATTTTTAAAAATGTTTTAGTAGTATTTTTCCTTGAAATATAAATAACACACCATTTAATTCACTATTTTAAAATGTACAGTTCAGTGGGTTTTAGTATGTTCAAAAGATTGTGCAACTGTTACTACTAATTCCAGAAAAACTTAATCACCTTGAGAGAACTCTGTACCCATTAGCAGTCACCTCCCATTCTCTCCTCCTTCCAGTCTCTACCAGTGACTAAGCTACTTTCCATCTTTATGGATTTCCCTATTCTGGAAGGTCCATATAAATGGAATCATATAATAAGTGGCCTTTTGTGTCTGACCTCTGTACTTAATATAATGTTTTCAAGGTCTGCCCTTGTTTTAGCATGTATCAATGCTTTATTTTTTATGGCTGAATAGCATTCATTCCGTTTTATGAATGGAGTTCTGATAGTCATTTTTCTGATTCTTTATGATTTTCTGTGTTTAATTTCTTGACCTCTGAAAATTCTAACCATTTTTTAGAAAAGCAAAAATTGACCTAATGCTTTTATGTATGTCATGTGTATCTAAACCATTCGATTTTCAACAATCCATGTGATGTGGCAAATAACGTATTTTTTAATTAAGACAAAATACTTCATTCTCATTTAATGTAGATAGGAATATTGTTACTATTTGACAGATGAGGAAAACCAAGGCACAGAGAAGTTAAATAACTTTCCCAAGGTCACATATCTAATAAGTAGCCACACCGAGATAGGACATTGATGATCAGACTTCAGAGCCCAGGCTCCTAACAACTGTGCTATTCAAATAGGTAAAAGGAGGAAACAAAGTGTTTCCTAGAGGACTCAGTAGTGATAGTTGGTTTATCTTTTCACTTGTTTTTGTATCATCAAATTTTGATATATACGTGTGTGTGTGTATTAGAGCTATTTCTGTATCAACTTAGATTATGTATAAATCTATACTTTTTCAAAATGGAAAAATGTTCTCTTGGCTTATGGGCTTTTCGTGCCATTTAATGGCAAATCTTGAATAATGATAATAATACCTTCTATGTATTGATCATCTACAAAGTCCTAGGCACCTTTGAAATAATGTACATATTTATGTATATAAATTTAATTCTCACATCTACCCTTTGAGTTATGCTTTATAGTGCTGAAACACAGCTTACGAATTGCTTAAAAATATTAGCTTAGCTAAAACTTAGTCTTAGCTAAGAGTCTTGGTAGGAGACTGGCTAAAGTTTCCACAGATCACAAATGGCATGTCCTAGACTTTGTCCCAGGCTGTGTGTTCCAGGATGCCTCTGTTGAACTTTATCATGTCTTGCTTTGGTTGAGCATTTTTCTGTGTTGTACAAGGTATTTCTGTACCACTGCCTTTAAGAGGAGCATAATATTCCAGAGGTGGGCATACCATCATGTATTAATCAGTCTCTCATTGTTGGATATTTAGGTTAGGTATGATTTTAATGTGTCCTGAACCTTTGACAATAGTTTTATGTATACATAGACCACGACTCCTAGATTTTCATATGGTTTGACTTAGGTATTGACTGCTCTAAACTTTCATTCCTACAGGAACTTATCTTCCATGGTCAGAATACTGGTGGTGATTGCACCTTATCGTATACATTCGGAAATATAAATACAGATGATAATGCATTGAGCTTACTCAGTGGCAGCTGGTGTTTTGGAGCCGCTGCTTATGAAGGCTTGCACAATTAAAGTGTCTTTCCTTTCCTTAACCTGCCCCATCTTATGCCACTCTCAGATGTAGTCTGCTGTGCCAATCTCTTTATTTCCCTCTTCTGGGACTTGAGGTGTCCTTGGGATTGGGTAGGTCCTTCATTCTTCACTGAGTCCTGTTGACCGCTTTTGTTGGTTTGGGTATAAGGCATTCAGCACTGGGCTTCAGGCATTCATGTGCTCTTTCCACTTGCATGAAATGAACTGGCTGTGAAGATAACAAAGGGACTTACATTCTCTTCAGCCCATCTAGCCACTAACTGTATCCAAGGTGGTGATTTAAAGATGGCACTTGAAGTCCCTGTAGGCACTCACATAGAACTATGAAAGGTAGATGAATTCCCCATTTTCTGGTGACAGGTATCCTCACATGTCTGCAAGCAGGCACCTCATGCCCTGGGCTTCCCCTGGCTTCTTGTAAAAGTTTTCCGTTCTTACCAGGTTGACTGCCACAAAGTGCGAACAAAAGAGAGGTCAGTTATTGTTATTTGAGAAGATGGGATTTTATAAACAAATATTTACACAAGTGATTAATAAATCCTTTAATAAAGTCCAAATGTTATAGGGAAGATTCTCCACTATTCTAGAGAGAGCCAAATTTAAGAGTTTCATTTGTGTGTTATGGGCCCTTTTTATATGCATGCATGCACACACACACACACACACACACACAGAAAGTGTCATATGTTGTTTTATAAGAATAATAGCATATCATTTTGCATCATTTTATCACTTAACATTATATTGTATTGAAAGTAGATCAAACTTTCTTTTATCCCACAGTGCAGCCTATTATAGTTCAGCTATTCTGCTTTCTGATAAATATTTATACTGGTCCCAGATTTTTGTTATTACAGACAGATCTGCAGTGAATATCATGGGCTATGCCTCTTTCTCAAATGTGGGAAGACTTCTTTTACATTAGGTACAATTAATTGTTGGTTTCATAGTAAGCATATCATGCAAAGCTAAGTTCATTTAAAATTTTGGTGATCTCGAGTAGCCTTCCAAAATGGCAGTACTCCTTTCATTCCCTGAAACAGTACAGGAGGGTTCTCGTTTGTTTACTTTCTACCAATGTTTGATTTTATTGGGTTTTAAAATGTTAAACCTGGTGGATGAAAAGTGGCATTTTCTTTTAACTTCCCCATCCTTAGAGACCTAGGGAACCAAAATGCATTATATACATAAGAAGGTGACCTTTGGGTGCAGCGTTTCTTAGTGAGGAAAGTAGAAAAGCAAGGCAGCCTTCTTTATTTAGGAGTAACTCAGAAACACTGAGGAAGTTGACAAGAAGATTTGCAAAGGCTTGGAGCCCATAGCAGGTGCAGGACAAATGGTGGGGTAGTTAAAACAGAGGTCACTATATGACCCAAAGCCACTCATAAGACATTTAACATCACACCTTAAGTGACAGCTGTGAAAAACTGTGAAGCCAGAAAGCAAAAAGGTGAACTTGGGCAAATAATAGCTGAACAGGAAAAAAAATGGCAATATATGGTAACACGTGATTCATAACTGGTGTTAGTCAAAGAGAGACCTCAGGTTCTGTAAGTTTTGTTGCCTAGTTTCTGACTGTAAAATGATGGTTTCTAATGTATGTTATCTAAAGAAATGACAGGATTATTTTGACGTAAACCATCAGTAAGTATATTAATCCTATGTTTCCTGTTGTTATAGGTTTTGTTTTTGTTTTTGTTTTTGCTTTTTAGGGCCACATTTGCGACATATGGAGGTTCCCAGGCTAGGAGGTGAATCGGAGCTGTAGCCACTGGTCTGTGCCACAGCCACAGCAACATCAGATCCAAGCTGCATCTGCGACCCACACCCCAGCTCACAGCAACGCCGGATCCTTAACCCACTGAGCGAGGCCAGGGATTGAACCTGCAACCTCGTGGTTCCCAGTTGGATTCATTTCTGCTGAGCCATGACGGGAACTCCTATTGTTGTAGGTTTTTAATATGTCTGAATAGTAGCTACCAGTTTGTGAATATAAGCACTTTGCTAAGCACTTTTCATATATTAAGACATTTGAGCCTCATAATGACCCTATGAATTCAGGCAATAAAATAGTTATCATGTTATAGCTGAGGGAGCTAAAATCTTGAGAAGTTAAGTGGCTTGTCCAGGGTGACATAATAATGAAAGGCCAGTTGTAGGTCTGAACCACTAAGCTAATCACTGTCTTCTTAAGTGCCCAGGCCAACTATATTTTAATCTGGGAGTGTGGTATTGGAGAGGGAGAAAGCAAGCACCCCCAGGTGATTTAAATCTTCCCAGATCTAATGTTCAGTCCAGGGTGAGAGCCGCTGATAACAGATGTTGTTGATGATAGGTACACCATCAAAAATACAGTGAGGTTTATTATGTGCCAGAGACCAAATTAAGCACTTTAGATGTATTAAATCGCTTTCAAGTTGCTTTTGCTTCGATCCACAATATGAAGTACATTTTATATCATAACCAAGACAAATATACAGATGTATGTAATTCAGAAATTATACTTTCATGTAAAAGCACTTATCCATGCAGATGTGACACATTGTGATGTTTCTGTTCTATTGTGTTCTATATTTTATTATCTTAGAAATGCCTTAAATTCAAATATGAATAAATGACCCATTATCATAAACTGAAGGAAAGTGTTTGGTCTAAAAGTTAAATCCATTTCAGAAGTTAAATAGCAAACCCATTCAAATTCATATAAATTAAAGTCTACCATCAAATTCCTTGTCTTTCGGTTACAATTTCAAAATCTTAAGTAACAGCAGAGCCCCACATCCAGTCCCTCCAATTTATTCTGAGAGATGCCTCAGAAAATTGGTGATCCTTGAACCCCTGTAGTCTGAGGAAGGAAGACCTCAGAAATTGAGGCCAAGACTCTGATGCCTTTTGCTTTTAAAGAGTCAAAGAGTTAATGTGACACACAAGATTATCACACAACATTGCCTCCACTACAATATAATCTGAGTTTAAAAAAAAAGAAGCCCGACTCTGTCTCTAGAGAATGATCGCAGGCAGCATTATGTTTGCAGAACCTGGCATTTAATGTCCTCAGAGACCCAGTGCTCCAAGGCCAAGAAGAACTGTTGGAGGGTATCTTGATTTCAGCTTCACTTGCCAAGTCCTCCCCATGAACAGAAACTGTTTCTTTTTATATGAAGTTTAAGTTGACACTGTAGAAAAGTCCACCTTTGCTCACTTTTTCTGAGAGTGTTATTTTAGATGTTACTTTCCTTTGCAAAGTGTAGTAAGCAGCGTTGTAAGGTGGTCCCCAAGACTCCTGAGCCTCTGGTGTACCTGTCCTGCATAATCTAATGGAATATGGGTGGAACTCTGTGAGTATAATGATATATGCTGATACGGGTACCTCATCTGACAAAAGATTATGCAGGCGGGTCTCACCTAATCGGGTCAGCTCCCTAAAGCAGAGCATTTCTCCAGTTGGTTGCAGAGGGAGAGACTGGACACATGACTTCCTTTGGCTTAGAAGGAAGCCAACATCCATGTTGTGGGCTATTTTGGGTTCTTCCGTGGCAAGGACTTGAGTTCAAACTCTGGGAGCTGAGCTGGTCCCTGGTCCACAGCTCATGAGATCGTGTGGACAGGCTCCTCCAACTTCAAGGCACTGAGTCCTGCCAGCAGCGTGAATCAAGTGGAAGAAGCCCCCTAGTCTCAGGTGAGGTCCCACCCCCAGCTTGATGTCAGCCTGATGATACCCTGAGCAGATGCAGCTGAAAAAATGTCCAGACTCCTGAACCGCAGAAGCAGTGAGAGCATAAATGTGTGTGGTCTTAACCAGAAAATGTGTGGGACTTGGTTGTGTAGCCACAAAAATGAATATGCAGAGTTAAACAGGTTTCAGTGATGGTAGCTCTCAGTAGTAGGTCTCTGTATTTTATGCAGTAGATGCATCTTCATTTTGACTCTGTCCAGCCCTGAGTCGAGCATGGGCTTTATTTCCTGGTTCAGCATTGTTCTTGATCCCAGGCGTTTTCAATTCCACACCCCAGTGTCTCTTGGGGAAAGTTTCTCCTGTGTCTTCTCCTGTGTTTTAGCTACAGACTCACTCCTACATGATCCTTGGCCTGGAGGCTGTTGTTGATGCTGCTGAGCTTCCTCAGGCTTCTAGATAACTTAAGACCAGTGCTTCTGTTTTAAGGCTCATTTGAATTAAATTAATTTTTCCATTCTGTTCCCTCAGGGACCAGACCTTCCTCCCTTATTCATCCATGTCTCAGTGCATACTTTAAAGTCACTCCATGACTCATGAGCTTTCCTTTCTACACTCTTTGGACAAGCAGAAGGGCTTCTATATAAATCTTATCACACTTCCCTACTTTTAGCACAGAACACAGAATGACTTCTAGGGTTCTTGACTTCTCGTTGCTGACCTAGGCCTGGAGGTCCGGTTCTGTGTGGCAAGTATAGAAATGCTGTCAAAAGATAACAAAAATTAGAGTTCCCATTGTGGTGCAGGGGAGGTGAATCCAAATAGTATCCCTGAGGATGTGGGTTTGATCTCTGGGCTCACTCAGTGGGTCAGGGATCTGGTGTTCCCATGAGCTATGGTGTAGGTCACAGACACAGCTTGGATCCCGAGTTGCTGTGGCTGTGGCACAGGCTGGCAGCTGCATCTACGATTAGACCCCTAGCCTGTGAAATTTCATATGCCACGGGTTTGGCTGTAAAAAACAAAAACAAACAAACAAACAAAACAAGACAAAAAACTAAACTGAAAACAAAAAAAGCAAGAACCGGCATGCCTCCCAGTAACTCCCAAAGCCTGCAAATGCTTGTTTTCCTCTGCAGTAAAATCGTTTCCTCAGCCCTGCCTGCCTAGAAATAGTGGTGTCTCCTTATTCAACTGCAAGAGCAGGCACTTGAAGCTTGAAGCTACTCACCTGACCCGGTTGGTGACAGTCCTGCCTGCCCCCTCAGGGCTGTGTGGCTCGGGCTGCCCTGCCTCTGTGGCAAGAGCTCCTTCCTTGGGGGCAGAGCTCAGTGTTTCTCTCTGAGGTTAGAGCCCCCCACCCTGAGGACATGTGCGCTAGTCGGGAAGTAAGGAGCAGGGAGTGAAGAGGGGACGAGGCCGTGCAGTAGCAGACGCAGGCCAAGTCCTGGCTGATCCTCATGCTCCACTTGGAATATAAATTAACCCCCCAAATCTTCCCATTTTAATGGCTTTCATCCTCCCGTACCTTGAGCCACCGGTCTTGGGTCACATTGAGGGACCTGATTCCAAGGCATTTTCTGTCCTATGCTTGTAAAGGTGATATATCTCCTATAATGCGAGGATAGGCCTTCTGTGGGGGTTACAGGTAACAGGTATGAATTTTAGACACAGAGCCTACAGAAACCGGGGAGTAGGCACACAGGACCTATCAAATGGATTCAAATGGATCTTGGTAGAATACCAGCAATAACTGCTAACTCCTCCAAGTTCAAGATACCGTAGGTCCCAAGCTTGAATCCTTTTTCTCAGGGCCTGGCTGTTTATCCCTCTTGGCCTCATACAAGGTTAATCCAACCATTAACATTTATTTGTCTTGTCCATACGCTTAAGTCTAAGACTCAGCCATCAACATGTATTTTCTTTGCGCACAGACTAAAATCCAAGAGTAGAAGCCACAGGTCTTAGTGACATGAGAGGACCCTTTGGCTCACCAGCTTTGACACTTAGATGCATATTTCATAGTGCCTCGAGATGGCTCGCTAAAGGCTGAAGCCTTTGAAAGGGCCCCCAATAAATAGAATCCCTTTGCCCACTTCTATTCTGAAACAGTGGACAACAAAGCAAAGAAGAGGCTATGGAAGCCAAATTATTAACTTTGTTACTGGTAGAAGCCAAGTTCGAGAGCAGAGTGTTAATGCTGTTGGCTATGTGGAGGGCTGAACCCGAGAATTAGCACATGCATTTGCCTTCTTATAAGCAAAGATGAACAGGGTAGGCCTCACTGCCCAGACCATGTTCCAGAAAAGCAATAGAGAAAGCTTGGAGTCAGAGGAGAAAAGCATGGCATGAATGAGTGCGTTCAGTTTACTGTTTCCAACTGGACCAGGCAGTAAAGTCACTCCACATTCCCTGGAGCAGGGGAAAGAGAACCTACAGTGTTAAATTTATGAAATATTGTCCACATCAAACCAGGGAAGGAAATTGTTTTCCCCAAACACATATACATATGCTTACATTCAAGTGCAAACACATTTATTTAGAGTCTGCATTAAGCCTTCTTCAAATACAAATGAGAACAATTCCATTTGCCTTCATTAAATCATGTAAGAATCCCTATGCAAATGTCAAAAATTTTTAAAAGTAATTAAACACATGAGTTTCTATATCAGCAGCACTGGTAGAGTATTCTCTTTTAGTAGCAGGTAACTCATGTCTTCTAAAATGCTTAAGAATGTCTTTCTGTCTTGGTTTAGAAGGTTTAGGGTCTGCCATTAGGAATGCTTTCAAGAGCAGTCACCAAGTGGACCTCAATTAGTAACTCTCACGTCACAGGGAACAGTCAAGGTCTGTTCCCATCTTGCTAACTTCCTGTAGTTATTTTTCCAAGGAGAGGGAATCCAGTAAATTATAACCAGCAGTGTATTGAACCCAGCTAATTGCTCCCTCATTTGTATTCTCTTGGCTCTTTTACAATGCTCTTAAAACTCCCATCAAATTGTTTTTGTTTAGCTGTGTGTCTCTTCCTTGCAACTCTGAGAATCTTGAAAACAAATACCCAGAAGCAATCGTCAGGTTGTCAGCAGAGGAAATGATCATGTGAAAAAAAAAAAAAAGCCTTTATATTCTCAAGACTCAAAAGGCCCTCTCTAGGAAGATAAGCAGGTGCCTTCTGCTCCATACCAGCTTTACCACAGGTGCCATATTTCAGATTTGGTAGTTGCTCCAGAGCTTATCCTGGTATGTGTCATACAGCAGGAACTCAAACATGTTGCAGTGATTTCTACTGTCTGATAGTCATCTATCAAGGATTCAGAAGCCACTGGAGGAATTGTGTACATGAGGATCCCCGTGGCAGAGACTTTAGGTGTCCCGTTGTGGAGACTCGGCATTGCTACGACAGTTCTCCAGATCTCTGCAGCCTGCTCTGTGTCCCAAGAGGCTGACTTCTATGGATTGCTATAACGGCCCTCCTTGCTGCCCAGCCTCCCTTCTCATTGTGATCAGTCAGTGAAATGCAGGACATCACAGGGTGAGGGGAGTGCGGGCAGAGTAGTTATTCCATCAGTTTTTTGTCCATGTTGGGTTGGCATAAGTGGACTGTGTTCCTGTTCTAGAGGCCACAGCTTCCTAAGCAGTTTTTTCTTAAGCTAGAACCTCTCTCCAGTGCCTGGCAATCTCTCCTTCTATTGTGGGTTAGATTATGTCTGCCCACACACACACAAAAATGTTAAAGTCCTCACCCTCTGTGCCTGTGAATGTGACCTTATTATTTTTTTTTTTAATTTTTAATTATTTTTTTGGGGGGGTCGGAGAATAGGCAGGTTATTTGGAATTTTTTTTTTTTTTTCACTGAGTCGAGAGAGGAAATCCAGCAAGAGATCTACAGAACAGAACAGAAATCGGTGGTCCCTGGGCCCAGAGAAGGCCTGGAGCTGCCTGGACTACTGTTCATTGCCAGCTTCGTCCTTGGCAGTAGGTCCCTCACATAGGATCGCTCAGCTTCCAAGAGCCAGAGCCCACCATGGCTGCAGCTGCTGCCCTGCCCAGGGAGGAGTGTGGCTTTGACTCCAGGGGTCCAGAGAGGGCCAAGTTAGAACATCTTAGAAATCACCCAGTCCATCCCCATTTTATAGGTGATGAAATGAGACCCAGAAAGGACAGTGGATTTCGAGGAGAATAAATGTGGAGACTTGCATTTAGGCCTCTTGCTTAGAGGCCCCCCTCTAAGCATATCTGAGTGTTGATGCCTAGAGGGGATAGGCACTCAGAGGAGCTGGCCTGTGTTTGCATCTGTGTGTGCCACAATGCATCTGTGGCATATGCCTCTACTCCTGCCAGGGTTTCTGTGTCCCTCCATGTATTCCTCTGCAGGTGCTCCAGGGTGCAGGAACTTGGGGCCATGGCCAGAAAGGGTCAGGCCTAGTCTTACCATCTTGGGAGGCCTCCCCAGGCAGAGTAGGGAGGGAGGGTACTGAGGGGTAGGGCAGGGAATGGAAACTTTTCTCCCAGTGGAGAGAGAGAGTGCGGAAGGCAGACTGGAGCCATGGATGAGAAGGATCCTGGGGCTGGTATGGGGCAGGGAAACAAAGTCAAGATGGGGTATGAGGCCCTGGAAGTTGAGACATGCTCTTAGTTCTTATGTGGCCAAGCCCTCTGGTCACCCCAGTGGGCAATCCCAGGGGAAGCAGTTACATGATGTGGCACTTCTTAGCTGATTGCTTGAGGTCCCCCAGTCTGGTCTGGGTCTTGTCCTTGAGTGAGCCAGGGTCCAGGCCAGGGAGGCTGGCCAGCTGCCCAAGGACCAAGCACCTCTCCTCCTCCTCCTCTGTGTCCTCCTTAATCATCTTGGCCAGCTCCTGGGGCAGTTCCACATCTCCACCTGCCATCTGGATCTGGCTCTCAACTGTCATTCTTGGGCAGCCAGTGTTTGTCTTGAAACTGGCTCCGCAGCGTGGCCCGTCTGCCTTCCTCTGAGTGAGCTGTGCATCCCGCTCCATCTTCTCTTCTACCAATTGCTTCTGATACTCTTCATACTCCTTTCGGCTCATGCCCTGCGCTTGTCCCCGTCCCCTTGTCCTCGCCACCCACTAGGTTCCCAGAGAGGTTCTTCAGCTGCCCACCCACCATAGTCTTCACCATGAACTCTATGGTTTTCGCTGGCCCGGGCGCTGGGTACCATGTGCTGGTCACCCAGGCACGTCTGTGCCTACTTCAGCACGATTATTTCCTTTTGTTTTTTTAATTATAGTTGATTTATAATGTTCTGTCAATTTCTGCTGTACAGCAAAGTGACCCAGTCATATGTGTGTGTATACATATATATATGTATATTCTTTTTCTCACATTAGCCTCCATCGCTCCATCAAAAGTGATTAGACATAGTTTCTTGTGCTATACAGCAGGATCTCATTGCTTATCCACTTCAAATATAATAGTTTGCATCTACCAACCCCAAACTCCTTGTCCATCCCACTTCCTTCCCCTCCCCCTTGGCAGCCACAAGTCTGTTCTCCATATCCATGAGTTTGTTTCTTTTCTGTAGATGAAGTCATTTGTGCCATATACTAGATATAAGTGCTATCATATGGTATTTGTCTTTCTCTTTCTGACTTACTTCACTTAGCATGAGAGTCTCTAGTTGTATCCATGTTGCTGCAAATGGCATTATTTTGTTCTTTTTTATGGCTTAGTAGTATTCCATTGTGTATATATACCACATATTCTTAATCCATTCATCTGTCCATGGACATTTAGGTTGTTTCCATGTCTTGGCTATTGTGAATAGTGCTGCAGTGAAATAGGAGTGTATGTAACTTTTTCAGTGAAAATTTTGTCTTGATATGTGCCCATGAGTAGGATTGCTTGGTCATATGTTAGTTCTACATATAGTTTTCTGCAGTATCTCCATATTGTTTTCCGTAGTGATTGTACCAATTTACATTCCCACCAACAATGAAGGAGGATTCCCTTTTCTCCAGACTCTCTCTGACCTTATTTGGTAATAGGATATTTACAGATGTAGTCAAGTAAAATAAAGTCAGACTGGATTAAGGTTGGCTCTAAATAAACCCAGTTGCTGTGTCCAGTGTCCTTATCAGGACAGAGCAAGAGACTAAAAGACATTTGGAGACACAGGGAAGAGGACCATGTGAGGATGGAGACAGGGATTGGAGTTAGGCTGCCACAAACTGAGAAGACCAAGAATTGCCAGCAACAGCCAGAATCTTGACGAGGCATGGGAGAATTCTTCGCTGGAGCCTTTGGAAGGAGCCTGGACCTGCAAACACCATGACTTTAGGCTTCTGTCCTTCAAAACATTGTAAGAATAAGTATTGTTTTAAGTCACCTGCTTTGTGGTAATTTATTATGGCAGCCATAGGAGGAAAATATATCTCCTTTAGCCCCATTAGGAGTGGTAAGAACCCTCAGCTGTTGCTAATTTTAAGACAACATCCCATGATCATTTCCTTTAACCTTGTTCATAGGTTTGTGACTAGTCCCAGTACCTCGAGTAAACTGGCTTCCATTCTACCATTTAAATGTGCCATCTCTCTCCTGCTGGAACAACTCTGACTAGCACACCCAGTTTCCGTTCTTCTCATCTTCCTTTCAGTTACAGAAATACTTGCCCTTTACCAATATTATTAAGTTTTGGTGTGGCATGTGTTCACAAGGTGTTTATGAAATTTTCACTCTCCTCTGCAGCTAAGCATGGCTGTGTGGCTAATATCAGGTTGGTGGGATGTAAGTGAAAACGATGGGTTCTATTTCCAGGTTCTGTTCTGTGGTTGAGTGAATGATGGTCCCTCAGATATATCCATATCCTAATCTGAAACCTGTGGAATAAGTGTGTTCCCTTCTGTGGCAAAAGAAACTTTCAATGTGCAGTTAAAGATCTCGAGATGGCATCCTGGGTTATCTGGGTGAGCCCAAGGTAATGACAGAAGTCCCTATAAGAGGGCTGCAGAGGGTCAGGGTCATAGCAATGTGTCATGGAAGCAGAAATTAGAACGTTGGCTTTGAAGATGGAGGAGGGGCTCTAAGTCAAGGAATTTTGGCAGCCCCTAGAAACTGGAATGCTTTTAACACGTTGATTTTAGCTCATTAAATCCATTTTAGACTTCCAACCTCCAGAATTGCCAGATAATAAGTTTATGATGTTTTAAGCCCCATTTTTTTGGGGGGGGGATTTTTTACAGCAGCAGTAGGAAAAAAATAAAGAAAACCACTTGTATTTCACTCAGGTATTTTCCTTTTCTTCTGGGTTGAACTGTGAAAATGGTAGGACCTAAGCTGGACCTTGCAGTGGAGGATGGTGGAGGAAGCGATGCTGGATCCCTGAGTGACCTCATGGCACAGAGCTATTGATGTCTGCATTGCTAAGTTAGAGAAAAATAAGCTTCTGTCTTATTTGGGTCACTGTATAATGGATTTCTTTATACCAGCCTATACTCTAATAATTGTATATCATTGTCTTCCTCTAGCCATATTTGTCAGGGTTCTTAATTTGTAAGCAGTATCAACTGACTCTACCTGTTTAAGCAGAAAGGGTATTTATTTAAAGGGTGTCTAATAGATCAAGGAGAAAATATCTATGCGGACTAGAGAGCCAAGTCAAGAATATGGAAAACACTGTGGACCTCATACGTACCTTGTATCATGAATACTGTGATCAGTATAAGATCCGAGTGCAAGAATTGCTGTTATGTTTTCTCTGGAAAATGAATGGCACCACCATTTTTGCCATCGCTCTCCACTGAGATGAATGTTGACAGTCCCTGTGATTCTGTGCCATTCAAAGTCTGGGGATGGTGCATTTACTTGCCAGAGCCTAGGTCATGGGCTGCATGTGATAGCAAGGAAGCCTGGGGGAAAATAGGTTTCTGGCAACTGGAGTTTTGTTCTGGGCTATTTTGCCCAAATGGGGAAAGTTCTCATATGTAGGTAATGAGGATGGTGGCTACCCAGACAGAGTGGCAAAAGTCCACTCCCACTTGGGATAGGAACCTGAGGATAATTGTAAAGTGGGTTCCATTATTTACTTAGCAGTAACATCTTGGAACTTGACACTTGCAGATGTAACCTTTTCAGTAGGCAGTGATGTGTCTGTTTTTAGCTCCCACTGTTTGAAGAGCTAATGTGTATTTTTTTTTTCCATTGAGCTTACTTGGTTTCAAATGAAAAAGGTATTCTGAAGAGGGGAAATGAGAAGGCAGAAACATCTGCAGCTTGGCAACCAAAAGAAGCATGAAGAAGAGGTGGGTTGAGTAGTGGAATGTGTAGAAGCAAATAGATGGAACCCAGCAGCTGTGGTGGGGATGCTGCTCAAAGCCATTCCCCCAGAAAAGGAACAGGGGGGCAACCGTTACTGAGTTGCATGATGCATTGGAACACTGAGCTAATCAGGCAATCTAATTGACTGAACATCTGCAGCTGCGTGATCATTATTCTCAGATGGGCATTCTCTCTGTATGCCAGGGCTGCCTCAGTGTCTCCCAGCCTTCCTCATAGAAGCTTACATTCGGGTTTACATTTCAGCTGCTTTGAATTGCACTGAAATTCAAGTGCTCAGGTGTAAGGTCAAATACAGTAATTTTTTTTTTCCCTTTCCTTTGTCTGAACTGCTTTGAAGAAAAGGTTGGAAAAGTTGGAATGCCCAGGGGGAGGGGTACTTCCATGACTTGACTGAAAGCGCTCAGCAACTGTGTTAACAGAAAGCAGTCAGGCAAGGTTCAGAGCTGAGCCAGGGTTGCAAAGGGAGAGGCAGGAAAAAGCATGCGCAGCCAAGGTTTCCAAAGGCTCCACCAGCTTACCTTGAACGCATTTTTGAGCAAAGAGATTTACCTTCACAGACCCTTCATTAGTCCCCCTTTTTTTCTTTTGAGTTTATTACCTGGATATAATTTGTGTCATTGCCTAAGTCTTAATTATTTTCAATAATCATTTTCTGGATGCTGTTGCCATAGCGTCTGATTCTTAGGCAAACTGAAGAAATAACAAAGGAAAGATTTAAAAAGGGAAGGAAACTCACAAAAAATGAAAATTTTTTAAAGAGGAAAATAGTATTATTTGAGGAAATTATGAAAATAACACCAGATGCAACAAAAGCAGGTCTTGATTTACTTTTACTTGGATCTGACTGTGTAAAATTGTGATCATGTTTATTTTCACAGCTAGTCATATATGCTAGAATCCATTACCTGCAGCTATGTTAACATTTTTGTTTGTTTGTTTTGTGTTGTCAGTCGTTTCTTCTGGGGATGAGAATAGAAAATGATGTGGCTGGTGGAAATGCTGAGAAAATGCCAAGAGGCTTATAAGATCTCAGTCCCAAGGGTTTAGGTGAATTACTGTCCTAGATGAGTCAGGTTTGTGAGAAGAGCTTACTTCAGATCTTCTGGAAACTCCTTTTTTTTTTTTTTTTTTTAAAGCATCATGCAGAGCTGCATTTCGAACGCTAAATCCAATTCAGTCTTTCTTACTTGTGAAATATATGGCCAGTAGAAATAAAAGTGAAATCTGTCTCTGTAAAAAACATGATTATCATATGCTCTGTTGGTATAGAAGTCATGTCCTCTTTAAAAAATGATTTGGAGAAATCATTCATTTACCAGGTACTGGTGAGTTGTAACTGTGCCTGAAGTAGAAAGAGCTGAGGGTATGATGGTGGCTCCTAGTCCCTTTCTCATGTAGCTTCCATGCCGTAGGAAAGGAGATGGGCACTAAATGTGAAGGTAAATGCATGTTATCAATGCAGCGGGTCGTAATGGATATGAGGACAGTGCAACAAGGTTTTGGAAGTGGGGAGGTGGGGGAGGGAGGACCTTTCTGGAAGAAGTCTTCTCCTAAGTAGAGACCAGAAACCTGAGGAGGAAAAGCAGCTGTGGGAGGCTGGGACAGAAGGAAGATTCACAGACTTCAGCAAGTGCGAATGCGCAGAGGAGGGAATACCCCTGACGTACTGGAAGAACAGAAGGAAGGCCACCGTGGATGGAGGGCAGAGCAGAAGCCTGAGGGTGAAGGAAGAGGAGGTTAGAGGGAGAGACGGGGATCAGGCATGGAGGCCCTTGTGGCCCATAATCAGGAGCCTAGATTTTATTCCACAGACAGTGGGAAGCCATTGAAGAGGTTTAAGCAGGGGACTAACAAGTGCCATTGTGTGTTTTAGACCTTGGCTCCGGGAGGAGACTGGGGAGGGCAAGAGTAGGAGCAGACTACTTAAATTTCTGTTTCAATAATCCTGCTGAGAGATTGGGATAGTTTGGATTCCGGGTGATGGCCTGGAGATAAGAGACAATGAATTGCTATAAATACGTGTTTGCATGTGTGTATACACATAAATGTGTATACTTGTATATAGCTATTATAATCCACTATTAATTTTAGTTTGTATATAAAATTAAATATTATAAGATATTTAAAGGAAAGTAAGGCAACTGAGGATATATAAAAATACCCGACTTCCTTTTGAGGTGATCATCGATAATAACTCTCCATGATAAGCAATAACCCTTATCAGGTAGTCAACCTTTACCTGGCACTATGTTCAGTGCCCTGTAGCTAGTAGCTTCTCTGATCCTCATGAGGCAGGTGGCATTGTTATTCCTCTTCCAGAGGAGGAATTGATGGTGAACTGGCCAGTGAGGTCACTGCTGGGGTTAGCATCCAGGGTTGTCTGGCTTCCACACTTGGGTGGTACTGATGCTGTGTAGCGGCATCCATTACCGTCATCCAGTTCACGTGGTGACTGGAAAAATCACAAGTCTCTTGGGCTGATGCTCTTGGAATAAGGGATATAAGGTTTTGCTTTCCTGGGAGAGCATGTTCTGAACTATGATAATTGGTTTGGACTTCTAGATTGCATACTAACTGAGACAGTTGTCTCCATGATTCTGGTAATGAGTCCCTGAAATACACTTTGGGGAGCCACAAAATCTGTGTCTTATCATATTAAGCAATTGAATAGTGTGATCAGAAAGCCATCTAAAGAAAAGAAAAAAGTCGAAGTAAAATAGGATGACTGCGTCTTCATTTCCTCTGAGGAAGCAGACTGTTTTTTTTTTTTCCTTCCCTTTCTCTTTTTTTCCGTTATGGCTAAAATATTGCTTAGTGTTGCTGTTTTTGTTTAGGTTTTTGGCCCACGTTGGTTCTGTGTGTCTTTGTATATTTTCATCTTCTATGTTTCCCCTCCAGTTCTGTCAGGACTGACTGCCAGCCACAGAGCTCCCTGCTGGTCGAGGTAGGCTGTGTAAGTCACAGGGTGCACACAGTGACTGCCACATACCGAAGTCCCCGAGAACATGGAACCCTCTGAGCTGCTGGGAAGCAGGGCTCTAATGAGGCCCCAGAGGAGCGGGGGTGGCCAGTGCTTCTTTGTCACATCGCTACCAAGGCGCCAGCAACATCCTGAGGGTTGTTAACACTGAAAAGCCCACTGATGCAAATCGTTTAAGTCCCTGTGTCTAAAGAATCAGGTTTTTTTGGAGCAGAAAAGTAGCTTAGCAATTCTTCATGTGCTTACTACATTTTGCTGGCAAGGAAGCTGAGATATAGGCTAGACACGAGAACTTGGTAAAGGTTTCACAGTGTCAGAACTGGGATTTAAACCCACTTGTCTGAGTTTTTTCCTAGTAATTTTAATAATGAAAATAATAACTAATGTTTATGTAGCTTATTACTTTTTTTGCCTTAGATTATTGATTCTTAGGATGACTACTTGAGCAGAGTTCCTTTATTTAATCCCATGTAACAGGTGGAGAAAATTATATATATATATGTAATATATATATTGACATGTATAATATATGACATAAGTAATTTATTGAAAGTCAAAGAGATAGTAAATAGCAGATTAAAGACTCAAATCCAAGTACATCATACCAAAGACTATGCAGATCATCTCTATGATGTTCTTTTTCCATTTGAATCTTGAAATGATACATATCTGATTTAAAAAAAGAAAAACGGGGCTCTATGCCACAGATCATCATTTTTAATATATGGCATAGGGATACGTGTAATGTCATTAACAGTTGTTGAGGAATGTTGCAAAGGTTTACTTCTAAAATGGGAAGGTGTCTTAGATAATATTCCTGGGAAAATCAACTTTGAGACAGAGATCTGCATGTAGGAAATTTGTTTGGGAGTGCTCTCAGGGTCAGCTCCTGTGAAAGAGTGAAGGAAAAAGGATTGAACCAAGGAAGGAGGTGAACTGTGATGTAGTAGTTACATCAGAGGCTCAACCCCTCTTATAGGGAGATCTGAGCTGAGATGGTCTTTAAGGATTGTGTTGCCCTGGGTCATGACACTGGTCCTTATACCACCTTACAAAAGGCAGCAGTCGCCTGCAGGTTGTCCTTACAGATGGAGGAACCACTGAGTAAGGTGATTCTCTTTAGCCAAAGGCACTTCCTGTAGAAGGACTCTGCCACCTGCAGTTGAAGTGGTTGAAGTCATGAATGCCTCATTCTGAAGAGACCCCTGCGGTCCACCTATTGTGTTGAACACATCCAATTGCTTCATGTAATAGGTTTTGTAAAACCACCCTCTCCGCGATTCTTGTGGGTCTCATGTTTTGGAAAAACTTACCGAATATTTAGTCCTCTTAGGTGATTGCCAATAGAACAAAATCCATTATTACACCCCCTGCATTTGTTCTTCAGGTGCAAAACCTGTATATCATTATACAGATAATATATTAAAATACTATATAAATAATTACTTGTAGAGACAGTTATTGTCTTTCTACTTTACTCTCTGTTCTTGATTCTCTGTGGCTGTCACTTCCTTTCCCTCTTTCTGTGTTTATTGATCCTCTAGCATGTGGACCCTGAAGTGGCAAGGTGCACACTACAACTTAACGTTCACTGGGGCTCTGGCTGTGCCCCCTGCTGGAAATATTCCCTCCCCGAGGACAAAGATTTTTTTTTTGTCTTTTTCCTTTGTTTTTTATCTAGAGCCGCACCCACGGCATATGGAGGTTCCCAGGCTAGGGGTCTAACAGGAGCTGTAGCCGCCGGCCTTCACCACAGCCACAGCAGCGCGGGATCCGAGCCGCATCTGCAACCTACACCACAGCTCACAGCAACGCCGGATCCTTAACCCACTGAGCAAGGCCAGGGATCGAACCTGCCACCTCATGGTTCTTAGTCGGATTCGTTAACCACTGAGCCACGAAGGGAACTCCCCGAGGACAAAAATTTTTAAATTATCATAATTTCAATGAATATAAAAAAGAAATTTCCTTTGTGGGCCAATGAAAGTCATAAGTGAGGCCACTTCTTCTTCTATTCCTCAGTTCCTAAATGTATATGTTCTACTTATTAAAGGCACAGAACCATAAATTGGTCATTGATTTAGGGTTTATTCTGTGTACTGGAGAAGGATACCTCATTCTGACAGGAAATCCTCTACATGCTGATGCCTCACTGTACCTTCAGAATGCCTGGACAGCTGTATATCTGTATGTAAAACAAATTAGTCCACTGCCTAGCACTATAGGACAAGTCATTTCAAAATAGGTGATGGGCCTACCTATAAGAGCTAAAACTATAAAAATGTTAGAAGAAAAGTGTAAATTTCTGTGGCTTTGGATTAGGCAATGGTTTCTTAGATATGTCATCGAAGTGTCAAAAAAGACAAAAATTGGACTTTGTCAAAATTATAAACATTGTGTTTTAAAGGACACCATTAAGAAAATGAGAAGGTAACCATGAGAAAGGGGTAAAATATGTTTAAGTCATATATCTGATAGGAGACTTGTATCTAGAATTCATAAATAACTTTAAGGCAAGAATAAAAAGACAAGTAACCCAATTTTTAAAATGGTCAAAGGCTTTGAGTAGAGATTTTTCTAAAGAAGATACACAAATGTCAAATAAGTACATAAAAATACACTCACGACAATTGGAAGATAAGCCACAGACTTGGAGAAAGTATTTATCAAACACATTTCTGTTAAAGGACTGTGAGTCAATATATACAAAGAACTCTTAAAATTCGACAATAAGAAAACAAGCAATCTGGTTAAAAAATGAACCAGAAATCTTAATGGAGCTCTCACCAAGTAAGATATACAGATGGCAAATAAATATATGAAAAGATGTTCCACATGATATGTCATCAAGGAAATGCAAGTGAAAATGAGATACCACTACGTAAGTATTAGAATGGCCAAAATCCAGAACATTGACAACACCAAATACTGAGGATGTGGAACAACAATAACTCCAATTTAGTCTTGGTGGGAATGCAAAATGTTAGAGTCACTTGGAAGACAGTTTGACAGTTTATCACGAAAGGAAGCATCCTCTTACCGTATGATCTAGCCGCCATGTTCCTTGATCTTTACCCAGAGAAGTTTGAAAGCTTATGTTGATACAGAAACCTGCACTTGGATGTTTAAGGAAGCTCTATTAATAATTGCCAGAGCATGGAGGCAACTTAGATATCCTTCAGTAGGTAAATGGATAAATTAACTTTGAAACTTGTGGAAAGTAGAATATTATTTAATGCTAAAAAGAAATGTCCAATCAAGCTTTGCAAAGATACGGCAGAACCTTAAATGCCTACTACTAAGTCAAATGCACCAATCTGAAAAGGTTGCATGCTGCATGATTCCAACTCTTTGACACTCAGGAAAAGTCAACACCATGGAAACAGTAGAAAGATCAGTATTTGCTAGGGGTTAAGGGAAAGACAGGGGTAAATGGGCGGAGAACAGATAATTTTTTAGGGCAGTAAAATTACTCTTTATGATACTGTAATGATGCACATATGTATACATTTTGGCAAAATTCATAGGAAAATTCAGTTGTAACAAATGTACCACTCTGGTGTGGTATGTTGATAGCGTGGGAGGCTGTGTTTGTATGTGTTGGAGGGGGGATAGATGAGAAATGTGTGTATTTTCCACTCAGTTTTGCTGTAAACCTAAAACTGCTCTAAAGTCTCTTTGTAAAAAGTGACCCTTATATCACTTTATCAGGCTGACAGCCTCTTGGTATTGTGTAGTGTGTTAAGACAATTGGTCCCTGTGCCCTTGGGCGTCTTCTGCATCACCATTGTGGTCAAGTAGTGTTTTTGTTTGTTTGTTTGTTTGTTTTTTATTCTGATGTGGTGCTATGGATGATTTTATTTTGGATGATTCAGTTACCTTGTAAGGCTTTATGTGGTGGTTCTAGCTAAGATGCATGGGCAGAAAAGGCAATTGTGTACCTGGAATATAAATTAATTTCCATCAAGATGAATTACTGTACCTTCCAATATGGAAGGAGTTTGATGTAATCCACTCATTTCCCATTTTCTCCTGTTTGTGGGGTAGTGCCATGTTGGGGGACTCAGCATTGCTCTCTTGATGGCAGCTTGACCTTGCTTTGTTGAGTGGGGAAGCCATGCTTTGGGGCCCATCCATAGCCTGCATCTGTGCTGCCACTCTATTCATATACCTGTTGTGCCACCTCCAGTGGTGGTTGTTGATGAATGTAGCTGGTACCATCTGGCAAGCTCCTCTGCCAAATTGGGTGTTTGGTCCCTCTCTGAAGTGTGTTAACTCGTAATACTAAGGTCTTCACATTTTGTTCCCACTCCTATTTCTGTTTACATGCCTGTCCCCAGGTTACCCTATCTCTGATCTACAAATCTTATTTTTAGGCTCCTGACCAACTAGGCAAGCTATTTACCACTCTTTCAGTCCATTTTATTCTTACCTTGGGTTGCTTGTGTTTTAACATAAAATGGTTGCTCTGCCCATTGTGAAGGTTTTCCTCCACTGCTATCTTTCAGGATCACCTCTGATCGAAGATGCAGTACAATAGTTTCTTTTTGATTTGCACCCACATACGTAGCTGACTGGTCTGGTCCTGCTCATGCCTGATCCCAGAAATACCATTTTCATGTTTTGATGGATTTCTGATGTGCCCTCCTGACCAGATGATTTGGTGGGACTCACTGAACCCAGGTTGTGATGGTCATTTTTTTGTCAGAATGGTCATATGATATCCCATGTAATGTTGGACATCTCTCTTTGCCAGGGCTCAGTGGTGTTCTAGAGACTGTTTTTCAAGTGGTGTATAATTCTTCACTGCAGATGGCATGTACTTGCTCCAGGACCCTGAGGGGATATGTTGTGATTCTCTTATTGGGTCTGTATGCCATTGTCTATCTCAAGCCAGTGCCCTAGAAAAGTATAGAAATCTCAGTGATTTGTATTATGAATCCTATATAATTTTAATTTCAAAAGATGATATGGTATATAAAAAGGAAATGACCAATATACACATTATTGTGAGAAAAAAATTCAAACTAAATTATAAAAATTCTAACTAAAATATTAATGATTGGAATTCATCAGTATGTTAGGTAAATAATTCTGACCAGGAAATGTTTATTCCCAGAAGGTAAGAATATTTTAATATGTCTTCAGAGTCAGCAAGTAATTTTGAAGAACCGTATAAGCATAGAAAATACATATTGAAAAACCATCTGATAAGGTTCAGCTGCCATTCCTCATTTAATACATATATAAAATAGAGACTATTTAGATATGATAAAGGCCATATTGCAAAAACTATCAAAGCCACATATATTTGTGTGAATGGTCAATTACTAATATTAAGAAATAGACAACGATGCCTTTGATCACCAGTACTTCCAAAAACATTTTCTTACCAAATCTGCATGATTTGACGTAAGAACAGACAAGTAGATTAGTGGATAGAATACAGATTCAGAAATAGATAATTGTATGTATAATTGTGTATATACCAAAAATTTCATTTCAATTTAATGGTAAATGGATGGTTCATTTAAGAAATAGTAGTGCTACAATCACTATCCATCTGGAGTAAAATTAATGTGGACCCGTTACCTAATATCTTTATATAGTATATATAGTGTGTATATGTGTGTGTGTGTGTGTGTGTGTAGGTAGATAGATATGAATTCTATATGGATTAAGGAGTTAGATATGAACAAAATAAAATTTTCAAAGGATATTTAAGAGGCTACATGTTTAATTTAGCAGTGAGAAAACAATTCTTAATCAAGATAGTAACCCAGAAAATATTTTTAAAACTACATTTTCTATGTAAAACTTAACGAAAATAACTATATAAAATATTAGCATAAAGAAAATCATTGGAATATTTGTTTAGGAGGGAGTTCTCATTGTGGTGCAGCGGAAACAAACCTCACTAGTATCCATGAGGATGCAGGTTTGATCCCTGGCCTCCCTCAGTGGGTTAAGAATCAGGCATTGCTGTGACCCATGGTGTAGGTCACAGACATGGCTTGGATCCTGAGTTGCTGTGCTGTGGTACAGGCTGGCGGCTGTACCTTTGATTTGACCCCTAGCCTGAGAATTTCCATATGCCACAGGTCCAGTCCTAAAGCAAAAAAGAAATAAAGTAAATAAAATAAAATAAAATAAAATAAAATGTTGAGGAAAATTTCCATAGTGGATGACAGGTGCAAAGGGTTAATACCCATAATATACAAAGAGTTCTTAAAAATGGACATCTGTAATTATATGTATGGACAGTTCAATAATAATAAAAAAAAAAGACTAAAGAAACCAACAGGCAGTTCATGGAAAAGTAAAACCAAAGAGCTAGCAAATATATAAAGAGATGCTCAAATTCATGGCAGGGCAAAAGTGAAAAAGTGACATTTGATTGCTTGGTAGAAATGCAGATTGTTTAGTCTTTTAGTAAAGTAATCTGGTGTTTAAATTATATTTTACATGTATTTTCATTTCTGAAATCTGTTTTATATAAATGAAAGTGTGTGTGTGTGTGTGTATGTATTACATGAGGGCTATAAAAGTGCTGGAAAGGGTTGCATTCGTTTTGGTACATCTATTTATTGTATATTATATAACTATAAAAATGATGTATTAGTGTTATGCCATTGACTTGGAGAAATCTTCATTGGATGTTCTAAGAATAGCAAATTGCAGGAAAAAATTGGAGTTCCTGCTGTGGCACAGTGGGTTAAGAATCTGACTGCAGCAGCTTGGGTCACTGAGGAGGTGCAGGTTTGCTCCCTAGCCTGGTTGCAGTGGGTTAAAGGATCCAGCATTGCTGTAGCTACTGCATAGGTCACAGCTACAGCTTGGATTCAGTCTCCGGCTCAGGAACTTCTGTATGCCCTGGGTGTGGCCGTAAAAATGTGTGTATATACGTGTGTGTATGTGTGTGTGTGTGTGTGTGTATACATGTATACATTTTACAAATCAGTGACAAACACTTCATATAAGTATACCTGTATGCATGCATATGTATGTATGAATGTATACATGAATGTTTTAATAAACTTATCAATAAATATCAGGGAAACTATGGACAAATAACTAAATATGGCTTGTTATCCTGGAAGAAGTCTGGTGGGAATGACAGAGTTATGTGTGTTGATAGAAAAAAGAGCTAAGTGGAGAGAAGTAATAAAAGAAAAAAAAATAGTAAATCAACAAAATTTAAACAAATTAAAGGTTAAAAAAACAGACCAAGTGGAAATTTAGAAATTTTGGTTGCTTATGAACGTAGATATTTGTTGACTGATTGCTTAAAGTATCAAGAAATGAAACCAAATCAAGAAGAAGGTTTAAAATTGAATAAAAAATAATTCAGTTGAGTGGTTAAAAGCAGATATTGCACCCATGTCTCAACTCTGTCCTTTATCTTCTCATGATGATGTGTAAAGTGCCAGGCTACCATGAGCAAGGCAGCTTTATTGATACCGTTTTAATTATTTACTTTATATCACTGAATATTTGGGTATCCCTGAAAACTAAGTTTCATATTGAAAGATTCTGTGTGTTTTGTCAGGAAAAAAAAGAAAAATCAAGAACTTGATCTTGAAATGAAATTTTTTACTATTCAGTTTAAAAATGATTATAGTTGATTTTCAATGTGTTGAATGCTGCTCTACAGCAAAATGATTTCAGTTATACAGAGACACAGGAAAGATCTTTCCCTTGACTGTTTATATTAATTAATGCAGCTTCCATGTTTGTGAATAAATCAAATACTTAGATTGATGCCTGTGAACAGACAGGTGGGGTTTATGCTTCCTTCAGATGTGATGGTGACATTTGAGTCTGGTAAAACTTACACCAAATGAATTTTAAGTTATTAAAGTATCATGGAGAGTAGACGGGATTCCAAAAAAGATAGTTTTACCAAATCCCTAACTGAGAATGGGGTTGTTCAAAGAGCCTAATACATACCTTCAGAAAGATACTTGGATGAGGCTGAAGAGTCTAAATTGACAGCCCATCAGAGATTAGAGGAATGTTTTGGATAGATTTCTGTTTAGAAAATTTGAAAGCAAATAATAGACATTTGAATTTTAGTTTGGGGTAATAGCCATTAATTGCTGTGTTAATTAGGTGTTATTTGGAACAGTAGCCGTGCAAGGCAAACACCGCAGCACTGTCTTCTGGAACTTTTGTTATATTGTCTGTATGGTGTTTTGGAATTCTGTAAGGCTTTTTAAGATTGCTTGTTCTATACCTTGAAATTGTTTTTAAAGATTTTTGCATTACTTCTCAACCTCATTGTACCAGAGAATCACCGAGCCTAGATGTGTACAGTGGAAGTCCCTTGATGTCACATTGGTGTCTTCCTTCAGTTAACCCAAGATTAGGGAGCTTCTGTATAATTCATTTTTAAAATAAGCACTTGAGGGAGTTACCACTGTAGCTCAGCGGTTACAAACCCGAATAGTATCCATGAGGACATGGGTGCAGCCCTAAAATGACAAAAAATAAAAATTAAAAAAAAAAATTAAAAAGCACTTTAAAGAATTCTGAAGGGGATGGTCCAAACCTTATCTTTCCAGAAACACGCATACAGTCTTCATTTTAGAGTCAAAGATAGTCTATATTCACTCTCTAAACTTTAGAAAATCTGTTATGGACCTATAAATAGCTAATCTTCGACAAAGTGAAACTATTGACCCATCACTAAATAACATTTAACACTCATTTTTTTTGTCTTTTTTGCCTTATCTAGGGCCACACCCACGGCACATGGAGGTTCCCAGGCTAGGGATCTAACAGGAGCTGTGGCCGCCGGCCTTCGCCACAGCCACAGCAACGCGGGATCCGAGCCGCGTCTGCAACCTACACCACAGCTCACGGCAACGCCAGATCCTTAACCTGCTGAGCGAGGCCAGGGATCAAACCTGCAACCTTATGGTTCCTAGTCAGATTCATTAACCACTGAGCCATGATGGGAATTCCGATTTTAATACTCATAAAATGATATTGCAAATACTATATTAAAAAGAAATCATTCATCATATGTTCAGTGAAGGGTTCAGCAAGATGATATGAAAATGGATATAAGTCTCCTTTTTTTCTTTTTTTTTGTCTTTTGTCATTTTTAGGGCCGCACCCGTGGCATATGAAAGTTCCCAGGCTAGGAGTCTAATCAGAGCTACAGCTGCTGTCCTACATCGCTGCCACAGCAATGCCAGATCCAAGCTTTGTCTGCAGCCTACACCACAGCTCACGGCAACGCCGGATCCTTAACCCACTAAGCGATGCCAGGGATTGAACCGTTACCTCATGGTTCCTAGTCGAATTCATTTCCGCTGCACCACGATGGGAACTCCCTGATAAAGTCTCCTGTAAACTATAAAGTTTCTCCAAGTCAGGCAAGTTATACTCTTGAATTGATCATTGTATACTGTTATATCATAAGGTTGTGAGTTCATATCATAACTTATCGAGAAGAAATTCTAATAATTTCTTTCCCCTTTCTGTGCCAGCCTGATCTCCCATATCAGTTCTTCCTATTTCATACCTTGTGGTATATGATCAATATAGAAAAATCAGTTTTTGTTCTCTCTGACTCTTGTATTCCTGGAGTTGCTGATTAATACATCCTCAATGACTGTACAAAATCCACCATTGCCAAATTGAAAGTTTAACTTGAACTTGTCAGTCAAATATGATGAAAAGCCATTTGTACAAGTAATAATGTTCTTTGTGTTCTTTGAGCTGACTTTGTGCTTGACCTTCCTTTACACTGGAAAAACTCTTCGTTTGAGGACTTGGTTGGATAATCAGCACGTCACTGCCCTGTCCAGTTACATTTCCCCTACTGTATCAGTCGTTCTGCCCGACCTTGGCATTTCTGTGATCTTCTGATTGGAAAAGTGCTGCTTTGAAGTCTTTGTTACATTAATCATGATCCAATCATAGGCTTGATTATATATTGCCTACGTGTCATGCTTTTTTTTTTTTTTCTATTTTTTGGGGGGAAGGTTGACGTAAAATTTAGTATCTGTACATAAGGTATGAGTGTTAAGAACATCTAGGTAAAATTAGATGACAATGTTTAATATCTAAAGTGTGGTATTTGTGATTTCTATTAAATCAACTTATATCAGTAGATATGGAGAATATTTTAGTTTTTTCATATTAATTCATATTTCCTATGAATGAATTTTTTTTTTAATCTTTTTAGGGCTGCACCCACTGCATATGGAGGTTCCCAGGCTAGGGGAAGAATAAGAGGCATAGCTGCAGGCCTACACCACAGCCACAGCAAGGCCAGATCTGAGCCATATCTGCGACCTATACCACAGCTCATGGCAATACTAGATCCTTAACCCGCTGATCAAGGCAGGGGATTGAACCTGTGTCCACATGGATGCTAGTCAGATTTGTTTCTGCTGAGTCACGATGGGAACTCCTGAACAAATAGTTTTCTCTTTCTCCCTCTGGGATCCCAGAGTATTTTAACTTAAACACCCTTTTTGTAGAAGAATCATGACAAGTGTCACAACCAACACTTTGCCAGCAGCATTCAATCCAGAAAGCCTTAGCTTGGCTACATCATTTTTTAAATGCTCTCAGAAGATCTGCTACCGCTATAGGTGATTATTTCTAAGCAATAAATTATATGCTAGTTTAAAACCTTTACACTGGTAACATTGTTTTCTTAAAGACCTATGTGTTCTCTTATATTGAAGACCGGGTTGAAGTTTTCCACAGGTGCCATGTATTTTCTGCCTGTTGGATACTCTGAAACTTAGCACACCTTTTTTTTTTTTTTAACACACTATTTTTAACTATTAGGTCAACTTGGGTAGTGTTGAAACTGTATTCTTTTAATCAGTACTTTTTACGTTATAAAGAAAATATGAAGCCATAAGTTAACTTTTGCAGTTGTAGAAATAGAAATATATTCAAAATCAGTGGACCTTTTGGACACCATTTAAACAGTATGTATAATCGATACAGTTAGACGGCTAGCTACAATCAAGCTTGTATGATTATTGCCGAGTCATGTCAAATTGGAACAGTCACTGTTTGTGATTCATCATGTTATCGAATACTACTTGGAATAATTGATGATAGCTTATTTATTGATGCTCACACAGCTGTGTGGATCAAAATTGCAAAGACAAACTAATGCCATTTGCAGCAACATGGATGGATCCAGAGACTCTCATGCTAAGTGAAGTAAGCCAGAAAGAAAAAGACAAATACCATATGATATCACTAATTTGTGGATTCTAAAATATGGAACAGATGATCCTATCTAAAATAACAAACAAAAACAGAAACAGATCATGACCAAGAAGAGCAGACTTGGGGTTTCCAAGGTAGGAAGGGGAGGGAGTGGGATGGATGTACATTTGCTTTTTTTTTTCTGGATGCAAACTAGTATATTTGGAATGGATGGGCAATGGGATCCTACTGTACAGCCCAGGGAAATGTGGTTGATCAGGTCACTTTGTTGTACAATACAACTTGTCGGAACATTGTAAAGTAACTATACTATAAAATATAGTTTCATAGATATGTACATCCTCAAACCTTAGATTTTCCTTGGTTAGAGCAAAGATTTCTCAGACTCTCCCTGGTAGTAATCCACTGTTTTAATGGTCTGATTTCTCTTACTATAATTTTGCAAGTTGCCACCAGGTTAATTTCTCTAAGTCACTTCTTTAAAAGCACATTTATCTCAAAGCCTCAGTGGTTCATCGTTTTTATAGAATGAAATTCATACTTTGAGTATTACATTAAGCCCCTCCTCACCATAGGAAAGGCTGGAATGTACTACAAACACGGCCTTCGTTCTAATTTATGTCATTCACCAGAAATCCACGGCCATTGCACTAGACTCTTTGTGGTTTCCTTTGGAATCCACGGTAGACATTGACAGTCATGTTATTCCGTCCGGGTGAAGTCAGTTTTGTCTGAGTACTTTTCTTAACTTAGTTTTACAGGAAGCTACAACCAGTTAGCTGACATGTATAGTTAAACCAGTTTGTCATCATATTCTACCTGAACCTTTCGTTATAGTTTCCATCTTTATAGTGTTTAGAAATTGTAGTATTTGCTTTTACAGCGAAACACTTCATCCATACAAGAAAGTGTATGTTGCATGTACGCATGTACATAATTTATAAAGAGCAATAAACTCTTATAAGCCCACTACACAACCTAAGTAATAGAATATTATCATGCCTTCGAAGGCTATTTTATTTCCTTTCTACCCCAGCCTCCTTACTCTAGAGGTTGGCATCTTTGGAATTGTACCTTTATCATTTTCTCTCCCTCTCTCTCTCCCTCTCTCTCTCTCTCTCTCTCTCTCTCTCTCTCTGTGTGTGTGTGTGTGTGTGTGTGTGTGTGTGTTTAGGGCTGTACTCATGGCATATGGAGGTTCCTAGGCTAGGGGTCTAAAGGGAGCTACAGCTGCCGGCCTATGCCACAGCCATAGCAAGTCAGGATCTGAGCCATATCTGTGACCTACACCGCAGCTCACAGCAAAGCCAGATCCTTAACACACTGAATGAAGACAAGGGTCAAACCCGCAACCTCATGGTTCCTAGTCGGATTCATTTCTGCTGTGCCACAACAGGAACCCCCATTTTCTTGCTTTTTGTTTCAGTTTTGCTAGGTATTCTTATAACTCTGTACAGCTGTTAGATTTGTTTTTTTTTTTGGATTTCACATAAATGGGGTCCACTCTATTCTTCTGCAGTATGCTTTTTTTTTCATTCGGTATATTGTTGCGATTTGCTTATGTAGCTGTGTTAAAGTATACTTCATTCTCTCTGTTTTGTAGTATTCCATTGACTGAATCTGCCACACTTCACTTATCCAGTACTTATTGAAGGACTTTGTTTTATATTTTTGTTATTACCCATAATGCTACAAGGATCATTTTTGTACATCATGAATAATGTCCACGTGCAAGAGTGTCTTTAGCATGTATAATCAAGAGACGAACTTCTTTACCTTCGGTTTTACCAAATGATGGCTCGTTGTTGTCCAGAGTGGTTTATATGAAGCTATACTGCAGCAGTCAAGGTGTAAGAGTTCTTATTGTTTCACCTCACCAACACTTGATATTCTCTAACTTTTTCATTTTTACCAGTGGTTTTATCTAGATTATGTGATTTCCCATAATGTTTGAATGTCTTCTTTTTGAATTTTATATTTTGTACAATGAATTTATATTGTTAGTTAAATTAGAACTCAAAGTTTAGGGTCTTTTAAATGGAAAAATAGGCTACAGAACAATCTTTATGTTATGATGACAAACATAAAATATACTACCCCATGTGTATGTATATACACATGGAAAATAGGTGAGTGATTGCTTAATATTGCTTGATTCAGTGAAACCACTAGGCAGTACATTTTGATGTGGAGCACAAGTTCATATGTCCAATGTACAGTGGAGCCAAACAAACCACAACTTCAGATTTTGGAGCAGAAGAAAGTTTATTGCACAGCTACGCAAGGAGACAGGTGACTCATGCCAAAATACCCCAAATTCCTGGAAGGCTTTCAGCAAAGCTATTTTTTTTTTTTTTTCCTTTTTCCCCTCCACACCTGCAGCATATTGAAGGTTCCAGGCCAGGGACTGAATCCGTGCCACAGCTGCAGCAATGTCAGGTCCCTAACCCACTGGGCCAGGGATCGAACCTAAGCTCAGCAGCAACCTGAGCAGCTACAGAGACACTGATAAATCCTTAACGCACTGTGGCACAGTGGGAACTCCACAGCAAAGCATTTTTAAAGACAAGGTGAGATGGGGTTGTGTGGATGGTGGTTGCAGATTTCTTGGTGTAGGAATTCTTTGTTCTTGCAGTTGTCCATGTAGGTCAGGTCACAGTGTTCTTGTCAACTTTCAGTAAGACAACTGTTATTCTTTGTTCTGAAACTTCTTATCTCTCTGTGAATGGAAATGCTGTTATACCCTTAAAGGTCAGAGCCTTAAGATTAGGCTGCCTGTATATTTCAGTTTATAGGCAACATTCTTAAAGCAAGCACATTAAAATACAAAGGTTAAAGTAAAAGAAACAAATCTAGTATGAAGTCAGGTTTATTCTTCCCTATTACAATTTGTTCTTTGTATACTTGTTGGCTTAGGGGTTAATTGTGTGGTTTGGATAGAGAAAGCCAGAAGAAAGTCCTCAACATGTAGGAGGCAGTGTAGAGCAGTAGTGGAGGAAGGTTTTAGGATTCTTCTATGACGTCTGTCACTAAATAGCCAAGTGCCATTTGCTCGATCTCTCAAACTCAAACTCCTTAACGTAAGAGCAGTGCCTACCTTATCTGTTTGTGTGATGTTTGTTTTATTGATACAATCCATCTAAAACACTGTGTTTAAAACACGGTGTATAGTAAATACACAGTGAACTTGAGTGGCCATCTGCTTGGAGAAATGGGATGTATATAAAGAAAACAGCAATAAAGGAAAGATATACTACCTGCCAAAGCCAGACCAAGTCATCATTTAGAATCAAATCAATGTTCATATAAACTCTTATTGTTTTGTTTTGCATGTCTTTTTAGGGCTGCACCTGCAGCATATGGAAGTTCCCAGGCTAGGGGCTGAAACGGAGCTGTAGCCGCCAGCCTATACTACAGCCACAGTGACGTGGGATCCAAGCCGCATCTGCACCCTACACCACTGCTCGTGGGATCCTTAACCCACTGAGCGACGCCAGGAATTGAACTCTTGTCATCACAGATACTAGTTGGATTCCTTACTGCTGAGCCACTATGGGAACTCCTAAACTCTTATAGTTTTAAGGATAGAAGTTACTTAACTTCTTAACTTCACTGTCAAGTACATGAAGGAAATTCCCCAAACTTGGTGATCTACAACTAAATTTGCTTATCCATACTTATTATTTGCTTATCCATACTTTCACACATGCTCTTACTCCTTTTATTAAAAAAACAATGAGAATCTACGAAGAAAATCTCAGAAAAAAAGTATAAACAGAAATAGAAACCAGAGAGGAATTATGGTGTTCAGAGAACTATTTCAAGTATATACTTCAAGCATGGATGGCTGCCAGCCCTCGAAAGAGAGTGTTTTGCTAGCCATGCACTTCCCTAGTTCTTAGAAACTTTGTCCCCTGGAGTGGTAACCTTGTGGGAGATGAGTTTCCCTAATAGAATGTGCTTGCATGACAGATCATGCCCGTCTGGATTTTATGTGTGCGGTTCTAGAAAGCTCTCTGTCAGATCCTTCTTCAACTCTTAAAACAAATGGAGCTTACTTTCTGAACGAGAATAGTGTGGAAGTGGGCAGTAAAGCCTTGATGTTTAGACTGCAGAGAGGGACTTTGCATTGTACCTACACATTCTTATTTGTTTATTTATTTAAAGCATAGTTGGTTTACATTATTGTGCCAATTTCTGCTGTACAGCGTAGTGACCCAGTCATATATATATATTCATTCTTTTTCTCATGTTGTCTTCCATCATGTTCTATCCCAAGAGATTAGATATAGTTCCCTGTGCTGTTTAGTAGCACCTCATTATTTATCCATTCTAAATGTAATAGTTTGTATCTACCAACCCCAAATCCCCCATCCATCCCACTTCCTCCCCCCTCCGCCACCTCACCACCTCCCAGCAACCACAAGTCTGTTCTCTGTTTCTATGAGTCTGTTTCTATTTTGTAGATAGGTTCCTTTGTGCCATATTACAGATTTCACATATAAGTGATATCATGTGGTATTTGTCTTTCTCTTTCTGACTTGCTTAGTATTAGAATCTCTCGTTGCATCTGTATTGCTGCAAATGCCATTATTTTTGTTCTTTTTTCCTGCTCCTTTTCTAAGTTCTTCATCCACCCACTCTGTCCCCTCATCAGTGTCCCATAGGAACATAGAAAGCACAAACGTGTCAGTGAATACAACTGTAAAAATAAGAAGTGACAACCAGTTCCTAAACAACAACAACAAACAGCAGCAGAATTCCATGGTGAAAATATCTGTGCAGGGACTGCCTGGATGATGATGTGTTAAATTATTATTTTGTTGTTGTTCTATCCCAAAAGGAACAGATGATGCAAACTGATGAAACTCATGGATGTTTCAGGAAGTGGAAATATAGCTGCTCAGTCCTAAGAGTCCCCTGGAGCTGGGTGATGATGGATATGTTCCTTTGCTCCCTGAAGCCCTAGTTTTCTTCTTTATGAATGGGAATAGTCAGAGCACTTTGGAGGGCTGCTGGGAGGATTAAATCATCTCAGTGCTAGGCACAAGGTAGTCACTGAATGACAGAAATTATTAACAGTATTTGCCTGTTAGTATTTAGAGAGAGAAACATTTCTTAGTACCACACTTTGGCACTCAATACTTGCAATAAATTTCAAACTTTACTTCCTGAAGTATCAAAGTTGACAGTCCTGTCCCAAAGGATGAATTAAATTGCTGGATCTCATCGTCATCATCCTGCGCTGATATGTGTTCTTTTAGGTCAGGTCCATGTCCATGGGAGACCATATTCTGAGGAAAACATATCTTAGTGCATGTTGAAATTAATGTGCGGCTTTCTCTTTAAAACGTTAGAGGGAGTTCCCATTATGGCACAGCAGAAACGAATATGACTAGTATCTGTTAAGGATGTGGGTTTGATCCCCAGCCTCACTCAGTGGGTCAAGAATCTGGTGTTGCTGTGAGCTGTGGTGTAGGTTGCAGATTCGTCTTGGATCCCACGTTGCTGTCCCTGTGGCATAGGCCAGCAGCTGTAGCTCTGATTCGACCCCTAGTCTGGGAACCTCCGTACGCCGTGGTGGTTGTGGCCCTAAAAAGCAAAAGCAAAAAAAAAAAAAAAAAGGAGCGAGAGAGAAAGATCATTTATAAACTCCTGTATAAGGACAAAATATCTGCTAACCCATTTCTTTGAAGTGGCAAGAGGGATAGTCAATAAATGTATTAGGAAGAGTATGTTATTACCTGGTCAGAATGGGTGACAGCTATGCATAATTGCCATGGCTGTACTGTATACACATGAACTAAATAGTGACCTTGAATTTGGCTAAGAAAGTTTGAGTTTTGGCTGCACATCTTCAGTCATTTCCTGCGTTTTGGTAACTAGTCCCTCTAGAGCCCTCAGCTTCGCTTTTGCTTTCTTTCCTCAGTTCCTGCCCCAGGGATGTGCATCTCACAGAAAACACACTGCCTACCAAGGACCTGAATATCCAAACATCCTTTTTATCCTTTATAGTCATTAAATATGTAAGTTTTCAAAATGCTCAGAGACAATAAACATTATCTTCTCAAATACATGTGCTCCAGTGAAATAGAGCATGTCCAAAATGAACATTAAACAGGAAGATTTTTATTGTGAGGTACCAGAATCTGTCTTTTTTGTTGGTCCTTGAAAATATGTTTCAGAGCACCAGTTTTGCCAAATAAAATAATGGATGTCTGACCCTACAGGTAATTGGGCTCAGGAGAAATACATGGGGAGAGAATTTTCATTAAAGTTCAGGCATTCTTGGCTTTCATAACTTGTGATAAAACCTTGATCGCTCTGCTTTCCAACTGCAAAACTAGTAGATTATGTAACCAAAATAAGGCACATTCTTATTGCACCTGTCAGAGTGTTTCACAAACAGTTACTAATGGATCTGCACCACCTCCTTTCAACTAAGTATCACACCCAAGTTTATATAAAAAGCCTTATTTGATAAGATGGGTGTTAAGGGACTGAAATCTTGATGTGCTCCCCCCCAACGCGCCCCGCTTTTCCCCAGGTTCAGATGGCACAAGGTATTCAATCTCCTGTGGTTTGATAACTCAATTTCAGTGTGTGTATGTGTTTTTTCTTTTGTTTTTTGTTTTGTTTTAATGGCAAGTCCTCATTCTGCCTCCTCACTTGTCCTGTTGTATTTCCCAGTCTTGGCAGAGCCTGTGACTTGTGGAATGAACTGTAATGAGCAAGGCTTGGAAGTGTGGGTCATAGGTCATTCATCCATCAAGATTGTCTCTCTCCTTGTGTCTCTTCAGGTCAGGCTGCCTGTCTCAGCTCCTGTTTCTTGGAATCTTCTCCAAGTCCATCTCCCTGAAAACCCTGGGTGACCATTCTTCTCTTGAGTCTAGCCACGCCCCTGTAGTCTTCCTGGACCTCAGTAGCTGGGAAATATCTTACTTCTCTGTTCACTTGTTTCCAGCCATGGCCTTTGTTGAATCTTCTCAGTGTTTTCTTGGAAACAGTGTGTGCTTGTCGAAGCAATATCCTGGGGGAACGACTTTAACTCTCCATGCAGCCTCTTCCTTGCCTGTAATCAGGAATCACAGAGCTTGTGAAAGGGAAATTCAGGGAGAACAAACCAAGTTAAAAACGTTAACAGTGGAGTTTCTGTCGTGGCGCAGTAGAAACGAATCTGACTAGGAACCATGAGGTTGCGGGTTCGATCCCTGGCCTTGCTCAGTGGGTTAAGGCTCTGGCGCTGCCGTGAGCTGTGGTGTAGGTCGCAGACGTGGCTCGGATCTGGCGTTGCTGTGGCTGTGGTGTAGGCTGGCAGCTGTAGCTCTGATTCGACCGCTAGCCTGGAAACCTCCTTATGCCGTGGGTGCGGCCCTAAGAAAAACGACAAAAGACAAAAACAAACCAAAAAAACGTTAACAGCAGTCACTGAGGTGAAGATGCCTTTCAGTCGTGTCACTGCCAACTAGGATTAGAATATACGGGCTCACCGTGTCCTATCCAGTGATTCCTGTATGCATCGATGACCCTACGGCAGAAAGACTTGGAGAAGTTAAAAAAATAAAAGCCGCATTTCGGGGCCTGGTGCCTGGAAGTTAGAATGTAGTGGGACCAGGGGATCGGTGTTTCTGCATAGCTCCCCCAGATGGTCAGATATGTAGCCAAGTGTGGCAACTACTGCCCTGAATCTCATGTTCATTAATTCCGCACGTATTGTTTTAAGTGTCTGCTTTGGGCCGAGTACCGCAGTAGGCTTTTGGGTGTATAGCGGGGATGTGCAGGGCAATGGCCGGGCAGGCAGAGGGCAGAGCAGGGCATCTCTCAGTTGGCAGAAGAGTGTCTCTCTTAAGACGATCTTTGTTATTGCTGTTGTTCTCTTGTTTCTTCCCTGTGACTGTATATTCTGAGACCTCCAAATCGTGGCCTAGAGGCCACATCATGTCTACAGGCAAGTTTTGTTAGGCCAGCCCTGTGTTTTAAAAAAAGGAATTGCCCACACGAAAATAAAAAAAAGATTAGCAGCTATTTTCTAAAACTGAGAAGTAGCTGTCCCTTTTAACTGAGTAGCGGTCGGCCAGCTCCCCACCTGGCACTCTTCACTAACTTATAATGTCTGTCTGCTTCTTTAATGTCCTTGTGTTCTGAGTATATTATGAAAATTGTGTTAGGTGTTACATGAAAGCTATCAGTTGTTTTTGTTATTGTGAAATGTGAAGGTCCAGTGAACAGAACTTATTTTGGGTCTACGAAATGAACTATGTCTTCAAATGTCCACATAGTGGTTCTTTATCTGCTTTATATGGAGAAGTGAAAAGTAAGCAGAATCTGTGCTCTGAGCAAATCAGAAATCTCAGAAGTCCATTCCCAGAAGCTTGTGTGTTACAAATGTATTCATGTAAGCAGAATTCTAGGTGCTAAAGAAAAAGCACTGGTATTCAGAAGTGAACCTTGACCTACAGATTTGCATGTAACTTTTCAATAAATCCACTTCCATCTCTTCAATCACACTGTGGGGAAATGAAACCACATTGATCACTATTGTATGAAACAAAGTGTATCAACTATTAGCTGCACCTCAAAGCCTTCATTAACGTCTTCAAACTTTTCCTGCCAGTACTTACAAATGCTTTCCTAGTATTTCCCATATGGCATGCATAGAAATGGCACATTTGGGAGTTGCTATCATGGCTCAGCAGTTAACAAATCTGACTAGCATCCAAAAGGACGCAGGTTCGATCCCTAGCCTTGCTCAGTAAGATAAGGATCTGGCACTGCTGTGAGCTGTGGTATAGCTCGGATTCTGCGTTGCTGTGGCTGTGGTGTAGGACAGCGGCTACAGCTCCGATTCAGCCCCTAGCCTGGGAGCCTCCATATGCTGCAGGTGCAGCCCTAAAAAGCAAAAAAAAAAAAGGAAATAGCACATTTGGATAGAGAAGGAGGAGGGTCCTTGTGGCCAAAAGCACCCTGTATACACAGAGCTAAGTCTCCAATCAGTGCACAGTCTTTCGGACCCTCTGAGATTTGCTTGCAAAGTTTTGGTTCTTATACATGACGTCATTAGTGGATGAATGAGATTCAACCATCTCATTCAATACAATGGAATACTTTCTACATAACGGAAATCTCCTTCCTTCCCTGAAAAGTGGGAGCAGGGGTGTCCTCTCCTCCACTGTCACACCTCCTCCAAAGGAAAGATAAAACACAAATTTTAAAAATTGTATTCGTGATTAGAAAAACTTTGTTGGAGGTATTTTAGTATGCACTGTTGTATATTTCTCTGGGAGCTACAGAGTGATCAATTATACTTTTCAGAATTTTAAGCAGGGGCATGCATTTCGGTCAGAGGTTTTAAGATGGATTATATCTCACTTGCAGACATATTTTGTTTGGTCAACACAGATGTTTTGACATAATTTTAAACAGTTGTTTCTGAATGTTTGAGCACTCAGTGATCTCATCTAAAACACTGTTAGGTCCAGGTCTCTCATTGTACTGTGGACAGCACCCGAGGCTAAGTTAGATGTACACACACGCATCTGTTTTCAGGCTCCCCCGTCCTTGTGGTTTTGTGTCTGAACATTCCAGGTTATTCGAAATAGGCTGTCAGTTTGAGTTCCACCCACCCCTTCCATTGGGTTTCTGGGTTTCATCAGAACCATTATTTATTTGTTGTGGTGGGGGACGGGGCCCAGAGTACTTTTTAGTCTCTCTGTCTCCTCAGCTGAAGTTGATACTGTGGGTATAAATTCAAGCTGCTATCACAGTTTGCCTCAATTTAGATTTACACTTCTGTGTTGATAGAGTGGATGTTTTATCCACCTAGGTACAGCCTCTAATAGGTGTGAATGCTAAGCAGATAACTATTCATAGCCACGATTAGCATTTCCAAAAGGTGTCGAAATCACTTCATTCATTGTGATAAAGCAACTTTAAAAAACACAGTTAAGTAGAACAAGTGTTTAAAAAAAAGAGATGTAAGCGGTCCATGAGCTGTTAATGTCTCTTTAAAATGAATTAGTGACCAGTATCTGAGTTAGTACTTTTAAGTCTTTGATTTATATCCATTGAATGTACCAATTATATTTAATGTCTTTGAAATAATAGCAGTAAAGATCACATCTTAGGTAGCTCATCGTACAATCACAATCATATTTAATTCTTACTATAAACCAATTATGTACATACTTATCACCCCCATTTTACAGATGCAAAATTCAAAGTCAAAGAGGTTTAAGGAGCAATTAACTTGCCCAAGGTTATACAACTCTGAGTGTATAAGTATACAGTTATTTATATCCTATATACATGTACATACATACATATACATATGTACCATGCTTAACCACAGTTGATCTTGCCTCTGCTTTTGAACTATTTTTGACCACCATTCGTAGTAAGAAATACTAGTTGTTTTAGGGCTTAATACTTAGTATGTTGTAATTCTATAGTAACATTGTACAAACCATACCTAACCCTTATCTAAATTCAGTACATTTTGATCATTTCTATCCTATTTTAAAACAGTGTATTATTTCATTTGCCCCCAATGTAAAGACACACACACGTACACACACACACTTATGCATAGCCCTCTAAATGGGACACAACCTGAAATTTGAAAAACACTGACTTAGAAGTTAGATGTCAGGGAAGCCATTTCTGGTAGAGTGTGTAAGAAAAACTGAGGAGGGCAGGTACATAAAATGAGGCCACAGTACAGGGATTTGCTGTCCAGTAATTCATGAAGATTCACATTTGTCTCTGTATTCATGTTTTATTTACCATAGAAAGGGCTTTATTTTATTTTATAATGAAAATAATTCTTCAAAATTCTGTATTAAAAAATACAGAAATGTAATGTGTGCGAATTATACCTTAAATAACTAAAAAATTATAATTAAATGGGATGGGGTGAGTGGAATGATAGAAAAAAACAAGAATGGCAGAATATTGATATCTGTTTAAGTTGATGGTGAGTATATGGGAGTTCATTATCCTAGTCCGTTTACTTTGTGATTGGAACTTTTCATAACAAAAAGTTATTTTTAAAAAGTAGAAGGGCCACCCTGGTCACTTATTCTGTATTCCCACAAGGCTTATGTTTGTATGAGAAAATGATCGTGGAGGTTAAAGTGTGGCCTTTTTTTCTGTAAAGCTGTGAACGGTAAGTAGCCAGCCTGTACAGAAGTTGGTTTTAGGGTCTTCTGGTGCCAAATTGCGCCAAAGTCAGATTTCCTGCTTTGACATTATTGACATTCAGGGTTGGGTAATTTTGGTAGGGGGCTCTGTCCCGTGCGTTATAGAATTGTCACAGCTGCTCTCTCCAGCCTCCATTCTCTAGATGCTGGTAGTAAGTACATTCATACCCTCCACTTCCCAGCTGTGACAACCAGAAACATCCTCAGACATGGACAAATGTCCCCTGGGGGGCAGAATCACTCCTTTCTGCTTTAGTGCCTGAACCTGTCACCTCACCTTGTGTATATGTCTAGGTAAGCTTTGAACAGAGACACGAAGCTTCAGAGAGCCACATCCTGCCTGTGACTTAGGGCAAACGAGGAATAGATTAGGCAGAATAATCACAACTAGGGATTGACTTAGAAATGCCAGACTGAGACAGGATCTCCTGTGTGAAATTGGGCTTGTTGGTTAACCAGTACCTTAGTTACCTCATCTGTAAAACGGGGATGGTCACAGTCGCTTCTTAGTGACATTGCATGTACTTTTATTTCTAAAGCATCTGGATTCTTGCCTAGCACATATCAAATGCTCAGGGTTGGCCATTATTACCTATTTAGAACCCATTATGCCAGAGTTGCGGTTTGAACAGTTGGGAGTGGGGAGCAGGAATCAGGGGATTCTCTAAAATACTATATTAGTATCACATTTAGTTACTCCTGTCCTCAGTGTATCTGAGTGCTTTGAGAGTGTTTACTTAGAATGTTTAGTCTAACTGTACTTCCCGGGTCGGAAATGTGGTGGGTTTTTAAATCTTGGTTTCTAAATTAATTTACCAGTGGGAATGAAAGTGAAACGGGCCATCAGGACATGCTGAGCATCTCATGCTCTGTGACCCTCTGGAGACACTCATAGGAAGCCACAGAGACCAGCCTGAAAATCTTTAGAAGATACCACTCCAGAGTCCACCTTTTCTTTCAGTCATTGAATAGTCATGAATCACCTCTCTTACCTTTTCAATGTATATACTTTGAATTTTGCTCATGTGATTTTTGGCTGAGGCAGAGTCATTACCGAACAGTCACTCCAGGAAGATTCCTTTTGTTTCCTGTAGTTTAAATTCTTCCCCCCATTCTATAAATATGCTCAAGAATTTTCCAGCTAAAAATATCCTCCATTGACTCGCTATCGACCCTCCATCCATCTCTAACCACGATCGCATCTCTCTCATTCTGAATTATTGAAAGCATAGCTGATTCTAGCTGTTGCCACTTCCTCGCCATCTGTTCACACTTCTACCCACCCCAACGAGACTGATGCTTCCCAAAGACCCCACTGACACTGAGCATCATGATATCACCAAAGGCAGCTGCAGGCCTCAATTTCAGTTTCTCTTTCTCTTCTTTTTTTCCCCTCCTCTCTCCTTACTCTTTCTTGCTCTCTGTTTCTATTTCTGTCTTTTAAGAAATGTAGCTTTATTGAGTTAAAATTTACATACCATCAATGCACTCCTACTCGTGTGCTGCTCAGTGATTCTAGTAAACTGACAGAATTGTGCAGTCGTTCCCACAACCCACTTTGAGAGTATTTCCGCCACCAATAGAAAGAACCCTCTGGCCTATTTTCAGGCGCTCCCCACTCTCACTGCCTTTCTTCCTCCGTGATCTTTATGACCCCCTTGCAAAATTATGTACTCTGCATGTGCCCTTGCCGTTCGTACCCCAGTCGCACATGAGTTTCACCGGACCTGTAGGCATGTTCCTTTTCTGTCATCCTCAAGGATTTGATTCTCCTCTGCCGACCCCCTAAACATTGGGCTCCTTCATCCAGTGCTCTGGATTTTCTGTGAGATATTTCACTCACTCCCATGAATTCACCTATGGTGCTAGATTTTGTCAGTGGTATTATGTTTCCCCATATCTGTCTCCTCCTTTTTCTCCTAGGTAAGCCCTCCTTTTTTTTTTTTTTTTTTTTTTAAAGAATTACCTCAAATGCCGCTACCTGAACTATGGAGTCTTCGTATTTTCTAACAACTGTTCATGCTTCTTATCTATAACTGCACCCTAAAGAGATAAGTTGTGACTTGAAAGCAACTTTGCTGTCTCTCCTTGTCTACACATTCTTTCTGTGAATTTCTTTTCTTAGTTCCTCTCCTGCCCCTGAAAGAAAACCCAGTCCACTCCGTATTTGATGATGATTATGTATCAAACATAATTTCAATCAAAAAATTAAAATATCCTGTCTTTTTTAATAGTTAAAACTTAGAATCAGGTTTAAAGATAAAACTCAGAGTTCCTGTTGTGGCTCAGCAGCTAAGAACCCAGCAGAGTGTCTGTGAAGATGAGGGTTCAATCCTTGGCCTCGCTCAGTGAGGTAAGGATCTGATGTTGCCACAAGATGCTGCAGAGGTTACAGATGCAGCTCGGATCTGGTGTTGCTGTGCTGTGGTATAGGCCAGCAGCTGCAGCTCCAATTCGACACTTAGCCCAGGATCTGTGTCCGGGAACTTCCATGTGCCACAGGTACATGCTTAAAATAACAACAAAAATATAAAATTCATCTCCCTCCCCAGTGCTTCACTGTTGCAGAGGGCAAGTCTGAATCAGAGAAAGAGTGTTTGGCTTCTTTTCTCACCTAATAAGTCTACACCTCCTCCCCATAACTCCCCATTTCCATTTCTGCCTACTGTGTTCACAGGAAGAGAAGAGGGCCCAGCAGGTTTTACGTGACTGGATTCCACTGCAGCGATAGGATCATGGCATTTTTGAACTTACCAGGAGTGTAGAACCGGCGTTGTCTTTCAGTGGTTCTTTCATGGGTTCCTTAGATACGCTCCCTTCCTTCTGGAAGGTCTTCCACCCACCCAGCCTGCGGTGGTTCTGCTCTGGATGTTTGACAGCTGTGTTCCCCCAGGCACTTTCTGGTGAGTGTCTGGCTCACAGAAAACGCCATGCATTCTGTGCCCCTCACATCTCTGAGGAGCCGCATCCTTTAGAAATTGCTATCTTCTGTTCTGCGCAGCCTATTCTTTCTCTTTAGTGTGGTCCTAGGGCACTGCCTCCCTCGAAATACAGTTCTCTGTGATCTCCTTAAAGCACAACCTCCACCCCAACCATGTATTTAAAGGAATATCCACCTTCTTGCCCCTGAGTGGGTGGAATTCACCCGAATTCTCTCCAAAGAAGCCCTTCTCATATCCTCTACGCATATTCCAGAGCCTTTGATGTGAGTAAGAGTCTCAGATACAGACACATGGTTTTGTGGTATCTCCTTTGAAAATGTGTTCCTCGTTCTGTTCTGGCACCTCCCTCACCTTTGGGGTGTAACACCTGCTGCGTCTTAGTGACTGAAGAAGGAACGTCTCATTAACATCCTGTTACAGACTTCTCCAGTCTAGAATCTTGTATCAAAATGATTATGGGCCAGTATGCTTCCTGAGAGTACCTGGAGGTCAAAGATGATTTATTTTAAAATATTCTCTTTGTGCCTGTACCCGACATGCTGTAGGTGCTCAATGAATGTCAGTTTTCTCACCAAATCTTTCTCCTTCAGCCAGAATTACAAGGCGAAAAATAGCATGGCCTTGCTTAGCCTGCAAAGCTAAGTACTCAGACACCCTCCTGAGTACTGCTTAATCCCAGCAGAAGAGCACTTTTTAGCACTTTTCAATCTCTTGGCCCCTTTCTCCTCTACTCTGGCATGAAAATTATTTACATATTTTTGAACCTTATTGTGTTGGAAATGAAGTGAGATTTTCGTTTTTCAAATGCTTGATAATGTTTTGAGAAATTGTAGACAATATAAAATATATGAAAGAATGTAGAGTTTCAAATCTATAAAAGAAAATATTTTATCTCTGTTTCTGTTCCTAAATGCACGGTTTTCTTCCTCAGAGACAACTGCTTTTTGCAGTTCCTATATATTCTTTCAAACTATTCTCTGCACTTGTAAATGGACATAGGTGTGTATTTTTGTCTCCATAAAAAAGGCATCCTAGGTTTGACACATTGTGTTGTACCTTATGTTTGTGGCTTAGTGTGCCTTTGAAATATCTTGATTTAATTGCAAGCAGAGTTGCTGTATTCTTCTTAATTCCTGCCTACAATAGGGAGGGTCTGTTATCACAGTGCGTATGCTTAAAATCAAGCAGGAGAGTTATTTAAATTGTCCAGTACTCTTCCTTTATAAAAGAAATTTAATTTGTTGAAAATGTAATGAAATTTAGTGACATTTAATGCCTTGCCACTTATACAACTAGTTTCAATTGCCAACTATATTTAACACCAATCTTTAAAAATATATAAAGGAAGCTTTATTTTCTGGTTCCCTAACAATCAGACTGTTTCAGCATTCCACTTGATACATATCGTGGGAAAAAACATTGAAAATGCAGGGCTTCTGTCTTCATTTCTCTTGGATGAATGTCTTAACCCATGTGTGTATCTGAAAAATGAGGATGACAATAGTCTGTGCCTCCTGGATTGTTGTAGGGGTGAAGTGAGTTAAGTTATGAAGCAATATCTGGCAGCTAACAACACTCAGTACAACAAATCACTCGGTAGTGATTATTATATCATTATTCATTTTCCATCTTGATATTTGGAAAAGTGTCTTTGTAGGAAAACATTTGTATCCTATGCTTATTAAGTCGACTTTAAATTCTAAATAAATATATAGTGGCAAGCACTGTTATGATGCAGACGTCGGAAAGGCACTTTGCCCCCTCATCACTGGGTCATGACATCTTCAGTAATTTCCTATTTGGTAAAAGGAAAGAAACCCCTGCAGCATTTGTTATTATGGAAATTTGTCTTTGTTCATTCTGTTCCTTGTTTAATTTGGAAAATGTCTATGATGAGTATATGACACAGAATTTGCTTGTCTTTTAGTTTTCCTGTTATCATTAAATGTGGTCTAAGTTCAGAAGTCTAAGTCCCTTTCTAAGGGTGAGGTTCTTTTCATTAGAAGAATTAAATTTAAAAAATTCCCCAAAGAGCACCATTGCTCTGACTACCTTGGAAAAACATGAGGCAGCGCCAGTCTTTTTCAGGATGAAGATTCCATTAGAAAATCCTGCATCTTTATTGAAACTTGGACTTGCTCCAAAACACAGCATGCTTCCAGGGTCATTATTGCATGCCAAGGAGTAGTCACCCATGATGGGAGCGATGTTTGTAAAACATTGTGCCCTCGAAATGGCCATGTTTAGTTTGAGGCTTTAAAGCCAGAGAATTGAAGTAAACTCTCTGTCAGAAATACTTAGAAGTATTGACATTTTACCTAATATTTTGAAGCAGGAAAAAGGTTGGCATGATGTGGTAGCTATGTGTTTTCTCTTTAGCTTGCACTTGGGTGAAATTAGTGGAACCCAACTGAAGGATGGCATTGTTCTGAGGCTGTATCAGGGAAACTGTCTCTGAGTTGAAGACAGAGAGATCGCCTGAGTTGTCAGAGGCCTATTTGAATTGAGGAATCAAGTAAATGAGGCTCTGAAATCAGCGGAAGGTGCTTCAGAATGTTCTGGCAATATTTTTATGTAGCTGATTCATCGACCACAATGTATGCACAAAAGCACCGATTCTCTTTACAGCTGCCAGTGTACACTAATTGCTAAAAGATCAAAAGACAAAAATTAACTGGATGTCAGAGAGGACATGCCTCCCTATAGCAAACACAGTTTTATAACTTCGATTTCTTTGTCAAGCCTTTCAACACTGGCCTTCGCAGGAACATTTATTTTTTTTAACATTTTTTTCTTTCCATTCTGCATAATTTATATTTAATTTCATTTTGATGAAATTTTCATTAATTTCTGCATGAAAAAAGAAGAAATAAAGCTCCAAATATACGCATACGTAATTCACAGACACATACATATATATAATATTTGCACATGTATGTACACACACATATATAATATCTATGTAAAAGAATTTTTTTTCCCCGTGTAATAAATTGTGTACAAAACAGAGATTAGCTTATGTCAGTCTAAGTGTATTTGGAATAGAGAGGTCCGTAGAGTTGGCTGATGTCTCAAAAAAGACCTTCACCTACAAAAGATTCCAAATCACTGTTTTTTTGCAGAGTGTAGCCTTGTTGGAGATAAAATCCATAGTCTCTACAACTATAATGGAAGGTGTTGAAAGTGTTGAGGGCCGGAGGAAAGACAATAGAGGGCTGCAGATATCTGCGGGAGCGTGAGATGACTTCCAGCTGTCATTTGACTTATTTGCTGATCCTGCTGCTGTAAACACAGAATTGTTGGTGTGAAGATAACATCAAACTGGAAACATCATATTCTCTCTTCTTCTTCGCTGCTGAACACTTGTGAACTGTGGGGAGGATACGTGCGGAGCTGTCAAGCACTTGGATTTGGAGCCCAGTGTTCATGTAAATTTCACCCCCTGTCAGTTCAGTCTCTGCAGGAAAGAAACAGGTTTGATATGCAGAGTGGATCAACTCCATTTCTGGAAGATGTGCAGATCACGAATGAATGAATGATTATGATTATGCATGAAAACGAAGTGGGTGGGTGATGCCTGATTTCTGATCTCGCAGGATACACAGTCTCATCAAGCCATTAAACTCATTTATTGGTTAACTACCATGGTATTGCGTTGCATAACACAATATTGAGTTAATTTCTCTACAAGACTCAGAATACAATACCCATAAGCATCAAAATTCTATGCATTAATGATTGAATATTTCACTCTATCAGAAGTCTCTAATATCTTCAAGGTTTTTTTGTGGGGTTTTTTGGTGCAGGTTGGGAATAATGTATATTCATGAATAATTTTATTTCTTAAATATCAAAGTTGGAGGTGACTTTTTTTTATTAGGTGTGAGAGATGTGTTAAGCAATCCTTCTCAACAAAATTGCTCCAGGGTTTGTCTCTGAAAACAGGGATACTTTTTAGGTACCTGTTACTCTGATAGAAATAAAGCCAAATCATTCTCACACCTCAACTTTCCACCATGTAAAGAAGCTTAACTCTGAATATTGGCTTAGACTACATTCAGAGTTGTGTATAAACATTTAATATTATAATTATGTATCAGTATTTTGTGATCCACAATCTTAGTAGCGATTTTGTAATGTATATGACAAAAGCCATGAACGTTTTCTACTTGTAGAGCAATCAAGAACCGTGATTTAGAGCATTTTTTGGTTTTGACTGCAAAGTCTAGCATTTTTTTCAGAATTAAGAATAAATAGTCCAGTTGTCAATATGTACTAAATTTGGGGCTATTTAAAGACTGCCATGAGAAACGTGTTGTGAATATATTAAGCTTTAGCCTTAAGATGCAAATGCATATTAGCGGAGAAAATTCTAAAGGGTATCTGTTTTTCCTTTGATTTAAAACACTTCTGTGAATAGTCGAATATTTTTATTGTAGCAGATGACATTTTGATTTGTATTTGTCTTGCTTCAGTAGCTTCCTTTGTATTTATTTTAGCTTGGTGATTTCAGAAGTGGGACGAGCTTTTTATATGTCCTTTCTCTCTGTGACAATACTTGGCAATGCTGAGAAGTTTGGTCATGGTTGTATTAATTATCTTCATTATTTATAAAGTCAGTGTCCTACTCTAGCATTGATTAAAAATGAGTGACATTTAAATAAATATTATTGCTAAATGAGATTTGTTTTTATCTTCAAACTTTATACAGTCTATGCCTCTTTGTATGTGTGCATGTGGGTATGCATATATAAGAAAATTAGGATATATGTATTTCTTAAATCAGATAGCTTGGTTAATCTTGTCTTATCTCTGATTTCTTTGAATTTGAAGGCAAGAATGAAATTGTTGTGTTGCAAAATATGTTGTCTTTTTATCCTTTTATCTGATCGTGTCAAATCCTGGTTAAAATTGTTCTGAGTTTTCAAAGGGCTTTATCCTGATACTAATATTCTTAACCCGGCGTGTAAGCTTGACCCCCATTATATATCGGCAGTCTCATTTCACACCACACTGAACTTGGCCATCTGCATTCCATTTTATCAGTCTTTTCTCTGTTCCTGCAACAAGCCATGAACACTGAGGCCACAGGCCCTTTGCCTGTTCTTTCTTTATGCCCAGAGGTTATTACCAAAATATTTAACCAACAGTAGAGCGTGAACACTGATGAAGTAAAAGTGAAATGGGCTAGAGCAGGATTCTGGAAACCCTTGTTGAGCCAATCATTAACTTTTTAGGTGGTACATCCAGGTTGGTGGGGTGGGGTTCTGGGCCAACCTGGGAGACCAAGTGATAGTGGGAGAGGACCCAGACAGTGGCCAGTGGCTACTCACCAGCACATTGACCAACTCAAGGCCATAACAAGTTTTTGTCTACACCTGGCAAATTTCTTTTCTCACTCTGCAACACATACAGGCATCTGATTATATCATCTTTTCTTTTCTTCCATCTTATTTCACTGCATCACAGGAACTTTACTTGACCTTTATGTCGAAGGCTGTTCTCATTGATTTTTCAGGAAAAGTCTTAGCCCTTCTTTATACCTTTTGCAATGCTCAGTTTACAAATACTTTGTAATTAATTGAACCATATGTCCTCTCACTTGTTTGTATACCTCATGCTGGCAGGGATCATCAATTAGCTGACAACCCCACCCACACCTTCCTCCAGCATCTAGTAGGCACTCGATAATTACCTAGTGAATGAAAGCATTTTCAAAAAGACTTTAGAACTTCTTTGAACACATTTATACTTTATAAATGGAACTGATATGCATGTTACTTTGGGGATCCTTTGTTGGGAAGATGACATTTTTTTTTCTTATTTTAGTTACCATCTTCCTAATACCTTCGTACAGATTTTCCAAAAATCATTTTCAAGTGGTGGATGGATCCCATGCTGTGACTTTTCTTTCCACTGGAAATACTTTCTCACTTACTTGATGTCCAGTGAACTGATTTAATCTCCCAAATTGACTTATTCATTGTTCTTAAAACTCGACAAGAAAAATGACTTGAAAAACTAAAGTTGTGTACAGGGTGTTGGGAATATTGGCACAACCATTAATGGATTAGCTGGGATCTTACCTCCAGAGATGTATGTCTAGTAATTTTTTTCCTTACCCCCTTTATAATATTTATAATATTTTGTTTTCGTGTTGTGGTATTAGAGCGTAGACCATATAGTTTGTTTTCTGTATGACATAGAACAAAGCCTCACATATTTATTTGGGGACATTTTAATGATTGTAATATTAGTACAGGACTTTCTGCTACAGGACTTCTATAGGATCTATAGGATTTTCCTTTTCATGAAAATTTCAGTAACCTATTCTAAGCTATTATTTTGTTATTTATCAAATTTTTCTAAGTAAATTTAATGTATAAACTGGATGGCTTTAACTCCTCAAAGAAGGCCATATTAGTTCCATCAAAGCTGTATTCCTTAAGGCTTTCCTGTCTTTGAAAATGAGCCATTGTCCCCAGACTTTAATATACCTTGCAACTGCTAACTTTTCAATGAATAGTTGATACTCCAAGTATCATATTATTGCATTTAAAGTTTCCAACAACTTTTATAAATCGTTGTCATTCTAGTTTAGTTGAAAAAAAGTTTTTGTAATTTTTTCTTTTCTACTGTGTGTGTATGTATGTCATTCTTCTCAGGATTTCTGGACTATAGTTTTCTCACATGAATGATTAGAAGGACGTTATGATTATGGCTGTCAGGTATAAGTGTAATAATATAGAATGATTTCATTATTATTCACGTTAGAAATTGAAAATTACTAACATGAATAATATTAGATACACAAAATGTCTCATTTATAGAGCAATAAAAAATGGAAGGAAGGCTAGGTATCTGAAAGCCTTTGATGCAAGTGGGTGGAAATCAACCACTGGAAAAGCTTGAGAAGTGTAATTATTGAATGAGGTAGAATGTGTGTCCCTCCTTGTATATTTGAATTATTTCATGATTTTGGCCATAAGTCTCCCGGGACCTGATCCTATTGAAAATAGCTTTGAAAAGTCTCAGTTTCACAGGCATATTTCATGTGTCTCATTCATCTCATCTTCTCTTTATCACTTCGGTGGACACATTTCCAGTTGCCACCATCTGCATTTTTTTAATGCACCTAAAGTCAGGTTTTAGCCTATGGAGCCATTTTGCTGCTCCTGTGAAAGGCTTAGAGTGCTGAGTCATTAATCCCCCCTGAAAATAGCCTCCAAACAATGCCTCTTGGGAGCTGGTGTATAAATACCTCAGCTCCTTTGCCCCTTGGATAACTGGACATGCAGGCATGACTCTGGGATTATTCCGAGGTGTATTGTCTGCAAGGGCTGGAGGTCCAGAATTTCCCCAGCAGAAAAAAGCTCTGTTTACACAGAAGGGTTGATGTGTTTATATCTTACCCTTTATTGGCTGCCTTCCTTTCCCTTTCTCACATTTTCGTACCTTGTTTCTGCTGTTGTTGTTATTGACCTCATAAATAACCTGCTTGTGCTTGAATGCATTTTGCAGTGTTTCCATTAAGGGGAACCCAAACTCAGAGATGTGATTTGTAGTAGTGGGGACAGTGAGAAATGGTCACAGATTCTGTGATGGTGTGAGTTACCAACCTACAGTTCTTAGAGGTGTCATTTTCAAATGCATTTCCTGCTGTTCTGGATTCTCATGGGCCAGGTCAGAGTTATGCCTGAATCCTGGAATTCTAGCTACAACTCTGCCTCTTGCTTCTCCCCTCCTTCTAGAATGTATAGTATATGGCAAGTGAACAAGGACAACGTTACTACAGGAATAACTGATTTAATACATTAAATACATAACTTTCAAGGTGTTATTTTCACTCTTGAAAATGTTATTATTTGGGACACACTGAATTCTAATGGAATATATCACATCACATCAAACGGTCTCATACTTAAGAACTGTTGAGATTTCTCTCCTTTGCTCAATGATAACCAAGACAGCCCAGTCCATAGCAGCTGCTGACTGAGAGTTTTACAGCTTCTTGGCTAAAATGGCTGACATTAAAGTTGTTAATTGCTCTTTGTGGAACCAGCTGAGGTGCAACAACTGAAAAAAAGATTCTCCAATTTCAGGTGTGTTGCATCTAGCCTACTTGATCATTAACCGTGCAGTTTAACTAGTCAAATGGCCACTGAAAATGACACAGGCTATTCACACAGTTATTTTCTTTGACAGCATATTCAAGTTTATGAAAATTCAAGGAGGCAAAAGATAAAATAGTTTCCTGCACAAGATTCTCAGACTGAAATGTTTCCATCATTAGCACTTTTTAAATCTGTTTTATGCAGCATATGTAACTGGGGGCTTTTTGCAATTGTCTCCAGAAAAAAAAAAAAAAGCAGGCTTAAGATGAACATTGATAATGCTATTTATAATTTACATGCCTTATGAGGGACATAGAGACTATGAAAGGCAGTGCTTAAAGATATCTGTTGCTTTGACTCTCTTACTTTAACCAAAATGTTATTTTGAGAGAAAATGAGAAAAGTTAGAATTTCACAGTGATATTTTATTTGTTGTAAGTACTATCTAACAGAAGTTTCAATATTTAATATATTAGTATTTAATATTTTAGTATTCTTGAACAGTTCTAATTTGATGAAGCCACTTCCATCTGCCTTTCAGTTATATAAAGCATTTTTTAAGTATCTACATTTCATACATCTTTTTTGCATCAGAAGAGATTCATTTCATTTGAGGATTTTGAGTGACTGTGAATAGTACAGTTTTATGAAAAGATGAAAATCTTCTTTTTAAAGCAATTTGTTTTTTTGAAATCTAACTTCTTTGTATATGTATTTTATAGATTAAAAGATTTACCTGAAGACAAAGCATTCTATTCGTCAGAGACTGGACAAGAGTTACTCTTCCTTTGGGCAATTAAAGATGATGTTGTCATGGAAACAGTTGATCCTGCTTTCATTCATTGGCTGCCTCGGAGGTAATGATAAGCAGTATTTTTAAAGTTGAAGTTAGAACTATTCTTGAGTCTTATGTTAAATATTTTTAAATGTTGAATTCGTAATTCTCCAGCAGCAAAGAAAAACAAATCTTTTTTCCCAGAAAGAAAATTCTGATTTTCTCTCTGATAACTGGATTCTTATTTCCCTCTCTAATTTCTGCAAGACATTTTGTTTTCATCACAAATATAATGGTGCTTAATATTATGGATCAATTATAGTGTTATGAATATAGCAATCAAAATTTGAGAATGTTAATTCATGACTTATTCCAAAATAGCTAAATCTTATAATTTTTTAGTGTAAAGGAAGAATATAGATTTTAAAGAATGTCAGTATTTTCATATCTAATATTGAAAACGGTACAGTTTTTCTTTCAACCAGTAACTTATTTAATGGACCAAAAATAAGGAAAGACTTTTCAATTTTGAAAATGTACAGTTTAGAACAAAACAGAAAAAGGAAAAACTCTTATGTATCTACCATTCAAAGCAACTGTTAAAAATCATCTGCTCTATTTCCTTTCTGTTTATTTAGTTTCATTTTTCTGGAGCAGCGGAGGAATGAGACAAGGATTCTTTTAGATGAAGTGAGAAATGTACAATAATTGTTTTTTTTGGTTTATTTTATCTCATTGTTTTGTGTCTTTTTATTATAAAATTTCCCAGCACCTAAAAAGTTGAAAGAATAGTACAGCAAATACTCACATATGCACCATTTACATTTAACTGTTGTAAATCTGTACTTCTTCTTTTTTCTTTTTTTTATGGCCATATCTGTGACATATGGAACTTCCCAGGCTAGGTATTGAATCCTACCTGTAGCTGTGACCTACACTGCATCTGCACCAGTGCTGGATCCTTTAACCCACTATACAAGGTGCCAGGCTGGGTATCGAACCCGTGCCTATGCAGTGACCTGAGCCACTTCAGTCGATTCTTAATCCACTGTATTTGTCTTTTTACTGTACTTGTTCTATCTTATACATGTGTGTATGTATTTTCTATTGATTGATTGAATGACTACACCATTTGAAAGTAAGTTACTGGGATTATCACCTCTCACCCCTAAATATTTCAGCATCCATCTCCTGAAATGAAGACCTATTTTATAAGAAAAGTAACAAAAAAGTATCCTGTCATTTTTCTTTTCTAAGAGGAGAAAATTGGTGTGGAATGAGGCCAAATGCATTGTCAGGTAAAACACATGTTATTTGAAGACATGTTTATATTGGAGTAGACTTCTGAGGCCATATGTCAAACTTCAAATATTCTTCAAGTATTTAAACCATATTAAAATCTCCAACTTTTAAAATAAGTTTTTTTTAGGAGTACCCATTGTGGCTCAGCAGTAAGGAACCTAACTAGTATCCATGAGGATGCAGTTCGATCACTGGCCTCACTCAGTGGCTAAGGATCCGGTGTTGCCAGGAGCTGTGGTGTAGACGTGGTTTCTATCTAGGGTTGCTGTGGTAGTGGCGTAGACTGGCAGCTACAGCTCCAATTCAATCCCTGGCCTGGGAACTTCCATATGTCTCAGCTGCGACCCTATAAAGTAAAATAAGATAGATAAGATAAGATAAGATAAGATAAAATAAAATAAAAGTTTTGTTAACAGGTTTTAATGCTGTGATGCCTCAAGTTTGTTTGCTAAAACATTTTCTCCTCTACTAATCTAGCACTGAGAGAAAAAGGAATAATTATTTACAAATTTCTACCTTTTAAATAGCTTTTGGAGAAAGACCACCAGAAATACCAAAGAAAAAATTTTCTTGGATTATTATCTTCATTTACAAAGTTTTAAATTTGAGTTCTGTAATTGTACAAGGAGCAAAATGAAAGGGAATATACTACGGTGTTATTATGATTCACAATATCAACCTTTATGGAAACAATCTTGAAATTTTATAGTTAATTGGAAACAGGTAGATATATTCAGAAAATGGAAGTGTAGCTAAAGAAAATGAGATCAGTTTTTCAAAGGCTTAAAATTTTAAGTTGTGGTTTAATACTATGTACAAATTGTGTTGCTTTTTTTTTTAGTATTTTTTAGAAGTGTTTTACATGTTTATGAACAAGTTTATGGAGAAAGCTGTATATATTTTACTAAAATATTAAGACATTAAACAATTTAAGGTCAACTTGATTTCCTGGATCTGTTGGTAAAAAAGCTGTAAGGGTTGATAAAGGAGAATTGGATTAATTGGTATATGGTAAAGTTTATTTCAGGTATTTCTTAGAGAATTGGTAAATTCATAATTATAGTATAGAACAAATTTGTATATGACCAGTTGTCATTGATGAGAATTGATTTCATGTAATTCTTTATATACAGAATGTTAGTACTCCTTTTGGAGTTATATAAAATGTAGATTAAAAGGCCAGCTTGTGAATGTGACATTTTGGTAACCAATATTGGGTCTTCTTTTTAAGTATTAAACTTAAAAATCTGTCATGATGTAGGGAAGACCTCTAAATAAATGCCAAGTAAAAACATGTTTTATGAATTCACTTAGAGTTTATTGAATAGCATAAACTCAGTAGATGCAACAAGTGCTTGATAATTTACACTGTCTCCTTTCTCAAATTTAAGCTTTTTTGTTATCCATTATTTTGTGCACTTTTTCCTGTTTTCTTCTGTTATTTTGTCTTTGAGTGTTTCTCTCTGCCGCAGAGAGGCAAATGTAATTTTTGGCTAGCAATTTGTCCTAAAACCAACTTGATTGCGTTTTTCCTCAAAAACACCAGGTTGCATTCATTGTTTAAAAAATATTTGTTAAGCATCTGCTATGTGCTACAGAGAGATTTGTGTCCCTGTGGATTTTATATTCCATCATGTTGGTATAGAAAGTGACATTGTGTTAGTAGACGATGCTATGAAGGAAAAAAGAGCAGAGTAAGATGAGTATTAGGGGCTGTGTTGTGGGTTACCATTTTAAATGAGGTCATCAGGTTTGTCCTCATAAAGAAGGTGACATTTGGGCAAAGATTTAGCAGTAAGTGAGTTGACCTTGCAGGTACTTAGGGAAGAGAGTTCCAGGCAGAGTCAGCAATCCATGCAAGTGTTTAATATATGACGTGCTAGGTATTTCTGTAAACAGCAGGAAAGCTAGCAGGGTTGGAGAAGAAAGAGTTACAGGAGAGAAATAGTAGATGAGAGCCAAGAGGTAACTTGAAGACGGATGCAGAAGAAAATGAGGACCTTGTTTATCGCCGAAAATACTTACACTTTTACTTTGACGACCCTTAGGAGCCATAGTGTGGTTGTCAGAGAAGTGATGTAATCTGACTTTTTTTTTGTTTTTTAAGGACCTGAATGGATATTGTGTTGATGATTGTAGTGGAGCAGGTGAGCCAGCAGAGACACCAGTGAGAAGTTGGTGCAAAGGATCGTAGCTGACTCCAGGGTAGTGGTAGGGGTGGCGGTGACATTTTGGACGTATTTTGAAGGTAGATTCATGAAGATTTGTAGATGGAATATATGTGGGGTATGAAAGAAAAGAAAAGGTCAAGGATGATCTCAAGGCTCTGTGTCACTGTGTGTCCACATCCAGAGGTGTCCCTTGTGGATGAAATGAAGACTCGGCACAAAACAGGGATGAGAGTTTTCTCCTCTGAAGGTCACTACTAAATAGCAGATTAAAAAAAAAAATCGGCTCTGTAGATCATGTCCAGCTTTATTAGAATAAATACATTAAAATTAAAATGACAGTAGAGTATAATAGATCAGCTTATACAGCCCAGTTGGTAAACATTGTCTTCAGAGCAGTTCTCGGCATTTAACATATAGCAGTGAACAAAACAATATTTCAGTCCCCATGGAGCTGCCCTTTTAATATATGTGTGTTGGGACTTGATCTTACATATATTTCTTACTGAGTTGCTATGAAAAGAGAAGTTTAAGAGCCAAAGACCTAGGTTGAGAACAGAGAGAGAGAGGTGAGAACCCTCCAGAATTCTGAGAAGGGATCAGAAAAGGAAAAAACTCTCAGGCAAGGAAAAGAATAGCATGCTAGCCAAATTAATAATACTAACAACATTAATGGACACCCATTTACTGTGTACCAGGTAAAAAGCTGGAAAAAGCTTTACTTCGGTCATCTAATTAACAAACATACGATGAGATATTATTGTTTCTGTTTTGGAGATAAGGAAACAGTCTTTTAAGAGTTTGTCATTTGCCCAGTCTACCTGGTTGAATCAAGATTTCTGTTTACCTCTGAAATCTAAAACAGCTCCTTAATCACTAGACTTTACCACTTCAATAGTTTCTTTTCTGGAGTAAAGTCAGAGGTGTAGGCTGTGGGCTAAAAATGTTCAAGGAACCAGAGAGAGTGTTGTCTTGCTTCTTAATTACCCATTAGTTCATTGTTCAATGTATTAGATATTTTATAAGTTCACTGTCCTATGGGAACCACTAGCTACATGTGGCTGCTGAGCATGTAAAATATAGCGCATCCCAATTGAGATGTGTCCCAGTTGAGGCTGTAAACTATACATAGAATGTGAAACTTATTAATAAAAATAATGTTTAAATAAATTATTTAAATGTCTCAGTAGTTTTGTGTTGATTAAATGCTGCATTGATAATAATTTAGTTATATTGAGTAAAAATATTATTAAAATTAATTTCACTTGCTTCCTTTAACCTTTTTTAATGTAGTTACTAGAAATTTAAAGTATGTGTGACATATATTTCTGTTGGACAGTACTACTCTAGACACATAAAATAGAAACCTGACCATTTTGCAAAGTTTTTTAATACCTAATAGCCCAGAGGGAGCCCACTTTGTGGAAGCTAATGGGGTCTTTCTGATTTCACTTGAAAAATTGTAAATATTTCCTGGGTGTATATTGGCAACAAATACTGAATCCTTTGTCAGATGCGTTCTGGTTTCAGGCATCATTGTTTGATGAGTATAGTCAAAAACCCTTAATCAATGCCTGTGAAAATCTGAAACTTTGCAGAGAATATTCTGTTTGGTTTTTAGTTTTAATCTTCTATGGGACTAGCAAGGTAAATGTAAGTCTTTTGGAAAGAGAAACTCCCTTGGATAACTAAAATCATTGTTGAAATGATTAAAAATACCATCATGGAAAATGTCATCTTCCTGAAATAGTTTTAAGGTGTTCTTATTTCATCAAATTATTCTCAAAATAATAGTGAACAATCGACATACTGAAATTTGTTATTATTTTGTAATACCTAGAAATTATTTGTGAAAGCAAGTAGCCACTAACCCTAAAAGGGATTAGTCCTAAAAGAGGTGATTCTTAGTTGTCCTTAACTTCCTTTTAGTGGATATTGTGTTGGCATGTCCAGTGTCTACTGTTTTCTGTAGTCATGAAGCAGCCATGAGTCCTGGAAGAGGTTAATCCCATGCCGAGCTCCGTGCCTGGACCCATTCGATTTGCCCCAGTGATGGCCTAAGCCAGTGAGCTTACGGCATTATTATTATTATTATTATTATTATTATTATTATTATTATTTTTGCTTTTTTTTGGGAGGGGTGTTTAGCATACAGAAGTTCCCAGGCTAGGGATTGAATCAGAGCTACAGCTTCCCGCCTGCACCACAGCCACAGCAATGCCAGATCCTCAACCCACTGAGCAAGGCCAGGGATCAAATCCAAATCCTCAAGGATCCTAGTCAAGTTTGTTAACTGCTGAGCCACAAAAAAATCCACATTTTTTTTTCCTCATAAGGTTTGCCTGATACAACGACTTCTTTGTTCGAAATTTGTGGAAAGTGCCCATTCTCCTAGTGTATCTGAATGAGGAATCCCAAAGCTCTCTGTGCTGAGGTGGCCAGCTTATAATCACCAGGGAAGCTAGCCTGAGGGAGAAGCTGCTTTCTGTGCCTTTAGATCAGAGAAATCAGAGGAAACCAGCTTCTTGAGGACTTATTGACATGGCCCCCCTTCTGGCTTCACCATCATCAAGGAATTCCCACTGTGGCACAGTAGGATCGGCAGCATCTCTGCAGCACCAGGACACAGGTTCAATCCCCAGCCTAGAGCAGTGGGTTAAAGAATCCAGCGTTATTGCATCTGTGGTGTGGGTTGCAGCTTCGGCTCTGGTTTGATCCCTGGCCCAGAGTTACATCATCAAAAACACTAAATGGCCCACCTCCATCCCCCATGACCTGGCATAATCCTTTCTCGAACAGACCTGCATTGACCTGTGAAATGTATGTTTGCCTCTTTCAGGATCTACCAAGGCAATAAAGACCTGTGTCCACTCATAGGATTTCCTAAGTGCAGTACAGTTGAGACCATAGGTCAGCTTTGAGATGATTTAGATCACATTGATTAAATCATTTTAAAACTTCTTAGTATTATAATTAAGGCTAAGACGTGTGATCACCAAAAGTGAGCCTTGACTTCCTTTAACACTCTAGGTTAGTGAAGGACAACATGTACAAACAAAATACACATTGGGTCATATTTGTAAGCCATAAATTCTGCTTGTTGTAAAGCCAGTAGTTTTGTACAAATCCAGACCAATCCTCCTGATAAACTTCTTTGAGTGCCCTCCATCCTAGATTCCACCCTGTTCTTTGTCATCTTAATATGAATCACGTTCTATGCTAGTCTTTCATCCAGATAGTGATTAAGGAAAGGTTTAGAAGCAAAATAAACTTCCCAAGTTCTCCCTGAGATAATTGAGGAATATTTTTCAGTTGGTTTTAATACCGCTACCCTTGTAATCACTAAGAAAATGAGTTTGTGGCATTGGATATGGCACTTCAAGTAAACTGTTGCCATAAACTCAAATGACTGTCACTTTTTCTGTGGTATTTGTGTGCAGTGTAATATGAATTGAAAGCACTGATACTGGTGAAATGGAGATGTCGCTGATCTCTGCTTATAAATCTTGACATCCTTCATGTTTTTACCAAGTAAACTTATTTCAAATCATACCCTCAGTTGCAACACCCTAAATCTTGAATTGCTTTTCATTTATTCTATTTAAATCTTGACAGTTTATCAGCGTTTGCATGTGGAAATCGGGGGAAGAATGCAGGCATTGTAGGCATGTTTTGTTTCCATAACCTTGATCTCCACATATTGGATTGTTGTAAGCTCTGGTGACAAAGAAGGCTTTGGGGGGACTTAAAAGGTAATGTGTATTGGAGATGCTATCAGAGTTCAACCAACACATAAGGTTAAATAAAAGCCACGGTGTTATTTAGCTCTTAAAATAGTTCTTATCTCAAAAGTATCTGTTGATTAGTTCACTGACTCCTGCAAATAAAGTACTTACCATATGAAAGTGTTTTTAAGTACCCCTGTGTAAATTATGCCTTTCCATGGATTATATTAGCAGAGCTAAATGGATTAGGTAACTGGTATATAAGAGTGCATTCTTAAGTACTATCTCATGAATAATAGTAAGCTTTTATTTTTTACCACACCCACAGCATACAGAAAGCAATTCCAGGTTCTAGGGATCCAGTCTGTGCCACTGCAGTGACAATGCCATATCTTTAACCCGCTGAGCCACCAGGGAACTCCAGTGGTAATGAACTTGGAGTATACAATACACACATACACACACATATTTATGCATGCCTTTATATAAGCCACAACAAAAGGAACCTTGACTGTAGTGAGTAGCACATATTTTGCGAATACACCTCCAAGCAAAGAGAAGGCAGTGGTAATGCTGTTACGTTAAAGTACACTTCCTGCTCATTGTCATCTATTCTCATCTCATTCCTCTTCCAATTTCCAGTACACCTTTCCATCGGCAGCCCATGTCGTTATTATCTATCACCTCAACTATTGCTTTGGTCTTCTTTCTCGGCTCTCTCCCTATTTTCTTTCCTTCCTGCAGAGTATCTCATACATTGCAACCAGACTTATCTTTCTGAACAGCCATTGAGTAGCGGTTTACCGAGTGTCTCCTTTGTGTAAGGCATTGTGATCAGTGCTCTGGAGGAGTCCAAGGCGGATAAATCAGGTTGTTGTCTGTCTAGGAAGGAAAGAAGGCACACACACACACACACACACACACACACACACACACAGTGAAAGGAGAAAAAATGCTAAAATGTAATATCCTATTTAAGAAAAATATTGAAAGACTGGCAGGGAAGCTCTAAGATTAGATCGTACAGAAAGATAGAAAAATATTTTTGATGAGAACAGCATTTGAGCAAGGTCTTAGTGTAATAATAATTAAACATGTGGCGACTGCTTCTTCTATACCTAGCACCAAGCTAAGGGCCTTGCCTGAATTATATCCTCTGAGTCTTGTGGTATTGTTAGCCCTATTTTATAAACCAGGGCCTGAGGTTCTGAGTTGTTAAGGTATTTCCTAAACTTCACACAGTTAATAAGGGTTTGAGCTGGAATTCAAAAAACGGTCTGTAAGATAGCCTCGTGGCTCAGCCCATAGACCTAACCATTATGTTAAAATTGGACGTAATCTAAAAGCGCTGTCTTAGACTCCTCAGATTGCTGTAACAACATACCAGGGATTGGGGGTGTTGTAAACAAGGGAAATTTATTTCTCATAATTCTGGATGCTGTAGGTCCAAAATCAAGGTGCCAACTGAGTCTTTCTGGCGAGGATACTCTTCATGGTTTGCAAATGCCTGTCTTCTTGCTGTGTCCTCACATTGCAGGGAGAGAAAGAGCAAGCTTTCTGGTCTCTTCTTAGAAGGGCGCTATCTATCCTGAAGACCCCATCCTTATGACTTCATTTTATTTAAGATTTTTTTATCATAGTTGATTTACAATGTTCTGTAAATTTCTGTTGTACAGCAAAGTGATCCAGTCATACATATAAATAACATATATATATATATATATGTATATATATATGCACACATACTCTTTTTCTCACATTTGCCTCCATCATGTTCCATCACAAGTGACTAGATAATAGTTCCCTGTGCTGTATAGCAGGATCTCATTGCTTATCCACTCCAAATGCAATATTTTGCATCTACTAACCCCAGACTCCCAGTCCGTCCTACTCCCTTCCTCTCCCTCTTGGCAACCACAAGTCTATTCTTCATGTCCATAAGTTTGTTTCTTTTCTGTAGATAGGTTCATTTGTGTCTTATATTAGATTCCAGATCTAAGTGATATTATACGGTATTTGTCTTTCTTTTTCTGACTTACTTCAAACTTAGCATGCGAGTCTCTAGTTGCATCCATGTTGCTACAAATGGCATTATTTTGTTCTTTTTTTAATGGATGAGTAGTATTCCACTGTGCATCTATACCACGTCTTCTTAATTCATTCATCTGTCGATGGATATTTAGGTTGTTTCCGTGTCTTGGCTATTGTGAAAAGTGCTGCTATGACTATAGGGGTACATGTATCTTTTCTCATGACTTCTTTAATACTTATTTCCTCTCCAAGGTCCTTTCTCCTAATATCACCACAGTGGAGATGAGGCTTTAACATATGAATATGTATAGGAGACACTTTCATTCAGGCAGAAAAAATCATTCAATGCTAGAGAAAAGTATAACATAGAGTTGACTCCTAGGTATGCGTATATGTGGCAAGCCTGGAGTAGTTTTGATAATAATGATGGGGGAGTGTATATTGAAACTCTGTTGCATGTAACCCCAGCTGAAGCAATCTGTTTGTATTAATTAATTTAATTCTATCAATAACTTTAGGTGTTATTATTATTATTTTACACAAGGAAAACTGAGATATAGTGATATTATCACATTGCTTAAAGTCACATGCGGTTTTTAAGTGGAGACAGATTTCAATCTCAAATTGTGTTTCTCTGTATCTGTGCTGTCCAGTGTGATGTGCCTGTTGATCATTTGAAGCATGGCTTATCAAAATTAAGAGTTGTCATTAAGTTTAAAATGTTTCAAAAACATTTTAAGAAGGGTAGAAAGTATTCCACTAACCATTTTATTGACTGCATACTGGAATGATAATATTTTCATATGTTGAGGTATTTATAGCATATGAATAAATTAATTTTACCTGTTTCATTTTCCTTTTTTATTACTAGAAAATGTAAAGTTATGTGTGTGCTGTGTATCTTCTCTTTTTTCGGTGAGACCTTGTAAGTTCTACTCTCTTTGCATATCTCCCTTACACAATACAGTATTATAAACTGTAGTTATATTTCCATTGGAAATTATAGGTCTAAACTCTGAGCCCATTGCATGCGTAAGAGAAGCTGTAAAGAGCAGGCTAGAGGGGAAAAAAGTTAGGCCTAGAGATGGTTAAGTTGAGGAATGTTGGCATCTTAGCTTTGCCATAAGACCTTTGCCCCAGTAAGATATGTGGGGGCTAGATTAGAAGGAAGAAAAACCAAAGGAAAGGAGACATGCATGGAAGTTATAATATATCAAATGAGGGCTATCTTGTGTCCAGCTAGTGCAGTTGGAATCAAAAAGATGAGGTTGGAGATGAGAAAAATTACAGAGCCAAAAGTGAAAGGATATGACAAACCCCTGGGTGGCTGTGCCTGGTGAAGGAGAGATTGTGAAAAGGGACTTTGGGGATTTTTAACATTGAATGGAAAGATAATGAGGGAATTAACAGAAATAAGAAACACAGGAGGCAGGGGTTATGATGTGTTTGGGGCATATTGAGTTTTGAAGTGCTTGAAGAGTGGATGACAGCAGCTCAAGGTCTTTTGAAGGCAAAACATTAGAACCCGGTGTGTATGTTGGAATGAGTATTAGAGCAGAAGACCAAGATCAAGGTGGGCTCTTTCCATAGTGATACCAACCAGTGGAACTGTGGAACGATGATGGATGGAAAGTTAAGTGAAAGGAAATAGACCTAACCCAAGGTGGGGAATGAGGGAAAGATTCTCTAAATCTACAGGATGAGGTGGCCATTTCAGAAGCATTTCAGAAAAAAGGAGAAGTGGGAGATGATAGAATCTGAGAAAAAGCTGAAGAGGAAGTCCTGAATTACTGGAGGACAGACTGTTAAGGAAGAATTATTTGGGATGGAAGGAAGAAAATACATTGATAACTTTATCTTTGTTAAAACTGAATTGTCTCTGGAGTTCCCTTCGGGGCTCAGTGGTTAACGAATCCGACTAAGAACCATGAGGTTGCGGGTTCAATCCCTGGCCTTGCTCAGTGGGTTAAGGATCCGGCGTTGCCGTGAGCTGTGGTGTAGGTTCCAGACACGTCTCGGATCCCGCGTTGCTGTGGCGGTGGCGAAGGCCGGCGGCTACAGCTCCTGTTAGATCCCTAGCCTGGAAACCTCCATTTGCCGCGTGTGCAGCCCTAGGTAAGGCAAAAAGACCAAAAAAAAAAAAAAAACTGAATTGTCTCTTGCTCGCGTGTGTACATATGCACTTGTCCATAGGCTTCTGTATTCCAGGCCTCACTCACTTTGTGAATGAGAGCAGTGCAGTTTAGAGTATTTTAGGCACTTGCTCACAGTCACACAGCCAGCTGTTGAGTTATTGGCCCAGTGGTGTCTGGTTCTAGATTGCCTGCATTTCTTCCTGTGTGAAGCTTTCAGTGTCACAGAGACTTTTCTGAGTGTGATGTGTTGTAGATCCTTCTACAGATAGAACCAAATGGTTCCTCCTGGATGTTGGGGAAGGGAGAGTGTTGAGCCTTTCCAGTGTTTGAGAGACAGATGTGTTTGTGCATAACAGTCTAGGTGCGCACTGGAAGACATTGTGTTTTTTTTTTGTTTGTGTTTTTTTGCTTTTTTAGGGCCGCACATGGAGGTTCCCAGGCCAGGGGTCCAGTCAGAGCCACAGCTGCTGGCCTATTGCCACAGCCACAGCAACACCAGATCTGAGCCGCGTCTGCAACCTACACCACAGCTCACGGCAACGCCGGATCGTCGTCCTACTGAGAAAGGCCAGAGATCGAACCCACAACCTCATGGTTCCTAGTCGGATACGTTAACCGCTGTGCCACTATGGGAACTCCAAGACATTGTGTTTTGAAAACACTTTTGTGTGTTTTCAGTTTCTTTTACTTGCTCTCCAGGTGAATAGCCTCAAGGGAATGGACAGAAAGCATTTTCCCAAGGAGGCTGGGCTGCCAAAAGGAAAACGGTTCCTATGAGATAGAGCTGCTCCTAAGTCACAAAACGTGAGGCTTAGTTGGTATTAACTGGGATAAATTGCCTTGGTGGGCAAGTGGTTTAGAGATCACATTGCCATTCGTAATACGCTGGGATGGTATTTAGTCAATTATAGTCCTGGCTTCCAGAATGCTTTCCTGGAATGAATTGTGGACCCACACTAATGTGTATTGCTTCAGGTGACTCTGTTGATTCATCTCACCCTCTGCTGAGTGTTGGGAGGTTGGGCCTTTGAACATCTCAGACATTTCCTCTGTATTGTGTCTGTGCCATCTTGTTAATCAGTATATGAGTATGATTGTATGGAAATACTCACCAGTATGAACATTGGCCATTTCCCTACCAATATCATTTGTCAATCAGTATCTCTGAGCTTGCATGAAAATAATGCCTGTTGTTCCTTGGCTGAACTCAGTGGTAAGCTCTGTGGAAGGGGTTTTATATAAGTTTTTCTATCATTTTCACATCAAATGTGTGGTGTCCAATTCCCACAGATTTTTTGTTGTTGTTTTCTTTGAGTTTTAAAACATTTTGCTTTTGTTTTACTTAATATATCATTGGGATCCTGTCATAGTGAAAAACCTGAAGTATATTCCTTAACAGATCCTTTTCCCCTTTTTTAGGACCGCCTGCCACTTTTGGGGACCATTCATCCTTTTCAAGCCTTTTTCACATGCCCGTCCCTTCCCTATTTCCATAAATTCATAGCTTGGACATAAAATGTCCATTCGCAGGGACTATTTTGGCATCCATATTACTTTCAAAAGAAAATTCATACTCAGAAACTTCTGCATATTTTAGTTTGAGAAGTGGCAGGGCGCCTTGTCCTTGTTTTGTTTGGAACGCTAAAACTCTGTGTCCCTTTTTCATCACACCAATGAGACATACAGATACAATTTATGTTCACTTCTGCATGTTGCTTTCTTTGAACACCAGTCCACACTTAATATTTAAGACAATGTCAAGTGATAGAACTCTGTGACTAAATGTGCAACACTGGATGCTATTTTAGATGATATTTTAAATTTAAAATTATGAGAACAGTATGTGGTAGGGAAAATCAAATTAGGTAATCATCTTGACATATATATTTTTCTGTGTATATAATTTGAAGAAACTCTAGAAGAAGATGATTGTTTTATCTGTTGTGATACAGCTTTCTGTAATCTTAAAGCAGCATCACATTATCGAACAATTTTTGGAGGCATTATTTGCCAAGTATGGCAAAGAGAGAGAGGTTTAGCTATTTTACTGTGGGTGGTAATTGTCCAATGATTGCTAGTTTTCTTGTGTTCTTAAAGCTAACTAATAATACCCATAAGGAACACCACATTTATTTATTTGAAGAATGTCAGTGGGAATGAGACGGCAAGTGCCTTCTGTAAATGGTTGAAATGTTAGAATTCATTTTGCCCTCAGTAAATAAATATATAAATTGAAATTATTTATTCAGCATCCTTTTTATTATTTCTTTTATCTTTCAAATCAAGGACACAATAATTGGAGCCTGAAATAACAACCACTGCGTGACAAATTCAGTTGTGCCATTTTGCATCATACTTAAAAATTCCATGTTTGATGGTTGAGATTGAAATATTGCTGATAAAAAAATGTTTGCTCAACATCCTATTCATTGTGAAAGGCATTTATTGGTGTGAAACACTGCTTTTTAGCCATGCTGCATTGTTGGCCTTTATTGCTTAAAAAGAAGGAAAACAACAACTTGATCTTGGGGGAAAAAAAACGACAACAAAAACAAAAAAACTGCTTTACCCCTCCCTGGCCACTCGATTTACCAATGTGCTTCCTCTTCTAATTTCTGCTTGGCAGCTGAGGAATTAAGCTCTTATCTTGGTATTTGACTTATTACTTTCTATTTATACCACCTGGGTTTACTTTTCTTATTTGTGAGACTCTTGGAGACAGCAGTAATATTCCCACTTGTCACTTAAGCAGGAGACAGTTCATTCCTTTTAACTAAAAGGATAGTTAAAAAAAAAAAAAAGCCCTGAGCCCTTAGCTTGTGACAAGTGACCTTGCAAGACTATTTCAAGGAAGCAGTGGCTCTTTTCCTGGACTTTGTGCATAGGCACTGAAGACCCATCATCTTTTAGTGTAAAGTAGTCAAGAAAGAAAACTCAAGGGATGGTGGATGGTATGTGATGGTCTGGTGACTCATGAATCCACATTCTCTGAACCTGTGACTGCTTTCATTTTTTTTTTTTTAACCCGGAGAGCTTTATGGTGTCCGTCGACCTAAGAGAGTAGAAATAGGCTGCCGTTTTGAGTAGCTCTGGTGACTTACCCGTTTATCCCAAATGAGTGAACATTATTTGCTCCTCTAATCCTATAAGCAAGGAAGAGTGGTAAAGGCCGCTGTTGTCTGGACTTAATGCATTCAGGCAACTCTGGGATTTGTTGCTGCTGTTATGACACTGGTATTGCCTGTGGACATGGGGCACTAGTAAGTGTGAACTACTGTTCAAAGAACACATGGATACTGGGACTAGCATTGCCCTCTTTGACACTGTTCAGAGTGGCATCATAAGCTCCCTTGTTTTGAGAACTTGTACAACATAACTGACAATCTGATGTGCCAGCCAGGGAGTTTTCAGAATGGATGGCACTGTGTGTGTGTGTGTGTCTGTGTGTGTGTGTGTGTGTGTGTGTGTGTGTGTGTGTGTGTTGTTAGTTTGTTTTTATATTAGCCTTAAGTTTTTGTAGCAGGGTTCCTGAAGTTTTAGTCTCCATAGAAGATTTTCGTTACGATGTTTTTTTTTTTAAATAGGATTTTAAAATACTTTGACTTTTTGATTGTAGAGAAGAACAGAGGTTTTTATTCTGTTCCCATGAATGTGTGTGTGTTTGTACACTCACGTGATATTTAAACTCAAATATATATATATATATATATATATAAGAAATATAGAGAAGCGGTCATATGCATAATTATGTAGGTAACAATGAAGTATTGGTTGTTGAACAATTTACTGAATAGGTTTGGGTGACCTTCCATCTTTTCGTTAAGAAATAATATTTGCTGAAGCATATACAATGTCCCAGATGCCTTTTTTGTATGCTTGATTACATAGTAAAGTGAGAATCCTCAGTGCCGTGGCAGTTTCTCCTATTTCAGAGAATAGAGAAAATAAATGTTCAGCTAACAACAGTGTAAGAGAATCTCATGGGTTTTTTTCTGCTTCATGGCATTTATGAAAGCTCTTTGCTGTTATTTTGTTGAGTTTTCCATTGATAACTGCCTTGGTGAGTAATTATTTGAAGATAAGGTGGAAAGTAAATCCTTGTTGGAGAATGGTCTCTCAGGAGAACTGATGCTGTAGGCATTGTGAAGATTCCTTTTTAAAATACTTTGAAGTCATCACCTTCCATAGATTAATAGGCACCTTTTTGTCTTAGACACAATACTTGGAATTATTTGCTCAAACCAGATAAGTACACGCAGGTGCCAGTGTTCACAACCACCGTGAAGATAAGGACAATCCCATCCTATTTTTCATGCCATGTAGATTCGAGCCTCATAATGAATGAAGTCATTTATTACACTACCTTCTCATAAATTACTTGTCCTTAGTCAGATGTCATTGAAAGTTTGATGGGAGGGAGAAACAAAACTATTCAATAATAATACAATTTAGGATACTGCTTCTGTATTAAAAATTTTTGCTTATCCTTGCATCACAAACCCTATTCTATAGGTATCATTCCCACATTAACAATAAGCAATACGGGCACTGAGAGCTTGAATGACGTGCCTAAAGCCAGTGGAAGTATTAGGAAAAAAATCCTGTTCATCACAAGGCAAAGTCACTGTTCTGCTAGTAGACTTGGTCCTTCCTAAAGCAGTGGGTCAGCACACTTTTTTGGTTGAGAATTTTTGCAGCTGACGTTCGTCAAATATACTGGCCTATAATTTTCTTCTTTGAAAAAAATACTTCGAAAAAGATACTTCGGTGGTATCTTTGCAAGTTTGTAGTAGAGTTCAATGAATTATGTTGTAGTTGGACATACTTATTCCAGTTGGAGATAAAATATTTGCTTATAGAGTTGTCCTCCCAATGGCCATATTCTTTTGTGATCAACTCTACCACCTTGTAAATGAAAACCATTTACAATGAAGCATGAACACATATGTTTCCATTAAAATGTTAATTTACCAAATTTTCTAATATATACAATATGAGAGGGATGTTTAGAGAGTAGAAATGTGTGTTAAATATAGTCGCTATCTTCTAAAAGTTTAAAGACCGGGGATGAAGGAGATAGGAATGAAAAATAAGTAAAGATAATGTATAGTAGGATGGGTTATCATGATAAATAAAATACACAAAAATTGTTCTAAATACTAATTGTTATAAATTTTACTAAATGGTTATATAGAGGAAGGATTAATGAAATGATTTAGCAGAGATTTTAGACCTCCTACATGACTGGAGCTTCTCCTATTTAACACCAAAGCTTCTATAGAACGTTGGAACCAAAACAGGGAGTGAATATCCAGTGTAAGTCATCTTCACCAGCCCTGAGGATTATTATTTATAATCTGTGCCCATATTAATGATAGCAGTAGCATTTCAGTGAGCACCATTTGTGTTCAGTGCCTAATACTTACTTAGGTGACTTGATGGATGCAGAGTGATGGTAGAGGGCCTGGTAATGAATGTTTATTTTTTCTTTGTTGATATTTGGAACTGGGCATGTATTTATGAAGTATATACGATGAGGGATTTTGTTCCATGTTTACAGAACTAATGAACAGTGTTTTTCAGAATAAAATATGTTTCCCCTTCACTGCCAGGGTTATAAGTATTCTGCAATATTATTGTTCTCCTTAAGCCTGCAGAGGAGGTAACAGTCCAGCAGGTTTGAGAAAGGCTCTCTAGTCATCATTACATCTTGGGACCACAAAGACTCTGTTTTGAATGTGGTTGGTTCTTTTCCTTCATTGCCAAGGTTGGTATCATTCCTAAGTGAAGAAAATGAGAGAAATACCTTGTGATTGTTAAAATTCCATAACCCCTTCCCCCCAAAAAATAATAACCTAAGGCACTATGAACAAGAAAGAATGCTACTACAAGTTCCCATTGTGGCTTAGCAGGTTAAGAAGCTGACATAGTAGTGTCCATGAGGATGTGGGTTCAATCCCTGGCCTCCCTCAGTGGGTTAAGTATCTGGCATTGCTGCATACTGTGGTGTAGGTCACAGATGCAACTTGGATCTGGTGTTTCTATGGCTGTGGTGTAGGCTGGTGGCTGCAGCTCTGATATGACCCCTAGCCTGGGATCTTCCGTATACCACAGGTGTGGCTGGCAGTGAAAAGGAAAACAAAAAAGTGAGAAAGGAAGAAGGAAAGAAGCAAGGGAGGGAAAGAAAGAAAGTATCCTTCTAGACCATGGTTTAACAAATTGGGGATAGAAAATCATTGATAGGTGATTATATTAATAAAGTACCTTATGTCTAGCTAGTTTATGTCTAGCATTTGAAAGAACAGAATAGCATAAAACAGATTGAATGGAATGGAATAAAATAGAATAGAAAGAAAAAGTTATGACTCACTGTGCAGTAAGAATTAGTATTATTTCAAGAGACTTTTTAATCAGTTGTATTTGTGAGTGTGTACACATGTGCACTGTGTCTACAATAAATTATGTTGAAAAATGCATCTTAATTGTGGATCAAATGAAAAATAATTTGGATAATCATTTAATTGTTGAAGTTACTGCAACTCGGAGACTTTCCCAACCTGGCCCTGTAGTTCCAGATACAGTTTTAGGAGTGATTGCTTGTCCTTTGTCCTGCTTCCTTTGATTTCCATACCTACCCTGCAGCCTAGCTTAATTCCCCTCAGTTGTCTAGAAATAGAAAAATAGGCTCTTTTTGTTAACTTATTTTTTTATGAGGGCTTAGTTGATTTACAGTTTTGTACAACATGGCAACCATACATATATATACATTCCTTTTCTCATATGATCTTCTATCATGTTCTATCACGAGAGATTGGATATAGTTCCCTGTGCTGTATAGTAGGACCTCATTGATTATCCATTATAAATGTAATAGTTTGCATCTGCTAGCTCCAAACTCCCTATCTATCCCACTTCTTGCCCCCTCCCTCTTGGCAACCACAAGTCTGTTCTCTATGCCATTTGCAGCAACGTAAAAGCAGGATCTTTATTTGGGAAAAGAAGTGGGAAGAGGGAACTAGGTGGTATATCATCTACTCATACGTTTATAAACCCTATGCTGGCTTCTGCTTACTGAGATACAGGCAGGAAGATATTATGCTCTTTTCTACGTTATGAAATTACAGTTGCAAAAATACTACAAAGTGAAGTCACCAGTTCATATTACTTAATATCTTCTCCACTACAACCATTTTATAATAAGAATTGTTTATTGTATAATTGTTTTTTTTTTTCATAGAAACAATAGCCTTCCACTAGAGTGTGATATGAAACATTCTTACTAAAGTACATGAAGGAGTCATGCCTGAGCCTCAGAAATCCTTGACCCAGTCTCTGGTAAAGAATAGAAACCACAAATATAATCAACTCTATTAAATCTTTGAGAGATGTAAGCTAAAGAAATGTTTTTAAAAGAGTTGATTAAGGAAGTTTTTTCAATTCAGTATGTTTGGTGAGAACCTTGTGAATTTGCACACCTCAAAGATGTTCAATGAGTGTTAGAATAATAGGAAGTGGAGATATTAGTGTTTTTTCTTTTCAAATAAATGACTCATGGACTGTGTACTCCTACATGTATTGTACACATTGTGCATGACATCTAACAATAGCATTGTAACTTTTTTTGTCATGTAAAGTTGGTATTAAATCATCTAGCAAGAAAGGTATAATTACGGGCCAAGAATTAGGGAAGGATGTCAGGGAGATTCAAAAGCACTAGACCTCACATTCATAAAAAGACAATAACATGGATTTAAGTAAAGCGACAAAGCATTATGAAAACATTCTAATCTAAGGAGACTTCAGCCCATCTCCTCCAAGCCTATTTCCCCCCAGTACATTATTTCCTGTAATAGCTCTATAAATTGGTTACACATATCATTCAGTTGTAAAGAATATTTCACAAATCAGAAATATAGCCAAGATAAAATATGAAGCACTCTCAGAAGTACCCCCAAGTTGTCTTATTTTACTCAGTAGTGTTACATATTGATTATTAATCTATCCAGTGAAATAGAAGATAACTTTCATTAAAGTCTGTGATTGGTTTGCTCACGTGCCAAAATCTCAGTATTTAACCTTAAACATGACTGTTACATACATAAATGTATATGGGTGTGAGTATTCTTGTTTTTTTAGGTAGGTTGCAGTGAAAGGAAAAATACAATTAAAAAAAAAAAAAAACAATGTCATGGTTTGAAGGGGCTTCTACCACTGCAAGGAGAGCACTAATTTATGAGAATATTTATTTCTAGCACCTGTAAAGCTTAAACAGCCCCTTTCAGTTCTCATTCCCTAACTATTGAATACTGCTTCTGATGCAGTTTCTCTCTTTCTGTTTATGGGCAAAGCATGAAGTAAAGGTGGAACAAATCATGTGGGGAACCATTAATTTAGCAATTTAAGGAATATTTATCACTTTCTATTACCCTCTGTCGTGCTGTCATATTCCAGATGTGCCCATATTCCACTGTTTTTTCTTTTAACCTGATAGCTTGATAATATTTTCAGATGTGGGAAATGGATAAATTAGTCATTCCTGGGAAATATTTTATTTTGCCTTTTCATCTAAAGTATACTATATTGTCTTTTGCCTCTTTTTGAACATGTGGTTTGCCATAGATTCAGGTGCAGGCGCCAAAAGTGCCTTAGAGGTTTGTTTCTGTAACACATGATGTTTAGAGTTAACGTAGTTCGTGTTGGTTCAGGAACTCAAAAATGTGAGGGCTCTGGCTTAGCTTTGCTGTCATATGTCCATATATTCCCTCTCCTGATGACCATGGTCATTTCTAGCATTCCTTCCTCACCTGTCAGTTTCCAAATTGAACAGGAAGGGAAGCAAAGTCAGCATTTCCTTCATTTTCCGCCCCTAAATCAGGGTAAAAGCTCTTAGCAGATTTTCCCTTCCCTTTTGTTGCCAAAATGTGGCCTCTGTCCACCTGTGCTGAATAGAAACTTGGAGGCAGAGTTTTGGGTAAAGGAGAAAAAAATAGCTTTTTTGCTTTGCCAGGCAAAGGAGGCCACAGCAAGCTAATGCCTTAAAGACTGAGACCTCCATTGGGGAAGAACTGCAGGGAGTTTTATAATCAAAAGGAGAAAAAAAAAAGGGGGTCCTGGATAATAATCAGTTTGCATGGCAAATATGCATTCTTCTTTCTTTGGGGGAATCTTCAGTGATTGAAATTCGTGTCAGAGGATCTCAGTGTGATCCTGCGGTGGTTTTCTCAGTTATCATATCTCAATTTTTCCTAAAATAAAAGTACTTGCAAAAATGACATATTGATCGGAGATGAGGACAATCCAGAAAAGTACCTAAGGAAACATCATGTGCTTGTAATCTCTGACCCACAGGCTGTTGTGCTCAGGGGGCCTATCTGTAACTCATAGATAATTGTGTTTGGAGTGTAATCAAACCAGGAAGAAGCACAAGGAAGGATTCTAAGCCATTCAGTTTTTAACTAGTCATTTCTAAAAGAAGCATAAGGAATATGACTTCCCTCTTAGGTATGTGAATCATTGTTATGGGTTAAATTGTGTCCCTTCAATATTTTTGAATTGAAGTCCTCATCCTGGGAACCCTCACAAGGTGGCCTCATGTGAACACAGGGTCACTGCAGGTGTAATTAGAGAAGATGAGGTCATTAACATGGGCCTAATCCATTATGGCTGTATCCTTATTAAATGGGGAAATTTAGACCCAGAGACACAGAGGGAAGATGAAGTGAAGAGACACAGGAAGAAGATGAAGAAGATGGCCATGTACAAGCCAAGATGACAGGCCTGGAGTAGATCCTTATCTCAGTGCCCTCAGAAGAAATCAGCTGTGCACACCTTGCCCTAAGAATTCTAGCCTCCAATTAAGTCCTGTTGTTTAAACAACCCAGTTGGTGGTACTCTCTGATGGCAGAGCTAGCAAACTATACACACATCTTTGGCTGTTACTAGTCTCATAATACAGTCTCCCCTGCTCCCCAACCAAGTGTTACAAGAGTTCTGGAAAGGTAATATATCTGATGTTTTCATCATCTCTGGGGAAAAACATGTTTTGAAGGCAAGACAAGCAATGAGGGAACAACTGTTGAGTAGACAACTGACCCTTTTGGCCACAGCTAGTCTTTCACATGCTGCAGGTGCCTGACATTCACGTTTGCTAAAGAAATGAATTATCTTTAGATTGAATTCTTCAGCCTTCCTTGAATTTGGAAGAATGTAAATGGAATTTTATTTTAGCTATTCCATTTATTTACTTATTTATTATTTTTTAGCTATAAACCACCACTGCCACAGGAAAAAAAAATGCCCACTGTGACAAAATATTTCCATCTTAAATTTTATTCCCTTGGGATAATAGGATCTAGAATATAGATTTCATCTCATTGGTGGCATATTATTTTACTTTCTCTGGCATACACTAGAGATTATTCTGTTTGGGTCAGCTCTCTCTTAGGTACATTGAATATTCCTTTTTATATCCACCTTCTCTTAAATTCTGCTTTAACTAGCACTGCCTACCCTAACTCTCCTTTGGGTTTACCCTCTTTATTTCAAAATCTCCCCCAATGTGGTCTCATGTAGATATGATGTAAAGCAGCAAGGGAAGTGGGAAGTTTTCCTTTCTGTAGGAATTTCAGAGATAACACTGTAGTCTTTTAGGTATTTCTCTTCTTTTGGTAAAAGTAATGCAACTGCCTGGAATCCTTGTCTATTCCTCTTTGTCAGTCATGACCATTAGAATTGATTGGCCACAGTTTGATCTTTTAGTGACATTATCTTAGGAGCTCATAAAGCTTATACTTACATTCAAAGGCAGTTCCTAGTAGCCTCTGGGTGTTTTGGGGGCGGAGGGAACACCTTAGGATTGGATTTTTTAATTTGCTAGTCCTGTTCAGAAATGTTATATGTCCTTTATTTTAGGTTATAACCCTAAAATGGAGCTTGGGAGCAAAGCCAGCATATTAAAAAAAAAAAAAAAAAAGGCCCCTGTCACAGAAAGTAAAGTTTAGCATCAGTCTAAATATTACATCAAATCTACCTAGTTAAGCATAGGGCCCCCTTCTGTTTCCAGCAAGCTGCTTTTTGATGGTTATAGATATCTGCATGAATAGGATATCTTTATCCTTTGGAGGATCAAAATTCGTTTTGAAGAAACTGTTGGATAATCTTTAGAGAGCAAAGACTTCAGAGTCTTTTCCATTTAAGCTTGTATCTCTAGCATAAGGCTAGAATGTTTTACCCTAGCGTGTCTCATCACCATCTCATTCCTGGGAAAAAAGACCGAGTGACCTCTCTTTCCTGAGTATGAAGCAGGGACCACCCTGTCATGTTTGATTATTACTTTGTACTTAGATTTTAGGAGTCGTTAGAGTTTCTCCAATGGCTGCTGATGGTCTGAAAAGCCTTGAGGAGCCTTAAATTTCAGAAACAGCGGGTATGTGCCTCACAGGCTCTTAACTCCAGTGTCCTCAGGAAATACTGAAGTTGAAGAAGCAACCCGGTGGTTAATGTTCACCTTTAACCATGTTTAGAACAGTGTGGTTTAATGGAAAGGGAAGCAAAACAAAATTCTGAGCATGGGGTCGGATCCCAGATCTCTCACCAAAAAAGACTATTAGTGTGGTTGGTTCTTTAACCTCTTTCAGTCTCATTTCTTCTGGGGAGACCAAACAACTATATGGTGAGAATATAAGCTCTGGAAATAAAACCTTAGCTTTATCAGTCACCAGCTGTAAAACAGTATCTGCCTTATGCTGAGTTATTGCAAGAATTTCTTCATTTATCTTAATCATCCATTCAATAGACATGTATTGACTATCTGCCGTGTTCTAGGAGTTGGGGAAGCAGCAATGAATTAGATACAGTTACATAGCAAACATGTATTTAAACGTGTATAATGTTTATGGAGAGTGAGATACAGTGAGATGTGCTGATATATCTGTGACTGGTGGAAGTGAAGGGTGAGTCATGACTTAGATGGTGGGAGGGGAGGTCACGTTTAAGCTGAGTAGATGACATTTATGCTGGGTTCTGGATGGCATAAGGAAACCAGAACGTAACAATAACAAGGAAGGTCAGCCCAAAGCTCAGTTTGTCTGAGAAGCAAAGACAATTATGGTCTTGCAGCTGGACCTCAGAAAGCAGGAGATGGATCAAAGACAGCCTGGGAATAAGGAAAGCAGGTCTCATAAACGGTTTAGTATAGTGCCTGGCACCTAAATGTAAGCAGATTAGCCTTTATCCTTCCTCTTTAAAAAGGGTCTCAGAAAAACAAAATGCTTCTTGTTATTTAATACTGTCATCTCAAATTGTTAGTGATGTCTAGGGAAGAATTAGAACATAATTTGGGAATTTGACCTTTATTATATAATGATGGATGTTTGGATTTTCATTGTGGTCACTTGTAGGTAGGTTGTTTTTTGTTGTTGTTTTTTTGTTGCTTTTTTTTCTTAGGGCCGCACCTGTGGCATATGGAAGTTCCCAGGCTAGGGGTCCAACTGGAGCTATAGCTGCCAGCCTATACCACAGCTGCAGCAATGCAGGACGGATCCTTAACCCATTGAGCGAGGCCAGGGATAGAACCCGCGTTCTCATGGATGCTAGTCAGATTCGTTTCCGCGGAGCTATGATTGGAACTCTCACTTCTATGCAGTTTGTTGAAACACCTCTCTTTTTCCTATTCATTGAAATCACCCCCTTCTTATCTAGACCCAGTTTTCCTTCTGTTGTGTTCCTTCCCCACCTCACCGCTTAGTATCCAGTGTATACCATGCTGTTAATACGTTATTGATTTCAAGCCCTACATACATCGGTTTGTTAGGACAGTAATGCTGTACCGTCTCATAAATGAATAAAATATGTAAGTCCCTCAAAATAAATCAGAAGCCATTGTACTGGAAAAAAATGCTATGAAAAATCCCCCCTCTTTGTAAATATTTTCAAATAGACACAAGTAACAGGCAGAAATATATCCAGATTTCTAAGACAATAAATTTGAGTAATGAAACACTGTCATTCTGTATTTGTTTTGTGAAGTAAACTGAGCGGAAAAATTAAAGAAAATGATAATATCGCTTCTTTTTGGTTATGGGCTTTTTGACTGGTTCTTTTTGATTAGGCGCTATTTGATTAGTAGCTACTTTAAGATCTCTTTCTTTTGCAGGTTGTCCTCTTCTGCATAAACGAATAAATAAATAAATAAATAAAGACTTTTTTTCCCTCGTGACATTTCCCCGTATATGTATATAAAAGCAAGGGATTGTGGACGATATGGACGCTAGTACGATGCTTTCATAAATCATGGTAGGCAGTAGTAAGGGTTAACTGTGTGGCTATGTTACTGTGGAAACGTAACCAGAGTTAACCAGATTTTGAAATTTGAGTGCACAGGCCCCAGACTACTCTCATTTGTTGTACCAGTTGTAAGTTCTGTGTCTGATAATTCACTAGAAGGAATATAAGATTCACTGAAAGCTATTATGTTCATAATTGTGGTTTATTACAGGAAAAGATAGATATTAAAATCAACCAAAGGGGAGTTCCCATTGTGGTGCAGTGGAAACGAATCTGACTAGGAACCATGAGGTTGCGGGTTCGATCCCTGCTCTTGCTCAGTGAGCTAGGGATCTGGCGTTGCTGTGAGCTGTGCTGTAGGTCGCAGATGTGGCTCGAATCCTGAGTTGCTGTGGCTGTGGTGTAGGCCGACAGCTGTAGTTCTGTTTGGACCTTTAGCCTGGGAACTTCCATATGTCGCAGGTGTGGCGCTAAAACGACAAAAGACAAAAAAAAGAACAAACAACAAAAAACAAAACAAAAAAAAAAACAAAGGAAGAGAAGCATAGGGAAAAATCCAGAGAAGTCCAAAGTGCTAAGCAAAGCTTTGTTATCTTTAGGATATTTCATCCTCTTTTTTTTGTTTGTTTTTTTTCTTTCCTCTGTGACTGTTCTCAGAAATCCTCTGGCACTGAGTATACAAATTCACTAGCTTAAGCATTTGGTGATGGCATTATCTCATTCCTTTTAAAATTCATAATACAAAGACACAGGTTTTTAGGGTTTTTTTGTTTGTGTGTATGTGGAAATTCTTATAATGTTCAAGTTCTCTTAACCAAAGTAGAAACACTTTTTAAAGAACTCTTTTTCAGCACTGTATCCTTCTCTTCAATTTGCTAGTAATAAAATGGAAATCCCCCAAATATTGAGCATTTTGAGGTCAAAAGGCAAAATAATGTCAAGAGTCAGCTTTGCACTCATGGCAGATTTTATGAGAAAGACAATACTCAGGGATTCCACTGATTTTTGATTGCAGCTTTAATTTGGTAAGGAGGCTTATGACAGAAAGTCTTCCTAGGATAGGTAATTTCACCAATGATAATTTAGATTTATGTTTTATAAAGTAACTTGTACAGTCTTATTCTTTTAAATAATGTTTATTAATATGGCAGTGGCTTTGAAAGTAATTTTCAGTGTGTTAGATATGTTAAGGCTATTAAGGATGGCTTACCTGATGCTCGTAAACAAAGAGGTACCTCAAGAGCATCTTTGTGGACTAGGGAAGAAGCAATGCCTGCTTCTTTTTTTTTATTCTTTTTTGTTTCTTTCTTTTTTAAAGAGCAGACACTAGTTGCTTGTTTTTCTTCAGTTTGAGAGTGCTGCTTTTACAGTGCCTTTTATTTAACTGCAATTATTTTTTTGGATGTTTCCCACCCATATAGGTGAGCTGCTCTTACAAGGCCCAGTGTTTATCAAAGAGCCCAGCAACAGCATTTTTCCTGTTGGTACAGAGGATAAAAAAATAACTTTAAGTTGTGAAGCACGAGGCAACCCTACACCTCATTACAGGTACAGTGGAAATTTTGAAAATCCAATTAAAAAAAAACCAAAAACGATGCAGCAATTGTGAATTTTTTTCGCTTCAGTATATTTATGCTACCAGTAAGAAATAATACATGAAGCTCTGGTTGTCTGCTGTATGCAACAGAGCTGATACCTAAACATTCGGATCCATATTATGTATGTTTAATTCACTTTACTGTAAGGATTCTTGAGTAAAGAAAAATATAGTAGAATCTCTTAAATAAGCAATGTTTTTTCATTGATTTGTGGTAAAATTTAATGCACAAACTTGGATTTACATGTGGTCCTTGGGAACACATCTGTTGTGGAAATAAAAATAAATGGGTTTTACAGTTATGTAGCAATCTTAGGTTTACAAAAAAAATTCTTCAGTGGATGCCCTTCTTCCTTTACTGTTCTACTGGGTACATTTTAGGAAGTTTCTTAAGTATAAAAAAATAAAATGCATTCCTACTAAAGTCATTTTTTTTAATTTTTTTATTATAGTTGATTTACAATGTTCTGTCGACTTCTGTTGTATGACGGACTGACCCAATCATGTATATATATACACATATACACACACACACATGTATATCTATACACACACATATTCTTTTTCTCACATTATCTTCCATCATGCTCCATCACAAGTGACTAGATATAGTTGCCTGTGCTATACAGCAGGATCTCATTGCTTATCCACTCCAAATGCAATAGTTTGCATCTACTAACCCCAAGTATTTTTGAAGGGAAAATACATTTATGAGACTTTTTCATGTAAAAGTGTATATTTTTCAAATTATATAAATAAAAAATTGTTCACTGAACAACACAAGAAGATATAAGGAAAAAAGAAAGAAAAACAACTCCCATCACCTTAAGATAAAAATGTTATCATTTTGGGGGTGAGGTGGATTTTTTGGATGAGATGGATATTTACTTTATTAAATAATACATGATTTAATGATTTTTTACTCTTGGGGTGCTTAGGGAACCCACTTCAATGAAGATATGAATTACTTATAAATAGCATATGCTGCTTTCTTATAAATGGTTACAAGAAAGTGCTTGAGGCACCTTGAAAACAACATGCTCTTTTGAGTACTGTGAGCATTTGTCTTAAAAATTCTCTTTGCGATATGAGTTCACTTGGCAAAACCTTTTCTATAACCTGCAGAACAAGCTGACTTCAGCCTATATTATTGAAAATCTAAATGTTTGAAATAGTAAAATAGATCTTGTTGAACTTCTATTGTTCTTTTAACCTATGTAGATAATAGAAGCCAAGAGTCATTGTTAAATTGAGTCACCATTAGGTTAGAAGGTAGACCTTCATATTTTTGCTCTTGGAAGTAATCAAGGTCAGTTTCTTTCAACAATATTCAAAAACATATTTATTGAGCACCCTCTATATGTTTTCAACAAAATAAATGTCATGATTCCAGGTTACTGGTCTGAATTGGCAAAATGATAGAAAGTTTTCTCTCTCCCTCTTCCTTAAACTATAGAAATAAGAAAAGTGTAACATGATTGAAAAATAAGAAACTGTATTTTAAGAGTTAGTTTGGAGTTAATCAGCTTAGCATATGTAACAGTTGGAAATACTATCTTCTTTCGGGGGAAAATGAACAGATCAAATTATAAGACATTATACTGGAAACATTTTTCCCCAGTGTTTTCATAGAACATTCTAACATTTTCTAAATGCATCTATTTGTCCCTGAAATGGAGGATTATTTTTTTAGATATAACTGTAAATATAAAGAATCCATGTGAGTGACTCATGTATGGCCTTTTTTTTTTTTTTTTGCTATTGTCAGTAAAGCTATTTTCTGGCATTTGTCTTGTGAATAATTTTGTGATAAATATGTTCAGCTGAAAAACTGTCATGATACAGGATATAGTCATACAGGAGTGTATTACTAAGTGAATAGATTGGTTATATTTATAAAGTTTAATCAAACAGCAAGAAGTCTTGAGCTCAGAAATCCAGAAATAGCCTTTTGTTGTAATTATTTCTTTTTATATCAAATAATTATTTTAATGCCACAGTAATACATTTAAATAACATCAGGTATTTACACAATGCCAATGGATCAACATAGTGTATGTGTTTAAACATACAGAAAACATATATAAAAGGTGATGTTTTGCCATTTGCGCTGTACTTCTTATGATTTATTGTATGTCCTGAGATATTATATGTTGTGATTTTAAAAAGAATATGTACCCGAGAACAGGAGAGGTGTAACTGAAATTGATTTATCAGTTTTAAGACTGATAAATAAAGAAATTTTACATGTTAGGTATTGTTTTAAAATATTTGGTTTATAGGCAAATAAGCAGACACTTTAAGTATAGCTCTAAAGATTTTCTAAAGTTAAGACTTCTAACTAGCTTAAAAATTTCATTGTATAGTCATTAGAAATTGAGACCTTGAAAAAGCACTTGGGAACTTCTTTACATTGTGAAGGTATTAGGCTTTCCTATAATGAGCAAAGACTCCCTGTTTTCCATATTTCCTGTAGAAGTAATAGATTGTACTGATGGAGTAAACAGGGGTATAGACTAATGTGAATTGTAATCATTAATTTATCTACTTAGACAACACCTTCACTCAGAGCCTGACTGTTTCCCTAGCTTGTGACTTTAATAGTCAACAAGGTAATAGTATAGTCCACAGTATTCTTTACATGTTCTGGAAGGAAATATGCTTGCTGGTTCTTATTTTTTTGTTATCTTTTAAAAATTACAGGTAAATGTATAAATGTGTGATGACTTTGAGGACATAAAAAATAACATGGGGATTTTTTTTTTTTACATGGACTCAGAGATAGGATATGTCTTTGTAAATATTTATAAATATAAGCAGATCTGTAGATGAGAAAGGAAGAAAGGAAGGGAGGAAGAAAGAGGAAGGAAGAGAGAGAAGGAAAGAGGGAGGAAGGAAGATATCAAGGAGGAAAATTAGCAGTTTTCTTGAAACTGTAAGGTAAAAGCAAGCCAGACACATTTCCCAAGATTCAGAATAAAGTTTAAGAGTCTTATAAAAAGAGTATCCTTTGAAAGCCCAGGGCTTGTCTCATAGACTAAGGCAAACTTCTCTGATGAGAGATTTTGCCTTTGTTATTATCCCACTGGGTAAAAAGAACTCTTAATTGGCCATATTAGAAATTGAAAAGTTCAGAAATTCTCAAGAGAAATTACTCATCATAGGGTTTAATTGAGAATTTTATTCTTTCTTTTGCATCTCTCCACCTGAGCCCCAAAGCCTAAATTTAAAGGTTAATTAGTAATGAGTCTCATCGTAATTGCCAAAGATGCTGAAAGAGTTTACCCTGAGGAAGTATTAATAACTTTTTTAAATGAGATGGATTTTCACTGATTTTTCATAGGGTGAAACATGCCCATCATTTGCTAAGGTGAAGACCCTAAAGAGGTGTCTCCTTGGTCACTTCCACTGATACCATTCAGCATTACAAGGGACCATGTAATATGCATATGCTAATAGAGACCAGGCAAGTAACAAAAGGAAAAGAGGTGGCCCTGCACTCCAAACGAGGAGACATATTGAATAATGACTGGAAACTGTCCCACATTCAGCCCCAAGTTCACCCAGTGGTCACAACTCCTTCTCAGCACTGGTCAGTTGTTACCATCCAGGAACCTTGGTCCAAAGCTCTCTAAGAGCTATTTAAAATTGGGAACTTTTCTTTTTAGAATCTCTGTACTTCTAATGTTGACTATGTTTTTCTTTTTAAACGAAATGTAAATAAGGAAGATAAGTTATAAAGGTGAGTGCCGCCCGTGTGGGCTTTGTATTTTCAATGTTTCGTCTCTCTTGAAACTTAAAATTTGTGCTATCCAGTATGGTAGCCGGTGGCCAAATGTGGCTGGAGAAGTTTAAATCATTTTAACTAAGACTCAATTTCTTCAGTCAAAGCAGCCTCATTCCAAGTGCTCAGTAGCCACATGTAGCTAAGAGCTACTGTAATGGACGGTATGGCCGAACATTTCTTGGTGTGCAGAAAGTTCTGTTAGATAGCGTTGCGTTTCTCTGACCCTTGGACCCACAACAGTTTTCTATAAATGCTCTTCTACTTTGTTCTCATCCCAAAAAACCAAAGAGAGCATCCTTATTTCCCAGCTTTACATAACAAGTAAACCCTTTTTATAAAGTACAGTCGGAGACATCATACGCATTATACACATTATAAGGACTAAATATCATTGCAAAATAGAGATCTCTCCTGGCCACAGTTTCTCCCTTTGAAGTAGCATTTCCTATCAGGGAGTTACAGCCTGTACATGTTGAATTTACTGAAATTCTACTAAATGCACTCAGTATAAGAAAGAAAAGGAAAATAATGGACTAATTTCTGCCTACCAGTTATTCAGGGAGAAAGTACAAGGAAGGAAAGTTTGAGTTTATCTAAACACACACCCATGCACAGACATATCACATAATACTGAACGCAGGACCATGTAGTACATATATGCAGCCATGTATTTAGCTGCATATATGTACTATATATATCTATAAATTTTGTATGTGCTGTATATATATGCATACACATACATACATATATTCTGCATGTAAAATGTATAGGTTATAGCATATATAGCAAATGCATTATATATATGATATATTCTACTTCATAAATTATGACATTTTAAATATGTTTTTGCTTATATGTACTTTATCTCTTATGCATCTTGTTGCCACGCAAAATCTGGTGTCACCGTTACTTTACTTTCATATGCCAAGGCAAGTAAGTGTTACTCTTCCTCTGTATTCCCTTGACCCTAAAGCCATGTAATCTGTTCTGTTGATGACTAGGCTCAGTTCTCTGTGTTTATCCTCAAGCTCATCCTCAAGCTCAGCTCCTTTTAGCATCCTGACTTCTCCAGCTGATGATCTCTGGTCCCCACATCCACAGTCAGATGCAAGAGCAATGAAATGCTCACAGGGTTGGAATGATTGCAAACCATAAAGAAGAAACAATTCCTATGGTTTCTGAGGCAGGTAGAGGTAGACAGAATCTCTTCCAGGGCCTTTTAAACTTGTCTGTGCTGCTATCTCTCTTGTGAAGCCTTGGTAAGCTCAGTGCTATGTTCCATGCTCCAGCCATGCACTGCCCATTGCCCTCATGCCTTTCTGGAGTAGAAAACTTAGCAAAATCGAGTGTGCTTGCCTGGTCAGATGTAACTCCCATAGAGGTGAAGACAGTGCATTCTTCATCTTTACTCTCAAAATGCTTATAACTGAGTCACTTTGCTGTACAGCAGAAATGATCACAACGTGGTAAATCAATTACACTTCAATAAAACTTTCGAGAATGAAAAAATGTAGCAAAAAGAAATGCCTAGCAAATAGTGAACGCTAAACTGGTGGCATTAAAAAAAAAGGAATAAAGTTAATGGGGGAGAACAAACAGAGGCAATTTGGGGGTTAGATCATGTTTTAAGAGTCAAGTATGTCATGAAGTATCATAGGATCAAAAGTGATTCATAGTTTATTCTATAAGGTATTCTTTTAAGTATGGATTGAGTCTTCTTTTTGGCTCTGTTTTAAGACATTGTCCTGGAGGTGACAAAGATGACTGCTTAGAATACCAGGTTGACTTAACCACCCCACCCCACCCCTGCCCCAGAATATTGACCAGAAAAAGAGGGCATCTTTCCTGTTCGTGTCATCGGAAGTTCTGAATGGTGTCAGGAAAACATGAAGTAAAAACATAGCTGACAGTATTGGCAGTCAAAGGCCAGGAGAAATGTGGAGGTTAGATTTTAGATATTAAAGATGGCATTTAGAACATTAATATCTTGTTGTAGTTGTTGTTCTTTGCAATGGGTTAAGGAGGAAGGAGAATGTATCCTGATCAAACACAAATTAAATAAGTAGGGTCACAGTTGTGGTCTTAACCAATCACTGAGGCCTGAGACCTGGAATGTTCTCAGTGACTAAGCCTGGGTCCTGGGAGAAATGGCCTCTTCAAGGGAGAATGAGAAAGATGCTACCAGAAAAAAAAGCAAAAATGGATACAAGGAAGGCAGAAATATCATCTGTCTTCTGTGATTCTCAGAATAATTTTAAGAATAATTTTAAGACAATCAACAATCAGTTTGAACGAGGCTTTACCAATGTAAACTGAACAGTTGTTTTTAATCCCAGTGTAGCTCTAATCTGTTTGCTTCTTTTTTATAAAATATATGTTCAAAGTTTATCAGTGAGTGAGAAATAGGAATCTGTATCATAAAACACATTTTAAAAACTTAAACTTTAAAAACACAGCATCACAATTTAACTCATTTATATCTTCAGCAGTTATTGCTGAAGCCTAACTAGCTATTTTTGGATAGAGTATTGAATATGCAAATTCAGACATTCATTCTTTCAAGGCTGCAATTATTCTCATCACTTCAGTAAATATATTAACAAACATTGCATTTGAACACAAATGCATTTACTTATTAACTTGAAAGGCTGCATCTAAAACCACAAATTGCTTCTGTGATTAAATTCCTAATTTTCCTGTCAAACCCCAAATAAAGTGTTGCCTATTGATTTAACAAGTGTTTTGTGTGGGCATATTTTCCAAATCTGGCCCCAGCCTTCTAAAGATTTTTGCAAATTATGCTGTCCTTTTCACTTGGATTTTGTATCAGAGTCTAACACATGGTATTTGTTTTTCTGTGGGATATTGTTTATGGCTCTGGTTTCTTGACCAGCCTTTAGAATATGGCATAGGTATCTCGAAGGGCAATAACTTTCTACAATCACCTATGACATGAATGACATCCTGGGATTATTTTGAAACTTCGTGATGTCACTCAATTTATTGTCACTCAGTTTTGTTAGTTTCAATTTCAAAGGGTGACATTCTCTTACGTTTTTACAAAGTCCTAGTGGAAGATCTAGTTTAGGACTTGTTGCCTTAAATTGTGCTGACCACAAGATAGAGCTGTATTTATCTTCATTCTCATCCCATACTGGTGCGGTTTTGTGTAAGAGATTGCCATATCCAGTAAGCTAGTATGGTAAATAAATAATAACTAGCACAGGAAATGAAAATAATTATGTCTTCATTCCCTGTCTTTGAGATGTTTATTGATAATATGCATGACTGTTAGGGACACTTATGTGGAGGATAGTGATGCCTAGGTTAATGGGTAAAAAGTTTCCTTAATTCAGGAAACTTCTTTGAGCACCTACCATGCACCTGCTGATACGGCTGATGGTAGGAATTCAGCACTGATCAAAACAGTCATCATCCAGCGGAGTTTTCAGAAGCACCTTTTAACATGGAGAATATAGGCGTTTTATACTAATTTAACTCATTGTCATATAAATTTGTGTTTTCACGCAAATGCACACACAGGCTATCTTACATGTAGTTCTTTGTATTGGAAGGCAGTGATTGCTATGCTTTCAATACTGATATTTTAGTTCTTTCCTGGAAATCACAGCTACAGGTTTCATCACTTGAAAGTAATCATGGACAGATAAAATCTCTCTCATTTCAGTACCTTATGGATTATATTCATAATATAATGAATTTTGTATCAGATTCAAAAACTTTTAACCTGAGGGCCTGCACAATGTTTGAGAGAAATAGTTTTCAATGTTTTTAGGGGGAAAATGGCCATGGACTTCACCATTCTCTCATACTTGGTCCTGATTTTCTCATTCACTTTCCCCACCTAACCTCTCTCCAATGAGGTTGACACCAGTTTCCTGTTGTGTAGAGGATGTAATTGGGATTTAGAGGTGAACTGATCAGATCTGTGCCCCCTCAGGTCTTCCAGCAGAGTAAACGGCCCAGGACTTCTTCCAGAAGCCCAACCCCAAGGTTTTGGCCCAGAAACAAATTTATATATCATCTCCACACCAAGCAGCTAAACAGGATGAGAGCACATTGCCTGAGACTTAGAGTTGAGAAATATGAATAATAAACCATTTCTCACTTGTGGGTTCTAAGAGCAAATTCTAACGCATGTAGAATGAGCCTTTGAACACTGAAGGCTGACAGTGAACTTACAAGATCGTACGAGTGTTACAAGATGATGATTACGCAGAGGTGCTTAATCTGGTGACATTTACCACAGAGCTAAAGCTACAAGGTTAGTCTGTTTCTAAAGCACAGTGTAAATGCTATGTGATTGACATGCTGGTCTATGCAACAGCAAGAGCCCAGGGCTGTCTTATTTTGCTCCATATCACTGCATTAAGTCTTTGGGAATGGAATCTGAGTATGCAGATGTCACTTTTATGAAGTTTTAAACAATTTCCATATTTCAGAAAGATTTCATTCTCAACCTTTAGAATTCCCCAGGAACTTCAAACTTCCTTCATAAAAGTAGACATCTGTAACTTTTACAAAAAACTGTGAATGTGCAAAACTAAAAGATAGTGTCTGCTTCTAAAAGCTTCCTAAATTTATGACCTGAATGTGCCATTAACTTTCACAGTCTTAATACTATGCATTATGTTCATGAACTCTGAACAGGTGGATTACAATTTACTGCAAAGAAATGGAATCTCATTTATAGATTTATTGGATGCATACTTTGTGGAAGGGGTATATGTACGTGCCTTCAATTTTCCTGAATATTTCTTATACAGAAGAAACGATGGAAAATATTGCAAAATCATGTCCAGATGTTAATACTGTCCACTAGAAACTTAAATATATTATTTTTTCGGGATAAAATAACATTTGGATGCCCAACCCCAGAGATTATATACATGTGGCTGTGTTTAAGCTAAGGACACCCTTTTGAATTCACATGTTTTTAGCAAGAGGAAAAGCAATCAGTGTTTAATAAGATACTGAGAAATTTTAAATCGCCTGAGGATGAGTTCCATTTAATGATGAATAGTGTTAAGAAGGAGAGATATAATTGTATTGCTCTGTTAAAAGAAAATTAACAATCTTCAGAGTCTCCCTAGTATACCTTAGCTCTGAAGAATTTCCCAAAACAAATGCAGTCATACTTTTGGTATCCTAGAGACATATGTAAAACAGAGGATTTTTGCCTCTTCACACAGTGATATAATGTAGAGATTGTGCCTACATGACCAAGATTGAGCTAAAAAAAAAAAAAGGAAACATTTATGCATAATAGAAGAAAGCTTTTCCATTTTGAGTCTTCAATCAAAACCTGAGATGATGGCTGTTAGATCTTAGATGCTTACTGAAATAAGATATTGTCCTACATACTTTATGATCTCTTAAATCTTTCCAGCTATTAAATAGGCTAGAAGTGCTTCTTCATATTTTTATTTATCTTTACAATTTTCCACATAGCCATTGTACTTTGATTATTCATCAGCTAAACACAAAAACACAATTTTCAAATGAAGTCATTAGATAGGCTTCATTAGGCTGTAAACATTATAGATTCCAGAGCTGAAATCCTCCCCCCCGCCACCGCCGTGCCCCTAGACTGTTCTTTGAAGGTAAAAATGCTATAGGTACCCTTTGTTATGGGAGTCTTCTATTCAAAAAGTTTGTGAAATTATGGAGATCATTCCTGCTTTGTGTTTAGAGGAGTTTTTCCCCCCTGAAAGCCTTAAGTCACTTAGTAACTGACAAACCATGTACAACTTAAAAATTCAACCCACGCACTTGTGATTTATTATCACATTTATTCTTTGAAAGTCAAGCCCAGCATGTGTCTCGTGCCATGGGTTTCACTCACTTCTCAGGCAGGTACAAATACAGGCAAACCGTATGTGGAGGACACAGTCCGTTCCTGTGAGAGGAGATGACCAAAAACTTTGAATCAAGGGGGTTACATATAACCGGTATCTACTCAACGAGGATGGAAGGAAAGAAAAACAGAGCAGATAGACAGGTTTGCAGCCTTCCAGGGAGCCTCCTGCTACATTAACTTGGTGTCCACCCATTTATTGGACGACTCTATGAGGCAAGGGCTTTATATACATTGTCTGACTAAATGAATAGAATAACCCTATGGGAAAAACTCATTTTACATGTTAAAAATATAAGTTTAAAGGAGTTAGGTAATTCCTCATAGTCACACAGCTGGTGTGGTATGAGTCTAGCCCATAATCCAAGGAGAACTTGGTTCTGCCTTGCATTTCTGTTCATTCTCCTATGACGTGATAGGATTGGCTGGAGTCTGGGGCATAGACAAGGGAGCAGGGACTAGGAAACAAAAGTCTCCCCCAATATGTAGGCTCCATGAAGGCAGGAACCCTTTTTCCCACATCCTTAGAACATAGAAAGTTGCCTGACATACAGGCACTCAATAATTGTTTTTTTCACAAGGGAGGAAGAGAGGGAGAGAGAGAAGAAGGAAGGGAGAGGGGAGGAAGAAAGGGAGAAAGGGAGGAAGGAAAAAATTTTAAATCATAGTGTTGAATATGAAATGTGTTAAATCAAGAGTGGGGAATTATCTGCTATGTTCCCTGTAGGCAGCCTATGGTCTGCTTCTTGGGGATAGAATCTACCATTTCTTCACAAACTTGAATATGCTTATTAAACACTTGGAGATCTTATTAAGATGGAGATTCTGGTTCAGTGGATCTGGGATAGATCCCAAGATTCTGCATTTGCAGCAAACTCTCAGATGATGATGAGGATGATCATGATCTTGGCTGGTAGACCACCTGGTGTATCTGGAGTGCAGTATGTTCAGATTGTGAATGGATAAGTTTCCTTTATTTCATTTCCTTTTATTATTCTGTAGTTCTAGGATTTGGGCAGGAATAAGATGAAGAAGGGTTAATAAGTGTTCATTGTTTAACTTCAAAACTCTTAGGACAGAATTTAAGACAGAATAGAAGAGTAAGTGACCTAAAATTCACATGCAAATATGGACTTGCCTGGGGAAGGAACATAAGAGAGTTACTCTACAAACAAACCAAAATCAAACCAGTAGCCTAGATCTGCCACAAATGAGAAAGCAGTTACAGCTTTTTCTACCTCTTTGTAATGTTGCTCTTTTAAGTTCATAAGAAAAGACATGGTGTCTCTAGTTTTTCGTCATAATTTCATTTTGGTTCTCCTAACAAATGTTGCTTTAGGCCTGGAAGACTTGTATGTGAATAAAGAAAGAAACATCAAGAAATCTTGATTTTTAAAATGAGCAAATAATAAAATATCACTTTGATCAGTAGGATCTAAACTTAGTTTATCTGTTTTCTGTAGCATCCATTATTAAAATTTTATTATGCATTATTTCAGATATATAAAATAATATAAACATCGTCAAGTATAATGATGAACATCCACATAGCCATTATTCAGTTTAGGAAATGAAATCAAAAAAGCTAAATTAACCATGTTTATCCCCTAAATATGTCCCACTTTTCTCTCCATGAGAGTTTTAAAAGTGTTTCATTTGCATACATCTTAAAAATACTTTTAATACATTCTTAATATTATTTTATGTTTTAAAACTGTGTATATACATATATACAGTTATTATATATATAATATACAGTTACAATAGATATATAATATGCATGTGTGTGTGTGTGTGTGTGTGTGTGTGTGTGTATATATATATATATATATATATATATATATATATAAAATCAAGCTGCATTTTATTTTCTTTTTTGGCTGTACCCATAGCATGTGCAAGTTCCAGCGCCAAAGATGGAACCCACTCCACAACAGCAACCCAAGCCGCTGCGGTAGCTGGTTCCTTAACCCAATACACCACAAGAGATTTCCTCAAACTTCATTTTAAAAAGTGTTTTCACCTTTGTTTGTAAGACTTTTCTATTTTTATGAAAGCACTACATTTTCACAGCCAAATAATACTTCATTTAACTTGATGAATTTTGATTACTGATAATGTTCACATTTCACCTCTTTATATAACTTTGTGGGGTTACTATTTCCAATTTAAATACTTGCTATGTTAATACAGCAATTTTTTTTTTTTTTTATAGGGCCCATGGCATGGTTAAAAACCTCTGGGCTAGAATTCAAATGAGTACTAGTTCTGATACAGCAATGAATAGTTTTAGGAGACTTGACAACTTCACTAGGCTGTTTTATGAAAATCCTCATCTATAAAGTGGGCATTTTATTACCCAAAGTTGTTATAAAAAGTAATCAAGATGATTGTTGCCATGATACCCTAAAATTTATAGAACTGATAGTATAATTTTATTATAAAAATCAAGTCTTCTAGGAGGTGGATTGTTTAATTTATACAGTGGATGTGTTCTTGAGATTGTGGGATATTTAATGAACTTTGAAGGATAATATCTACTTGGATGGGTCAGATGTGCTTCCTTTTTACTAAATTCTGGTTTTTCTGTTTAAAACCTCTGGTTTAAAACAAAGTTTTTTTGTTTTTTTTTTCTTTTGGCTTCCTGTTGATAAATATGGCCCTGGGATTAGTGTCTTTACTGTTTTAGACCCCTTGGTGGCATTTAGGGTCTTTTACCACAGTGTACCATTTAGTAAATGGCACTGTGATGGCTTCAACGAGTCAAGAGTGCCTCAGGGACAGGTATTTACCCAGACAAATTGAAATGGATAGTTGAGCACTTATCCAATTAATTTATTAAATGTGCTCAGTTGGTCTGGATAAATCAAGGAAATGTGCTCTTTTCCCCCCTCGTAGGCAGCATGAGATTGGCCTGAAGTGAATGAGATAATTACCTCAGCTTTCTCCTTCCTCTTCGCCTGTACAGACCTAACCTAATTTTTCCCCTAGTGGACAAACTAAATTGTTCTCATCTCTTCAGAAAATCTTGAAAAATCTTTAACTTTTTGAGGCTACTCTGTTGTGCTTTCTAAATTTAACCTGTTGTTTCTGATTAAAAAAAAAAAAAAAAAACTTGGGCATATTTGACCTTCAGTTATGCAACAATTGAATAATATATTTGTTGCCTGTCATTTATAACAGAGCTGATGTTTAAGGTAAATTATGTAATATAGATTTTTTTAAAAATTCAAATATACTAAGAAGGGAAATATCCTGGACATTTGTTTTACAGATGGCAGCTGAATGGAAGTGATATTAATCTGAGTATGGAGTATCGTTACAAGTTGCATGGAGGAAACCTTGTGCTTATTAACCCCGACAGAAACTGGGATACGGGAAGTTACCAGTGTTTTGCAACAAACTCACTTGGAACAATTGTCAGCAGAGAAGCTAAACTCCAGTTTGCCTGTAAGTGTTTGTTCATGCATCTTGCAAGTGCAAAACTGAAAAATATAACTGAGCTTGTGGGGTCATTCTGGATTTCAGAAACAGTACTTGGATTTTATTAAGTAAATAGGTTGAGAAAACATTTCAGTATGATTTTTTTTGGATCTCTGCGAATCAGAACTTAAAATGTGTATGTGAATGTGGGTGTATGAGTGTGTGTTTTCTATTTTACTGTTTTGTGGGGATTCTGTTCAGGAGAGGGAGACTAATCTAGTTAAGAATGTATGTATTCACCAGTTACTCTGAGCTTTGTACTGTATTTGAAGTGAAAAGAATATGAACAAATTGTCAGACATGACCTTTGCTCTGGCAGAACAATGAAATTAGTGAATTACATCTAACAAATCTGAAAATATTAAGGAACAAAGGACAGTGAGAAAAGAATGTGTCATATCTTTGACCTCCACTGCAGTTCTGCCCAGCTGACAATTGACCTTCAGTGCGACCCCCATTGAGAACTGGCTCTGGAAGCCAAGTTTGTACAGTGGTAATTGGGCCAGAGTGAACGCGTGTCCCAACCTGAGGAAATCACATGCTTTTTAGCAAGGGATTTAGAATTGGGGCCAGAGACCTAATGTGGTGTTATCTTCCCGATACATCTTCTGACTGTTTTCTACTTTTTGTCTCTTATTACTAGTTTTTCCTTTGTTTTTGTTGTGTATTTCATATATAATGCATATCAGCACTACCTTGGTTCTAAGCTTATTTTAGTCATTTACACCTCAGGAATTCTGAAATTAAAATGCATATGTTCTTATAATGTGGTAGTGGTCTTCCTCCATTGCGGCAAACTGTTAATAAATAGATGATGTGTCATTTAATGCATAGCTTATTGTATTCCATTATCGTTTTATAATTGCAGTGGTCAGTTTCTTTCCTGTGTATTCTGTCTTCCATACTTCCTTGCTCTTTCTTTTGTTTTCCCTATTTTCTTTACCTCTATGGACAGTTTTTTTTTTTTTTTTTAACCTGTATGCTCCCTGGGTATATTGATAACTATATGTCATATTTATATAATACAATTTTAATTTTAGTTTTTAAAAGAAACTTTTAGTTTATAGAAGTTTAGTTGCCTAGTAGTCAGAGCTTTCAATTTAAATTATTTTTTCAGAGTCTCCCATTTTAAACAATTAGTTTAATTCCTTGTTTCATTTTTTCTTTTTTGCTTTTTCTAGGGCCGCACCCATGGCATATGGAGGTTCCCAGGCTAGGGTTCTAACAGGAGCTGTAGCCACCAGCCTACTCCAGAGCCACAGCAACGCGGGATCCGAGCCGCATCTGTGACCTACACCACAGCTCACAGCAATGCTGGATCCTTAACCCACTGAGCAAGGCCAGGGATCGAACCCGCAACCTCATGGTTCCTAGTTGGATTCATTAACCACTGAGCCACAACAGGAACTCCCCGTTTTTTATTCTTATTGTATAATTCACAGTCATAGTGACTTCCAATATTATTGATTTAAATTTTTATGTCATTTTACTGTATATATTATATACAAATATATATTGTATGTGCATGTTTGTGTGTATATATATATATATACAGGTATGTCTATGTATATAGCAAATATAAATACTTTTCTCCTCATGAATAATTTTATTTTTTTTCCTTTTCTTTAGGGCCGCATCTGTGGCATATGGAGGTTCCCAGGCTAGAGGTTGAATTGGAGCTACAGCTGGCAGCCTACACTGCAGCCACAGCAATGCCGGATCCTTAATCTGCTGAGCGAGGCCAAGGGATCATACCTACAACCTCATGGTTCCCAGTCAGATTCATTTCCGCTGCGCCATGATGGGAACTCCATCCTCACGAATAATTTTGTATGCATATATTGTCTTTGAAATTTTGCCAAAATATATGATATATCTTATGTTTTACCTGGCTATAATACCAGCAGAGACTTTTCCCATTCTTGCCTTCTTACTTTTTCTAATTTATCAGTTTTTAGATGTTTGGAACATATAATAAGTTACATTTAAAATTGTAACTATATTTCATCCTCTTGTGTTTTAAAGAATTTAATTGTATTGCCTGCAATATGAAGACGTCTTCTGATTGGTACAAATGCAGATCTCCAAAGTGTTTATCAAAAAATTCTTTGTTTGTTGTTCTGTTTTCTTTTGGAATTAATGTTGCTGAACAAGAG
>PVHT021183699.1:57283463-57316654 GCA_004024745.2 Catagonus wagneri | reverse complement strand
GGTGACTGTGGCTTGGTGTGGGGGAAGGGCATTGGAGGTGAAGCTCTCGGGAACATTCATCAGCCTGCATTTCTCTGGAGGTGGCCATTTCTGGGAAAACCTGGTCCCTTCCATCAGTGCTGAGAAGCCCCAGGCCAAACAATAATCCAGGTGGGATCACAGCCCCACCCATCAGTAAACAAGCTGGCTAAAATCCCCTCAGGCACACAGCCAGCCTCTAATCTCACCCAGAGACAAAGCCCCACCCATCAGAGGCATAGGAGTCAAGCCGAACTACCAGTGGGAAGGCACCAGTCCCCCCCATTGGGAAGCCTACAGCAAGCCCCCCATACCAACTTTAGCCACAGGGGAGGCAAACACCTGAACTAAGAGAGGCTACAACTCTATTGTCAGCCAAAAGGTCACCACACCAAAAACCTGTAAAAATGAAAAGACAGAAAACTATAACTCAGATAAGGGAGAAAGAGAAAAGCCCAGAAAAAACAGCTCAATGATGAGGAGATTATCAGCCTCCCAGAAAGAGACTTTAGACTGTTGATGCTGAAGATGAATCAAGACATTGGAAATAAACTGGAGGCAAAGACTGATAATTTACAGGAAACACTGAGCAAAGAAATACAAGATGTAAAACATAAACAAGAAGAGATGCAAAATACAATAACTAATAAAAAATTCATTAGAAGCAGCCAACAGTAGAATTCAGGAGGCAAAAGAACAAATCAGTGAGGTGGAGGACAGATTAGTGGAAATCACTAATGCAGAAGCGAAAAGAGATAAAAGACTGAAAGGAAGTGAGGTGAGTCTCAGAGAACTCTGGGATAATGTTAAACGCACCAATATCCGTATTATAGGGGTGCCAGAGGGAGAAGAGGACAGAAAGGACAGAAGAAGAGGACAGAAGGGGACAGAAAAAATATTCAAAGAGATAATAGCCGAAAATTTTCCTAATATGGGAAAAGAACCTCTCAGTCAAATCCAGGAAGCTCAACGAATACCATATAAAATGAACCCAAAGAGGAACAACCTGAGACACATATTAATCAAACTGACCAAAATTAAAGACAAAGAGAAAATATTGAAAGCAGCTAGGGAAAAGAAACAAATGACCTACAATGGAACCCCGATAAGGTTATCAGCAGATTTTTCAGCAGAAACTCTGTAGGCCAGAAGGGAGTGGCATGATGTACTTAAAGTGATGAAAGGAAAAAAACCTCCAAACAAGATTACTTTACCCAGCAAGGCTCTCATTCAGATTTGAAGGAGAGACCAAAATCTTTACAAATAAGCAAAAGCGAAGAGATTGCTTCAACACTAAACCAGCTTTATAACAAAGACTAAAGGAACTTTTCTAAGCCGAAAAGAAAAGGCCACAACCAGAAACAAAAACACCACAAACGACAAGACTCACCAGTAAAGTCATATATACAGTAAAGATACTATATCATCCATGCACAATTGTGCTACCAAAATCAGAAAAAGTGAAAAGAGAACACAAATGCAGGACACTGGAGACGCACTTGCAATTAAGAAACCAACAACTTAAAACCATCTCATTTATATATAGACTCCTATATCAAAACTTCAGGGTAACTGCAAACGAAAAATCTGACTGATACACAAAAAAATAACAAAAGTCAACTCAAATATAACATTAAAGATAGTCATCCTGTGAGAGGAGACAACACGAGAATAAGGGAAGAAAAAAGAGCAACAAAAACCCAAAACAGTTAATAAAATGGCAATAAAGACATACATATCAATAATTACTTTAAATATCAATGGTCTAAATGCCCCAACCAAAAGACAAAGACTAGCTGAGTTGATACAAAAAGAAGACCCATATATATGCTGTCTTCAAGAGACCCACTTCACTTCTAAAGACACTTACAAATTGAAAGTGAGAGGATGGAAGAAAATATTCCATGCAAACGGGCGTCAAAAAAAGCCAGAGTAGCAATACTTGTATCAGACAAAATAGACTTTAAAATGAAGAACATTTTAAGAGACAAGGAAGGGCACTACATAATGATCAAAGGATCAATCCAAGAAGAAGATATAACCATTCTAAATATCTGTGCACCCAACATAGGATCACCACAATATATAAGGTAACTGCTAAACTTAAAAGGAGAAATAAACAATAACACCATCATAGTGGGGTATTTAACACCCCACTTACAGCAATGGACAGGTCATCCAGACAGAAAATCAATAAAGAAACACAGGCCCTGAATGAAGCATTAGATCAGATGGACTTAATAGATATTTATAGGACATTCCATCCAAAAGAAACAGAATACATATTCTCCTCAAGTGCGCATGGAATATTCTCTAAGATTGATCACATCCTGGGCTACAAATCAAGCCTCGGTAACTTTAAGAAAATTGAAATCATCTCAGACATCTTCTCTGACCACAATACTATATGACTGGAAATCAACAACAAGAAAAAATGGCCAAAAATACAAACACGTGGAGACTAAACAACATGCTACTAAACAACCAGTGGATCACTGAACAAATCAAAGAGGAAATTAAAAAATACCTAGAAGCAAATGACAACAAAGACACGACGCTCCAAAACCTCTGGGATGCAGCGAAAGCAGTTCTAAGAGGAAAGTTTATAGCAATGCAAGCCTATCTCAGGAAACAAGAAAAAGCTCAAATAAACAACCTAACTTTACATCTAAAGCAGCTGGAGAGGGAAGAACAGACAAGAACTAAAGTTAGTAGAAAAAAAGGAATCATAAAGATCAGAGCAGAAATCAATGAAGTAGAAGTGAAGATAACCATAGAGAAGATCAATGAAACTAAAAGCTGGTTCTTTGAAAAGATCAACAAAATTGATAAACCCTTAGCCAGATTTATCAAGAAAAAAAGAGAGAGGACACAAATCAATAAAATTAGAAATGAAAAAGGAGAAGTAACAACAGACATCACAGAAATACAAAGGATCATAAGAGACTAGTATATGCAACTCTGGCAATAAAATGGAAAACCTAGAAAAAATGGACAAATTCTTAGAAAAGTACAATCTTCCAAGCCTAAACCAAGATGAAATAGAAAATATGAATAGACCAATCACAAGTTCTGAAATTGAAACTGTGATTAAAAAACTTCCAACAAACAAAAGTCCAGGACCAGATGGTTTCACAGGTGAATTCTATCAAACATTTAGAGAAGAGCTAACACCTATCCTTCTGAAACTCTTCCAAAAAATTGCAGAGGAAGGGACATTCCCAAACTCATTCTATGAGGCAACCATCACCCTGATACCAAGCCCAAAGATACCACAAAAAAAGAAAATTACAGCCCAATCTCACTGATGAACATAGATCCAAAAATCCTCAACAAAATACTAGCTAACCGAATCCAATAATACATTAAAAGAATTGTGCATCACGATCAAGTGGGATATATCCCAGGGATGCAAGGATTCTTCAATATCCACAAATCAATCAGTGTGATACACCACATTAACAAACTGAAGAATAAAAACCATATGATCCTCTCCATAGATGCAGAAAAAGGCTTTGACAAAATCCAACACCCATTTCTGATAAAAAACCCTTCAGAAAGTGGGCATGGGGGAATCTACCTCAACATAATCGAGTCCATCTATGGCAAACCCAGAGCTTACATCATTCTCAATGGTGAAAAGCTGAAAGAATTCCCGCTGAGATCAGGAACAAGACAGGGATGTCCACTCTCACCACTACTATTCAGCATAGTTTTGGAAGTTCTAGCCACAGCAATCAGAGAAGAAAAAGAAATAAAAGGAATCCACATTGGAAAGGAAGAAGTCAGACTATCACTTTTTGCAGATGACATGATACTATACCTAGAGAATCCTAAAGACTCTACCAGAAAACTGTTAGAGCTCATCATTGAATTTGGCAAAGTTGCAGGATACAAAATTAATACACAGAAATCAACTGCATTTCTATATACCAACAATGAAAGATCAGAAAGAGAAATTAGGGAAGCAATCCGATTTACCATCAAAAAGAATCAAATACTTAGAGACTAAAAACCTGTACTCTGGAAACTATAAGATGTTGATGAAAGAAATCAAGGATGACATGAACAGATGGAAAGACATACCATGCTCTTGTTTTGGAAGAGTCAGTATTATCAAAATGACTGTACTGCCCAAGACAATCTACAGATTCAATGCAATCCCTATCAAATTACCAAGGACATTTTTCACAGAACTAGAACAAACTATATTAAAGTTTGTTTGGAAACACAAAAGACCCAGAATAGCCAAGGACATCCTGAAAAGGAAAAATGGAGCTGAAGGAATCAGGCTCCCTGACTTCAGACTATACTACAAAGCTACAGTCATCAAAACCATATGGTACTAGCACAATGACAGAAATATAGATCAGCGGAACAGGATAGAAAGCCCAGAATTAAACCCACACACCTATGATCAACTAATCTATGACAAGGGAGGCAAGAATATATATTGGACAAAAGACAGCCTCTTCAATAAGTGGTGCTGGGAAAACTGGACAGTTACATGTAAAAAAATGAAATTAGAACACTTCCTAACACCATGCACAAAAAAAACCTCAAAATGGATTAAAGATCTAGATAAAAGACCAGATACTATCAAACTCTTAGAGGAAAAATTAGGGCAAATACTCTCTGACATACATGACAGCAACATCTTCTCAGATCCACCTGTCAGAGTAAGGACAATAAAAAGAAAAAATAAACAAATGGGACTTAATTAAACTTCTGCACAGCAAAGGAAACCCTAAACAAGACGAAAAGACAACCCACAGAATGGGAGAAAATATTTGCAAGTGAATCGATTGACAAGGGATTAACCTCCAAAATTTACAAACACCTCCTACACTCAATACCAGAAAAACAAACAACCCCATCAAAAAATGGGCAGAAGACCTAAACAGACAATTCTCCAAAGAAGACATACAGATGGACAAAAAAAAACATGAAAAGATGTTCAGCATCACTCTTTATTAGAGAAATGCAAATCAAAACCACTATGAGGTACCAACTTAGGCCAGCCACAATGTCCATCATCCACAAGTCTACAAACAATAAGTGCCGGAGAGGGTGTAGAGAAAAAGGATCCCTATTACACTGTTGGTGGGAATGCAAATTGGTGCAACCATTGTGGAAAACAGTATGGAGATTCCTCAGAAAACTCAAAATAGAGTTACCATTTGATCCAGCAATCCCAGTCCTGGGCGTCTATCCAGAGGAAACCATGACTCGAAAAGACACATGTACTCCAGTGTTGCAGCACTCTATACAATAGCCAAGTCATGGAAACAACCTAAATGCCCATCGACAGGAGTGGATAGGGAAGATATGGTACATACACACAATGGAATATTACTCAGCCATTAAAAGGAATGAAATAACAGCACTTATAGCAGCAGGGATGGACCTAGAAATTGTCACGTGAAGTGAAACCGGTCAATTAGACAGCAATATCCAGTGCTATTGCTTACAAGTGGAAACTAAAAAATGGACACAATGAACTTCTTTGCAGATCAGACAATGACTCACAGACTTTGGAAAACCTATGGTTTCCAAATGAGGCAATCTGGGGGGTGGGGGGGGTGCACTGAGGATTTGGGATGGAAATGTTATCAAATTGAGTTGTGATGATTTTTGTACACCTATAATTGTAATAAAATTCATTAAGTAATGAAAAAAAATACACATGTGTGTGCCCTAGACAACATGTAAAATTGTCTTACCTTTTAAAGTTCTTAAACTTGGATGTAATGGCATCATTTAGTATACCTACATCTACAGCTTCCCCCACCCAACATTCTTTTTGTGAGTTTCAGTTGATCTACATCCTTGCCAACACTTGTTCTATTTTTCAATTTGTGCAAATTGAGTATAAAATTATGTTTCACTTTTTGGTGTACCCTTTTATTTTTAATTAAAGTGTAATTATGTTTGTAATTTGCGTTTCTATGATTATGATGAAGGTAAATTCTCTTTCATATATTTGTTGACCATTTACGTTTTTATTATCTAGATCCTTTTTGCTGTATTGTAGTTTTTTTTATTAACTTATTCTTTGTATACTCTGGATTAATCCTTTGTCATTTATATACTTCTTTTTAGTGGACATTTTTTTTTCTTTGATGCTGTCAAATGATGAACAGATGTTTTTAATTTTATATTAAAGTACTGATTTTTTTTATAGCTTATGCTCTCTTATGAATTCTTTAAATTATTTTCTTCCTTATCCTGAAATGGCAAATACTCCTAAGTGTACTTATAAAAGTTTAATATTCTTCTCTTTACATTTAAGTCTTTAATTATCTGAAATTGATTTTGTATATCATGGGAGGTAAAGGTACCCATTTATTTTATTCTAGGATGGGAAGTCAACTTCACCAGCCCAGTAAATGGATGAGGCCGTTCTTATTAACCAACAGAAATGCAGTGTATGGTCATTGTCTCTGGTTTCTTTGGGATTTTAAGTTTGGAGAATCATACTATTTGCAAACAATGAGAGTTTTTGTCTTCTTAGCAACCCTTGCTCCTTTTATATCTTTTATACTAGTATACTTTCTCTAGCCCAAAACAGGGTTGAATAGATCTTTTGAGAATGGTTATTCCTATCTCTGTCTTGTTCCTGACTTTAAAGAGTGAATAAGACTAACATTTGATATGATGTTTACTATGGATTGTATAGATAATTTCTATGAAATTAAGGTATTTCTTCTCCAAGTTAGTTTTTATCATAAATGCTTTATTCTTGTAAATGCTTTTGCTACTCTTACTGGGATATTCATTCTCATTTTCCTTTAACCTATTAATCAGTGAACAATTTTTAGTGTTAGCCTTCTACTCATGGGTTGCTTTCAGCCTGGCTTTTATGTAAGACTTTTATTTGCCTTTATTTTTATTTATGTATTTATTTAGCTTTTTAGGGCCACACCCACAGCATATGGACGTTCCCAAGCTAGGGGTCAAATTGGAGCTACAGCTGCCAGGCACAGCCATAGCAATGCCATATCCAAGTCATATCTGCAACCTACACCACAGCTTAATGCAACACCAGATCCTTAACCCACTGAGCGAGGCCAGGGATTGAACTCGTGTCCTCATGGATACTAGTAGGGTTTGTTACCACTGAGCTACAGTGGGAACTCCAGATTTTTTTTTTTAGTACTTGGATGTTACCTGTTTGTTAGTATTTTGTAGCATTTTGCATATATGTCAATATAAGAGAATTTATTTTTTGGAGTTGCCATTGTGGAACTCTGCAGCTCCAATTCAACCTCAACTTCCATATGACACGTGTGTGGCTGAAAAAAGTAAAAAAAAAAGGAAAAGAGAGTTTATTATTTATTTTCCCTTCTCATACTATCCTTGTTTGGCCTTAAGTATCAAGGTTATATTCATCTCTATAGGTGTACTGGAGAGTACTCCATATTTTTATATTCACTATAAAATTTTGAGAACTATTAGAATTATCTACTCCTGGAGTAAGAAGTAGAACTTAAAACTATCTAGGTCTAGAGTTTTCATTCAGGAGATATTTTAACTATTGATTGAAATATTTGAATAGTTATAGGACTAACCATATTGTCTCCTTATTTGTGATAAATTGTATTTTTTTCTAGGAATTATATCCCTTTGTTTACATTTTCTGATGTATTGGCAAAAAGTTGTTTCAAAACATTTTCTTTTATCATCTTTCCTATCTGTGCTTTACCTATACCTACATCACCTGTTTCATTCTAAGTGTTATTTTAGTATCAAGTTTGCAGAACGTGGTGCTGTTATTCCTTCTGCTGTTGTATTTCATCCATTTTACTCTTACATTTATTGTTCTTGCCAACCTATTTTTTTAATCCCTTTAATTATGTAGTTGACCCATTACCGTCCTACCTTTCTTCTATTCCACTGTACATATGCATGACTTTAAATTTCCTGAAAAGCACAGTTTTAGCTCTCAACCAGGGTTTTGACATAACATAGTTAATAAGATTCCAGTCTATAAATATTATGATTTCATTGTGATTTTTCTCTTGGATCTCTGAGTTATCAGACAAATGTTTGTAAATTTCCAATCATGTGGGGTTTTTCTAGTCATCTCAAGTCACTGATTTCTAACCTAGTGGTTTATGGACCAGAAAAGTGTCCTCTTTATGTTCTTTGGGTTAAAGTTGGTAATTGTTTTGCTTAAATCATATATATCGTTAATGATGCTTTATCTAATCTATCAATTTTTCTCACCATGATGGTAGATTACTCAGTTTATCCTGGTATTTCTCATTATTTTGTTTTTTGTAGTTAATAAATCATTGATATATAAAAGTTCAGAATGAGTATGTTTTTAGTCAGTAGGAGGTAACACATCTCTAATAAAGCATTTTGCCTCATAGTATAAATATTAATATATTTACATAAAATGTTAATATTTGTACTGGCTGAGAATTTATTTACTCCTCCATAACCTCAAAAGTTATATACTCTATTTTCTTATAGCAATTGCCCTAGCAAGTTTACTGCACACGTTTACAAAGTCTAAAATTAATCAGTATCTTTAGCAGTAGAGGACTTGGCAATGTTTTAAACTGTACTTCCCTTCTCTAGAATACTGTATTATTGTTGCCCAGTAATTTTGTTGAATTTTTTTAACAAGGTAAATATTGTTACTATTCCTAGATCTTCTTTTCTATCTGAAATTTTAGCACGTGCAAACTTGATAGTTTTGGGGGTTTTATTGGTTGGCTTTTAAGAAACACATCAAAGTTCTGCCCCTATCCTTTTTTATTTCTCCTTTTCTAGAGGAAACTTCTACTTTCAAATTGTTAACAGATTCTTGATATTCACCTTTTTTTTAATTTTTTTTAAATATTGCTACTTCTTGATTTTTCGGTTTTAAACGTTACTGCTGACCATCAAACCTGGCAACTGATACTATAACACTCTCACTCCACCACTTTTGCTGCCACGGAAATGTGAGGTTGCCTCTTTGTGAAGTTTATGAAAAATAACGTTTTTTTTCTATTTAGGGTCTCACCATTGGCATATGGTGGTTCCCAGATTAGGGGTTGAATCAGAGCTACAGCTGCCAGCCTGTGCCACAGCCACAGCAACACCAGATCCGAGCCACATCTGCAGCCTACACCACAGCTCACGGCAACACCACATCCTTACCCCACTGAGCAAGGCCAGGGATCAAACCTGCAACCTCATGGTTCCTAGTTGGATTCGTTTCTGCTGTGCCATGATGGAACTCTGAAAATAACATTTTTAATGTCATTGCTCTTTAAAAAGCACTACATGAAAAATAGGGAAATCCATACTATGTTCTACCTACTGTACCTTGAGTGGGAAGAGTCCCAAATGATCAGAAGGTGGTTAATTTTCCAACCCAACACTCATCCAAACCCCCACAGAGAATAAACATTTTACCTGCCTCTGTTTGAAACTGGGGTGGCTGGGAAGAAGCCAGTTTCCAGTTGATTGATATTTGAATATGCATTAATTCAGGGTATGTTATTACAGGATTTTATTGGGTCAAAATTTGAATTAGGTCAATATTCATTTTTTATTATGATTTTGTAAATGATATTCAGAACTGAGTTTTGTAGCAAATAATAATTACTGTCCTTCTGGGTGTAATTTTACTTTTCAATCAAATTAGTAGTCTTGGTCATCTTTGTTTTCTTTAATTCACTTGTTTTAGATGATTTTTTTTTTTGGCGTATAGGTGACTTACAATGTTATATTAGTTTCAGGTGGTCATATATCTATGGTCATATTCTATGTCAGCCAAAATGTTGGCCCATTTTCTGGATGTCCTCTCAAATTTTGAGAGGCATCAAATATTATATCAGTTTTCTCTTCTTGAAGAAAACTGTCCTGGAGGTTTTCGGATGCTTCAGTTTAGACTGTTTTCCTTCACATTAGGGACAGAACTGTTCCTAAGATGGTCCTTCTGCTGTGTTCCACATGCCCATCATCCTTATTCTTCATTTCAGAGCCTAAGATCCTCTGGTGTCCTAAGAAAGGATGAAGGATAGCCATGATTGTGTTGGATCATGTGTTCTAAAAATTATTCCACTGGCTCACTTGACTGAGAGCCTCGGCCTTGTAGGAATATGATATTAGAAGTCATTTTTTCCCTCAGAAATATGATGGTATCTTTCATTATCTAGCATCTTGTGTTGCTGTTGAGAAGTCTGATGTCATTTTGATTCCTCTGTAGAGGGACCTGTTTGTTCTTGAGAGGAAGCTTGTAGGATTTTCTCTTTGCCTCTAGTGTTCTGAAATTTCAGTGATTTGATTTGGTATGGGTCAAATTTTATCTAACATCCTAGTTTTTCTGAGTCCTCATAGTTTGAGAACGTGAGGCCTTTAATTTTGAGAGATTTTATGAATAATTTCCTTTCCCTGGTTTTCTCTGATTTCTGTTTCACATACATCATTATTTGCATTTTGGACCACCTAGGTTAGATTGCTTCTCTCCTCACAGTTCCTGCATCACCCTTGTCACATTCCATCCAAATTTTCTTCTTTTGACTTTTAATCTCTACTTCTTGGCATTTTACCTCAACCCTTTCTTTGGACACGTCTTTTGAGTTTTTAATACCTGCCATCAAATATTTACAACTTGAGACCTTTTGTACTCTAAATTTCCCCCTCGTATCTTATTCTAGTTTAATAGTTGTCATATCCTTTCATATCCAAAGGAAGATATGAAGGGTGCTTTTCTTCCTTTACATTTTCTTCCCTCATACAAACTTTTTTCCAAGTAATTTCATTTCTATTTTATGCTGGATCCTTTCTGTATTTCAAATGAAAACAAAATTTTTATAATTTCTGTTAATCCTTGGTTTTTACACAGACTCTAGAGTGGGGAAACTTATAACCTAATAGAAATCTCCATTTATATGGTGGAGCTTGTCACCATAAGATTCACTGTACTCTGGCTAGTCTCACTGGGGGGTCCTTTAATGTCAGTATTTTTAGTTCTTCCCTTTGGAACTGGTCATATTCCCCAAAGGGGAAAACAGTCCACACTTCCCCTGGATGGTAAAAGCTATCACTAGCATTATGGGAGCCTGGTGGGGGAAGAGGCCTGAGAGACTGCAGAATCCAATGTGCGTGTATTTATTTAATCCATCTGTTTTCCTCACATGACCCATTACATATCTGCCTAGTCACCTCTAGTCAAGACACCCTGTATTTTTCTGTCTTTAGAGAATAAGCCTCTTTTCTCCTGGTGTGGAGTGGCATTCCCTTGGTATGTAGGTGGGTCGGGGATCTGGGTACCCAACTGTCGCTTAACATTCTGGCTTTAGCACCTCCTCCCCTTCATTTCCTCACTGTGAGTTTAAAAGACAGCTTTCTCCATTATGCTAAACCAGTCAACCCCACCACTTCTGTTTTCTAGCTTCCAAAATTTGATTACACTTTGCTCTTTTGTTTTCCTGTCTTTGTACCGTTAAAAAGTAACTCTTGCAGAAGTTCCCATTGTGGCTCAGTGGTAATGAACCTGACTAGTATCCATGAGGATGAAGGTTGGATCGCTGGCTTCACTCAGTGGGTTAAGGATCCAATGTTGCTATGAGCTGTGGTGTAGATCACAGATGCTCAGATCTGGCATTGCTGTGGCTGTGGTGTAGGCCAGCAACTAAAGTTGCAATTTGACCCCTAGCCTAGGAACTTCCATATGCTGAAGGTGTGGCCCCAAAAGACAAAAAATAAAAATAAAAAATAAAAACGAACTCTTGAAAGTTCTCTTGTGGCACAGTGGATTAAGGATCGGGCATTGCTACAGCTGTGGTACAGGCTTCCTGGCCTGAGGGCTTCCATGTGCCGCAGATATGCCTGAAAACAAACAAAAGTATCTTCTTTACTATAAATACTTCTTAGTTTGGGGACTATCTCAGAGGAATAGAGAAAGTGTGTTTTCCCTGGAAGACTTACTGTTATTTCACAAAATCAGTGTGATTTTTTTAGATTTACCTGCATATTTACTCTTTCCTTTGTATACTCTTCTTGAATCTGGGTTCTTTTTTTTTTTTTTTTTGAGATCTGCATCTTTTAGAAAATCATTTAGTAAGTTTTTGTTGATGGTCAAGTTCTATTTAATTTTTCTTCTTTTTTTTTACCATTGATCCAGAAGTGTGTCACTTGTCCTTTTTCTTCAAAAATGATTTTGCTCTAAAATGTAGTATTAAAGACACACAGACTGGAGTCAGACTGCCTGCCTGGATTTGAATCCACTTTGCCACTTAGCAGCCATGTGACTTTGGGCAAATACTGAACCTCTCTTGTTTCTGACTTTTCATCTGTAAATTAAAGATAGCAGTAGGATTTACTTCATCAGGTGTGAAGATTAAATGAGCTAAAATGAGTCAAGCATCTGGACCAGTGCCTAGCACGCTAGTACATGCTATACACAGATAAGCTATTTTCATTTTGTTTTTTTTTTCTTTTTAGGGCCTCAGCCATGGCATATGGAGGTTCCCTGGCTAGAGGTCGAATTGGAGTTACAGCTGCTGGCCAACGCCACAGCCACGGCAACGCGGGATCTGAGCCATGTCTGCGACCTACGCCCCAGCTCACAACAACGCTGGATCCTTAACCCACTGAACGAGGCCAGGGATGGAACCTGCAACCTCATGGTTCCTAGTCGGTTTCATTTCCGTATATGCCATGACAGGAACTCCTGTTTTCATATTTAAAGAATGCCAGGGCACAATCTCTGAATCTCAAAATAATGCAACTTCTGGAAATCCAGAAAATTTCACAGCCATTACCTCTTCCAGTTCTGTTTATCCGCATTCCTGCTCTTTACTCCTTCTCATTGTCCTTTCGAATATATTTTAAAATGTCTGTTTCTCACCATCTCTATTAACCTGCCTTTGATGTTTTCTGTCTCTACTTACTTCCTTCTGCCCTACAGTTCACTAATCTCTTTTCATCTCCACCTAATTTACTGTTAAACTGTCCTTTGAGTTGTTCATTCCAATGATTACACTTTTTGTGAGTAGAAATCTTGTCCAGTTCTTTTTCATATTATTCCTATTTTCTCTTATAGCTTTTATTTATTTATTTATTTATTTATTTATTTATTTATTTATTTTTATAGCCACACCTGTGGCATATGGAAGTTCTTGGGCCAGGGACAATCCTAGTTGCAGCTGTGACATACAGAACAGCTGCCACAACACTTGATCCTTAACCCACTGCATCAGGCTGGGGGTTGAACCCATGCCTCCACAGAGACAGTGCCAGGTCCTTAACCCACTGAACCACAGTGGCAACTCTATCTTTCTTCTCTTTTCGGAGTACCCTGTTTTTGACTGATGGTTTGACACTCAATCCCATTTTTTAAAAATTACTTCACTTCTTTAAAGTCTTAATTATTTAGATAAATATTTTTTCATGATTTTGTTCTGTTCGCTCAGAATACTATTGATGCTAACCTGTGATTTATTGGTCCATTGACTCTCATTTATAGTAAATGTTGCTTTTTTTCTGTAACTTTTTTATGTGAATTTGATCTTTAGGAGCATTTCCCCCTACCATGTCAACATGAGATTCTTCTTGGCCTTGGTTTAAGGAAGTCTCAATACCCAGCAGCTTTTATTGCTTTTTCCAGAAAACCCGGGGATAACCAGACTGGGAGCTGTTTTGCGTTAGTGTATTGGCTCAGTGTAGCCCACCAGGTAGAGCCAATTTTTATTCTTTGCAGTAGTTGTGATTTATAAAGTCACTGATAAACCTGAATTAGCAAATACTACAATATCACTTTTATGGATGATTCAGTTTAAAGGCACCTTACATTGTTGACATTGTTGACTCAGTAACATTAAAGCTCATGGTCAAGAACTGTGCAACTCACACCTGAGCAAAACTTATCTAAGGTGTTTTATCCACGAGGCACAGCACAGCTTTCTTGTGCTTTGAGAACAGTAGGTAGCATTGCAGCACTGTGCCTGAGATCCAAGGTAAACAGCGAAGTCAACAAAAAGCACAAAAATGCAAAAAAAAAAAAAAAGTGGTACTGAGTATGAAGCAAAAGGACTCTTGTTGATAGTCTGGGAACTGAAACAAGAAGGCAGAGCATTGCTTGGAGTTCCTATTGTGGCTCAGTGGTAATAAACCCAGCTAGTATCCATCAGAACATGGGTTCGATCCCTGGCCTCACTCAGTGGTCTTGGATCCCACTTTGCTGTGGCCATGGCATAGGCCAGCAGCTGCAGCTCTGATTCAACTCCTGGCCTGGGAACTTCCATATGCCTCAGGTGCAGTCCTAAAAAGACAGAAGAAAAAAAAAAGAAAAGAAAAAGGCAGAGCCTTTCTTTATTAAGCCTCAGCTGGAAACCTGGACAGGGAATTACTGAACTTTTTCACCACTTTGAGCATATCTGAAAACAACCACCAAAGTGCCACAAATATTGATTTTGCAAATAAATTGTAGGTAATGGGCAATTTCACAATCATGAAATCCACAAATAATGAGGCTCAACTATGTGTTAAATATATCTCTATCCCTAAACCATGGGAGGTTTAAGTGCTCCCTAGTGAATTGTTCATTGAACTATCTGCTCTTTCCAAACCCCGCCACCTCACCACAACCTCACTCCAAGGAGAAAGGATGAACAGGCTAACTGCCTTATTCTTTCCCTGGGTCCACAGGTGGGTTTAGCCATAAGGGCAGCCTTCCAAGCATGCAGCTGTGTTCAAAGAGACTCATTTCCAGATGGCTGGTACCTAAGCCCAAGACCTCATCATCTCCTGTTTCCACGTGGACAGTTCAACCTAAACAACCAGGCTGTGGAGACTGATGTCCCCACTCCCCACACCCTTATCCCACTGCCCTAGCAGCCACTGCCCCTGTTGAGATCAATTGCTCCGCTTTGCAACTTGTTTTGTTGGTTCAACTGTGCATCCAGCTTAATTTGGGTTGTATTTTAACCAATATTTCAAGGCAGTTTGTGGAACTAGAAATCTACTATGACTTCTGCTTCTTTGTTTTTCTGTTCAATTTGATTACTTGGGAAGATAACGTTAATGAGTGAAGCCAGCTTTGTGTAAGCAGTAGGGAGTAGTGAGCTGTGGGATGGAGCAGAGGCGATGGCATGCTTTTCCTACAGGGGCTGCTGGCTACTCAGGGCCACTGCTTTGATGTAACTTCCTAAGAAGATAAGCGAGAAGCAAATCACTTTCTAGCCTCTGGATTTTTATCACAGCTTTAGTCTCTACTTGACATTTTTCATCCTTTTTCTTTGTTTATTTTTGTCTGTTTTACTCAACTGAAAGACCATGTTGTTCACTGCCATATCTAGAGCTTGGTAGAGTGCCTGGAATTTGGTATATACTCATTCACTATTAATAAATAGTGGATGAAGTAATGAATGGGGAATGCAAGAACAGTGTTACCAAAGCTAATTACTTTTCACAATAACCCAGAATCCATTATTTACATGCCATGTCTTGACTTTTTGTATGTTAGAGACTAAATTTAATTTTTATGAAAATACTGTATGGGTCAACCCCCTCTGTAACAAACAAGTCTGAAGGCCAGATATGGCTCAGAGGTCACCATTTGTGACCTTGGACCTAGAAGTTGAGAGCATATACAGTATAAAATTAAAATAATTACACTGGATTATTAACAATCCTACCTCCTTCTCCTAAAAGAAGATATGTGGAGTTCCTCTTATAGCTCAGAGGAAACGAATCTGACTCCTGTCCACAAGGATACAGGTTCGATCCCTGGCCTTGCTCAGTAGGTTAAGGATCTGGCATTGCCATGAGATGTGTAGGTCAAGGACTCGGCTCAGATCCCGCATTGCTTGTGACTGTGGCATAGGCTGGATGCTAAAGATCTGATTCGATAGACCTAGCCTGGGAACCTCCATAAACCGCGAGTGAGGCTCTAAAACAAAAAAGACCAAAAAAAAAAAAAAACAAAGATAGTGCATTTACTAAGCCCAAATTTCTTTTTCCTTTTTTTTCTTTTTGCTGCTTTTCATTTTGCAATCCTTGAATGAAACAGAAATTGACCATATTGTCTCTAAAAAGGGTTACTCTTTATTAGCAGAGGGGATGGGACATTATTTACTTTTCTTATGTTATAATCTTTAAAAGCACATGGTGACTTAGTAAAATAAGTTTGAGGGAAGATTAAAGAAAGGCAGAAATTTTTAAGGATGAATCCAGAGTGGCTGGCTGAATCTGAAAAGAAAAATTACTAAAGGCTAATTAGCTAAAATGGTTCTGTTATAATTAGTAGAAGCTCAGTTTGCTGTGAGTTATAGGCGGTGCTATTTCTCATAACTAAATAGTGCAGCTACAAACATAAATTTAATCTTTGAACATAATGAGTTTGATGAAGTTCAAAGCTGCTTTGCTCTGATGGTCTAACAAAAAGTTAAATTACAAACAAAAGGATATAACTTTATTAGTACAGTATTTATTCTGTATTAATTTGAAAAACAACTTTTTATCAAACACAATACTTTTCAACCCAGTCACATAAGAAGGTTGTGATTTTTGGAGTTCCCATCATGGCTCAGCAGAAGCGAATTCGACTAGGAACCATGAGGTTGCTGGTTCGATCCCTGGCCTTGCTCAGTGGGTTAAGGATCCGGCGTTGCCATGAGCTGTGGTTTATGTTGCAGACACGGCTCGGATTCCATGTTGCTGTGGCTGTGGTGTAGGCCAGCTGCTGCAGCTCCGATTAGACCCCTAGCCTGGGAACCTCCACATGCCACGGGTGTGGCCTTAAAATGACCAAAAAAAACAAAAAAAAACAAAAAAGGGGGGGTTGTGATTTTTAAAACTAAGATTCTATAGAAACCAACATTTTTTCAGTAACATCTCAGTCTGTTTTATGCTTTTCTACATAAATGGAATATATTTGTTGTTTGCTTGTGAATCGTAAAAATGTTTTAGCTTATAAAATAACTGGAGATATCCTAGGACATTTATTTTATGACAATATTATTTCAGCTCTATGTTTTGGGGAAAAAGTTGTTTGAGAAGATTCCATTGATGAGTACCTTAATCTAAGTTTCTGTTGGGCTTGCTGTGTTTACCCATAAATTCTCTTGTTTTTGATGGGCTTAATGTGAGGGAATTGGATGGAGCAGGTGGTAAACATATGGCCAACATGCCTGATTTAACCAGCATGTTTCCCAATCCATTTTTTCCTAAAAGCATGTTGATGTGAATTTCCATCCCAGGATGCTGTTTTTGTGTTGAAACATTGGATAGTATAGCATTATCTGGACCACTGAGATTGAGATGGACTTAGAATCTTCCCCACTGAAATCTTTGTCTCATGCGTATATATGGTTCATGATTCAATAAATTGGCTCAGTCGTGATAGCATAACTTCCAGGTGTAGAGAAAGCATTTTCACTTTAAAGTTCATAACAGTGGGGGGGGGGTTACTGAGATTCAACAGCTGCAGTTCATACATTTACTTTGAGCATTTACTGAGTATTTCCTATTATTGGACAGGGACTGGACATTCTGGGAAGGATCTTATATTCATGGAACTAAGGGTCTAGTGTAGAGTACAATTTTATCAAATACAAAAATATGTAATAGCTGTGATAATATAAAAGAAAACAACAGTCTCACCTTTCCCCTTAATCTGTCTTTGGTACCTGAACTTCTACATTTCAGTCTTCATTCTTTAGCCTTAAAGATGTGAGGTTCAAGAGAGCTCAGTATAATCTAAACTTGAATGAGGGTTGGTTCAGTGTAGCCAGTGAAGGAAGAATGGCATGAGATGATTGAGCAGAAGTACTCACAGGCTAGATCATTCAAGTTCACATGAGCTGTCCTTTTCCAGGGACTTTAGAAGCCCTTGAACAGGATAACATGTTTTGATGTATAACAATCAAATATCTGGCTATTCTACAGCAATTAGATGAAATGGTATCAAGGATGCAAACAAGGAGACCCATAGGAAATGAGTACCTGGTGAATACCTTGCCAGACGTTGGGATAGGATGGCAGAGTAGAAGGACTTAAGTTCACCTTTTCTATGAAAACAGCAAAATTATAACTAACTGATGAAGAACCATCAACAAAATAGATTGGAAACTACCAAAAAAGATAATTCTACTCCCAGAGGCAAAGAAAAAGCCACGTCAAGACTGTAGGAGGGGTGCTTTTGCAATATAAGCAATCCCATACCCACCAGGTGAGTGAGCCATAGACTAGAAAATAACTATATAGCAGAGGCACTCCCACAGGAGTGAGAGTTCCAAACCCCACATCGGGTTCTCCAGCCTGGGGGTCTGGCACTGGGAGGAGAAGCCTCTGGAGCATTTGGTGTTAAAGGCTAGCGGGAATCTTAAGAGACTGCTACAAGCAACTATATGTCAATAAAATGGACGATCTAGAAGAAATAGACACATTCTTAGAAAAGTACAGTCTTCTAAGACTAAACCAGGAAGAATTAGAAAAGATAAATGGACCGATCACAAGTACTGAAATTGAAACTGTGATTAAAAAAACGTCTACCAAGAATTCCTGTTGTGGCTCAGTGGGTTAAGAACCCGACACAGTGTCTATGAGGATGCGGATTCGATCCCTGGCCTCACTCAGTGGGTTAAGAGGTAGGTTGCAGATGCGGCTTGGATCTGGCGTGGCTGTGGGCAGCAGCTGCAGCTCCAATTCAACAACAAAAAACTTCTAACAGAGTCTAGGACCTTGGTTTCACAGGCAAATTCTATCAAACCTTTAGAGAAGTGTTACCACCTATTCTCCTGAAACTCTTCCCAAAAATTTTAGAGGAAGGAACTCTCCCAGACTCATTCTATCAGGGCACCATCACCCTGATACCAAAAGCAGACAAAGATACCGCCCCCCACACACACACACAAATTACAGGCCAATATCACTGATAAACATAGCTGAAAAAAATCCTCAACAAAATGCTAGCAAACTGAATCCAGTGATACATTAAAAGGATCATACACCGTGATCAAGTGGGATTTATCCTAGGGATGCAAGGATTTTTCAGTCTCCACAAAGCCACCACTGTGATACACCATATTAACAAACTGAATAATAAAAAACATAGGATTATGTCAATAGCTGCAGAAAAAGTTTTGACAAAATCCCACACCCATTTCTGATAAAAACCTTCCCGAAAGCGGGCATAGACGGAACCTACGTTAACATAGCATTGGCCGTAAATGACAAGCCTATAGCCAACATTCTGAATGGTGAGAAGCTGAAAGAATTCTCGCCAAGATCAGGAAAGAAGACAAGGATGTCTGCTCATGACTCAGCCATAAGAAAGAATGAAATAACGTCATTTGCAGCAACATGCATGGGCTTAGAGACAAACATCATGTGATACCACTTACATGTGGAATCTTAAAAAAGGGTTCAAATGAACTTATTTGCAGAACAGAAACTGACAGACTTTGAAAACAAACTTAAGGTTACCAAAGGGGACAAGTGGTGGGGGCAGGGGATAGATTTGGGATTTTGGATTGGCATATGCACACTGAGGTATATGGAATGATAGGCCACCAGGGACCTGCTGTATAGCACAGAGAACTCTACCCAGTATTCTGTGACAATCTCTGTGGGAAAAGAATCTGAAAGTGAAAGGATGTGTGTACGTGTATGACTGAATCACTTTGTTGTACAGCAGAAATTATCACAACATTGTAAATCAACTATACTTCAGTAAAACTAAAAATCAGAAAAAAAGAATTTATATCAAAAAAATAGTAAATAAATATTGCCGTTTTCAGAAGAAAGGAAATGAGTCCCCATGTTTACATGGTTGACGAATATTAAAGGTGAGCTGGCATTTAGAAAGCTTGAGGTAAAAACGAGCTAAATTGGTAAGGGATTGGATGTGGTGGCTGTGAAATATTTTTCTCATAGTCTTGAATGGATGGTGGGTACAGATCACTGAGATAAGCAACTTTAGAAGGCCAGGATATTTGTGGGGTGGGGGGTAGCAGGAGCTGACATCTCCATGGAAATCATGTGTTTGGTAGTAAGCATACTGATTTGATGACATCATCTGTAAGTAACCTGACAACTCTTTTCCATCTGGTGTGATAATAACATGATTTCTCAGCCTGCGCTATCATGCATATTTGTTCATGCCATCCTCTGTTCAAGGGCTTCTTGGGAAGTTCGGTCAAGGCTTCTTTTTCCAGTGGGGCGGCCTGCCCTGGTTCTGGCTGGGTCAGCTTGGAGGAAGAGGTGACTTTGTCTTGCCCAGAGAACGTAGCTTTTTATAATTCTTACACAGGCAGTATATGTGTTAACAATGGTTCTGCCAGTAGCTGGGGGCGGGGTGAGTCAAGAAGGGCAAGTTCAGGGCTCTTATTTTATAGCAGCTTGACTGAGATATGATTCACACATTCAAAAATATAATTCAGTGAATTATATTATTCACAGAATTGTAAATATATAAATTCACTTGTGTGTTGTATTTAATGTAAGTTCGCCACTACCAGAGTCTATCTTAGAACAGTTTCATCGTCCCGGTCCTCCATGCACAGTCACTTTCCATTTCGCCCTCAGTGTCCTCCAACCTCCGTTCCTGGAAATCATTAATCTGCTTTCTGTCTCCATGGATTTGCCTGTTGTGGGCATTTTATATAAATGAAATAATGTAATATGTGGTCATTTTTGATTGTCTTCTTTAGCATAATGTTTTAGAGCTTCATTTATATTGTAACATTAGCAGCCCCTTATTTCCTTTAAGTGCTAAATAATAATCCATGTATAGATATACCACATGCTGTTTATTTAAGTTTTTGGCGGTCTTTTTTATGCTCATACCTGTGGCACATAGAAGTTCTCAGGCTAGGGGTCAAATCTAAGCTATCTATAGCTGCTGGCCTACACCACAGCCACAGCAATATGGGATCTGAGCCACATCCACAACCTACACCACAGCTTACAGCAATGCCGGATCCTTAACCCACTGAGCGGGGACGGGGATGGAAGCGACATCCTCACAGATCCTAGTCACTGAGCATGATCGGAGCTCCCACATGCTTTTTATCATTTCATTAGTTGTTTATTAGGATTGTTTGTACCTTTTGGCTATAATGAATAATGCTGCTATAAACGTTTGTGTACATGTGTTCACGTAGACATAGTTTTTCATTTCTTTTGGGTTTACCCTAAGACAAATTTCTGGGTGATACAATAATTCTATATTTCACCTTTTGAGGGAGTGCCGTACTCTTTCGCGAAGTCACTGCAGCACTTAGCAGTCCCGCTAGCAGTGTACGAACGTTCCAGTCTTCCCCATGCTAGGCAATATTTGCTATTATTTGTCCTTATGCTAAGTCATCCTAGTGGGTATAAAGGGATAGCAAACTGTGGTTTTGGTTTGTATCTCCCTGATGACTAATGAATTTGAACATTCTTTCATGTCTTATTGGCCATTTATCTATTTTGGAAAAAGGTCTTTTTATAGTCTTTGCTCATGTTCTATCTGGATTATTTGTTTTTTATTCTTAAGTTGTAAGAATTCTTTGTATAAGCTAGATACAAGTTCTTTGTCAAATACATGCAGTGTTTCCTATCATTCTGTCGGTCAGATGAGGTTTTGAGTCACCTCTTTAAGTCTCTGGGGTCAGCAGTAGAAATCTGTGGTTTGGTGGGCTAAAAAGGCTGAGTTATCCAGCAGTGTTACAATGAAATGCAATAGATACTATACTAATCACACCAATATGATAAAGTAGAGTAATCCAAGCTAAGATGTTGAAGATCTTGGTCCTACTTCTGGCTCAGCCACTTGACCTCCAAGGGCATCAGTTTCTTTATTTGTTAGGAAGAATTTAGCACCTAAAATAGTCTCCTTTCTGCCATTGTATGATATTACGTTTAGAAGTTAAGCCAAACAAAATGAACCTACTTTTTTCCTTTCAAGGCAAAGATCCTAACTTCAAGATTTAAAACAACTGAGAGCTTTGTATGGAACATCTTTTTTTTTTCTCTCTCTCTCTTCTTTTTCATTAAGGATTCTCCAAATATCAGAGTACAAGGGTCCTTAGAAACCCCTTAGAAACTAACAATAAAAGGACAGGCTTTTATTTTTTATTTTTTATTTTTCTTCACATTAATCACTCCATGGAGTTACAGTTTATTTTCTTAGGATGAGAACTATGAGGAGCTACAGACATGCAACTTTTAAATTATAATGGAGTATTATTAACTATAGTCTTTCGGCTGTACATTACATCCCCAAAGTTGGTTATAACTAGCTATAGTAATCAAAACAGTGTGGTACTGGCACAAAAAGACACAGACCAATGTAACAAAATAAAGTAAAAGGACAGGTTTTTAAACTCTGTTTCTATACAATGATGTAATTCAGTTTGGAGAATAATGTTAAATTTCTCCAAAACCTGTCGTCTGAAAGAGACTCATCTTTCATGAGGATGTTGATCATTAGAAGTAGCCCCTGTTTGTTCTAAACACAGGGTTATTACTCTGGAGAGTCTAGAAAACTCCTTATTCCTGTGTTGACATGTGATAACATTCATGGAAATTCAGTTGATAATGTTTTTTGTTTCTTTTCTTTTTGTTTTTTTGGCTTTTTCACCAGCTGTGGTTTTGTCTTGTCCAATTGGTTTTGACTAATACCATCATTAAGAATTTGATCAGTTAATTCTAAAAATTCCGCTAAAGTATTTCCTTCAGATATGTTGGTATTAGAATGGAGCAATTTCCATCACTGTGGGCCAGTTGCTGAGCATTGTATAAAATTTGTTAAGTTAGACTCTTTCGTGATGTTGAAATTATGTCTTGGATCTGAACATCTAAAAGATTTATGATCTCAATTACATATGCATTTTAGTTTTTATTACATTTTTTTAAAAAAATTAGATAACCTTTGATTTAAGCTTTGGCTGGATTTTAGCTGCCTTCCCTTTTCCATTATCCCTTCCTTTTTCCACTATCCCTCATGGAAAACTTCTAGACTCAAGATTTTGCTTGAGTAACAATAACTTTTTAACTTCCTATAAACATTTTTGAAAATAAAACGTATATATCATTGTAGAGATCAAGAGAAAAATGCTGCTTAGCTTTTTATGAAGCTGATTCTGATTGCTCTCCAACTGCATGGAATTACATACAATTATATATACTAGATATCTAATTAATGTGTTTACATATACATGAAATCCTGTCTTATCAGAGTCCAGTGTACAGAGACTTGGAAATTTCCCAAAGCCAGCAACATCATCAGCCCATGGGGCCCTTTGATTAATTGGTGTTCTTCCCTATGAATTTTGTTCTGCTCCAAAATAATGCCATTACACAGTAGAAGTAGATTGGACCCTTCTCAGGATGGATCAGTTTTATTTCCTTGAACTTCAGGAAATTTCTGGCTTAGGAATCATCTGCCTGTTGTTTTGTTTTACTTTCCCTCTTTGGTCACTGTAGGAGTGTTTCTTTAGTGCTGCATTTTTGGGATTTTTTTTTTTTATCGCTTCTTAAGACTCTAAAAGCAATTTCTTGTCTATTAGCAGAATTGTTATGGCTTGTCTGTGACAGAAAGTGTTGCCTGGTGAAGGAAGCAGCTGCTTGGTTGGTACATTTAAAGTTAAAACGAAATGGCTTGTGAAAAGGCTAGAACTGAACTCAATGCTTTCATTTTGAATAAGGCACTATTATATGTGTATGGTATTTTACATATATCGTGTACCATAATTTTTAGGTTGTTGTGTTCTCCTGCCGTAGCATGCTAAAAATATTCTATAATTTCTTCTTCTACCAGAGCATCTATTTAATTGAGTCCTGGTTTAATGCTCTTCCATTATACTGCTGTGATTCTCTTTTGCAAATGTTGGAAAATGTCTTTAAAATCATACCTGACATGCTGTAATTTTTAGAGTAATGATCTCTTTTGGAGGTTTTTTTCTCTCTCTCTTCTTCCCTCTTTCCCTTATTATTGTTCGGTTTGGGGTTAAGACTTTAGAAATCAAAATAGCTTTGAAGGCATATACTGTACGTCTTTTCATTGTTCTACACTGGTTAAGGTATCTCTTGTCACTTTTAGAATGATTTGATTTACAGAAGACATAGGAATATTACCGTTTTATTTCTTTTGTGAGTTGTCTTCCCTAATCCTTCTGTGATAAAGCAAAGACTATGCTGCAATACAGTATATCTTTTATACAAATTCTGTTTGCTCTAAATTATACTTCAGAACTTTAATTTAGAAATCTCAAAAGACAGTGCTTTATAAACTAGACTATTTCATCACCTCAGTTATTTGATTTCGGAAAGTTATTGATAAAAATTTCCTACCGTAAACGCCAGTTTTTCTTCTTTATATGTGCAAACTCTATGATTAACAATACTGTCACTTCCCCACTAAATCTGTATTCCTTTCCTCTCAAAACACTAATATGTGATGATTTAAAGTCAATAGATAATATTCATTTCTTTCACATTTCTTTTTTATTCCTAATATCCTGATTATCACCTTGATTATCAAGGTCACTTTTTTAAACGGTAAATGCCTTCTCAAGTTATTGTTTGTTTTAATGTGTACATTGAAAATGTTTCCTAAAAATCTGTATTTACCTCCAGATTTTCCAGTGGACAACTTATTAATAAAATATCTCACTCGTCAGGATTTTTAGATAAATTTTACTCTATGAGAATTCATATGGGCCTGAAGCTCCCATTAGAATAGGTATTAATGATAAGGCATATAATCACACATATTCTAATTTTTCTCACCATAGAAATGGTTATGTCTTCTAATGCATAATAGTAGCCTCACAGCACAAATTTCAGGAATTGAGCTCAATTTTGCTATATTTTTAATTTTTTTCCTGACTTTGAATATCTTTTATTAACATTCTCATCATGGATTTTTTTCTAACACTGTTTTATTGGTGTCAGCAGCTCAAAAGCCTCTTGTCTCCACTAGGTCCTGAATTGTTCTGGAAGGAATTCAGTGTCCAGTTAGACTAATATTATGCCACTTAGCATATTTATCTTCGCCCGCCATCTGTTAACAGCTTCCTAATTGGCCTCTGCTCCTGCCCTCCCACAAAGCCCATTTGTGTTCTCCATTTTTCTCTCCTGCTGGCAGCATCTTTTTGTGTTGTTCACTTCTTTTAGCTTGGACTCTTTCAGTGAAGAGTGTTAGAAACTCAAATCAAGACTGGCTTAACTCCAAAAGGAGTTCTAGGTAAATCTGCCATAGTCATACTGGATCCAAGGCGTCAGATGATGCCACAAACCTTGGTTTCTCTGATCTTTGCTTTCCTTGTTGTCAGCCTAGCTCTAGGTCATCCTCTGCCCATTCATGTCAGGATTGCTGTCAAAATCCCAGGCTTAGAAATATTAGAGGAAAGAACTTGGGTCTTCTTCAGGGCTCAGACATAGATCCCAGGCATAAGCCTTACCCACGTGGAATAAGAGACTTGCCTTTCCTGGACCAACACTGACCAGGTAGCTGGAATATACCGATTGGAAAGCCTCATTAGGTCTTTTTACACCAAGGAATGTTGAGGCTGTGTTTGGGGGTGGGGGGAAGAGTGACCTGAAAGGAAATGAAAGGTTCTATTACTAAAAAAGGGATGGATGTTACACAGGCAAGTGAGTATTCCATTGTAACCATTTTCTTGGACAGATAAATATATTTTGTATATGCAAAGAAGGCTTCAGGACAAGGAAAAGAAGGTATTTAATGCCCTTGGAAACAATTACCACTTTACAGAGCTTTCTAGATTCTTTCTTTTAGAGAAGCAGCAGAGGAAAAAAAATCAGGGGTATTTGGTTAATTGAGGCAGTAGTCCAATTGTTTGCTTTTTTTTTTCCTATTTTAACTTTTTACTATCTCGTTATTTTTTTCTTTCTTAAATAGTGTACCAGTCTCCATTACCCTTAACTGACTCATGAGCCTAATAGCAGATGTTAAGGACCTTTATTTTTTGTGCTCCTCGTCTATGTGCACAACACTTAATACTCTATGTGGGATCATTTTATATACTTTTTGTTCCTAGAATGTGTACGCAGTGGCTGAAGAAAAATAATTTTGGTAGCTACCTAACAGTTACTAAGGGCCTACTGTATACCAGTGGCTTTCTTAAGTATTTTGGGAAGCATTTTAGGATCAGCTGTGTTTAATAGGAAAGTGAGAATGTCAGAGGATCCTTAGAGAATTTCTATTTACTAATTTCAACAGAATCACATGTATTAGAAACAGTAAAACATGGTACATGTATTCTTGCCTGGAAACCACCATTTCTTTCCTCTGTGGGTTTTGTTATGTAATTCACCAGTTGTATAGTATGGGTTTGCCGTAAAAAATAGATGTTTTTCCTGAGTTGGCACTTTTCACACACTGTCCCCTGGGTTCAGTAGCTCTTCAGTAAATATTTTTGATGGGCCTCCTCTGGACTGGGGTGTAAATACTGTGGGCTCTGACAGCTGATTTTTAAGCTGTCACTGTGGCTCCTACTGTCATTATCTCTTATAATTCCCTCTTCCTATGTCATGCCTTGGCAGGGTTTTTCTACCCTTTTGCTCTTCTATCTGCATAGACCATCAAGGATTTCAGCAAAAAAGAAATCAGATTGCATTAGGTTGAGTTCCATTATCAGGCTTCTTTAGGGGCCAGTAGATAATACATTCACGGAGAAATTTAAGTGCGGCTTCATAAAAGCATAGATTTGATGGTTTTTTTTCATTTGTATATTCGAGATATAGTAATGGTCAATACTATCTATATTAAGCATTTGTTATGGACCTGCACAGTGCTAATAAAGTCATTTGCATGGCCATCTCATTTAATCCTCATAAACAACTCCATGAAGTCACACAACCAACAAAAAGAGAGCCATATCCTGAAGCCTAATGTTTTTCACCCAAAGTCCATGCTTTAAGCACTACTTAGATTTTGACTCCAGACAGACAGAACCATGGAAAGCATTTAAGACCCATCTAGATTTAATGAGAAACTGACATTGTCAAGGGACTCTTAGGGAATGTTTGTTTAGAAATTTCAACTGGATCAAATGTAATAAAAACAGTAAAGCCGACACGTATACCCCTGGCCAGAAACCACAGTTTCATGTTCCCGTGGTTTTTTGTTTTCACTTTCAACAGTTGTGTAGTATGGATTGATTTAAAGATGCTGAGGGACAAGAGAGAAGATTATTTAGACAACAGCATCATCTCATTATAGGGAAAATGAAGGGTGTGAATAAGACACACTGGCTCTCCAGGAGTTGTTGACCTGAGAACAAAACAACAATATAAGACAAGTTTTTCAGGTTTCCCTAAATGACTGACCAGGAAACCAGCCAGAACCATGTTCAACTAGAACCATGTAACGTTTCTAAGCTAGGCTGGTCCCTGCTGTGAGATATTCTGCATGAGGTGCAAATTCATTTGACATCTTATGTAGGAAATCTGGAATTCAGAAAACCAATTATTTCCTTATAGTGGCATTCATGAAGGGAGTCGGCTTTATAATGAGAGAAAGAACCAGAGATTCTAACAGTAGGAGGCTAGGGTAGATATGCTTCTCTCCCTTTCCAAGCTGCCCAGAATCCCACATAGCAAGCTTTTAATCATCTCCTTTTACTTACTAACTGAAATTCATGTCTGTTCGTCTTGATGTTATCTAGCAATCATTTGCAGATATTCATAGGTATTGGGCATTACTTCAGAGACAAGAAGACATGGTACAAACCCGTGAGATTTCTGGTCTTTTGCAGAAGAGGGCCATATACAAAATGCAAATCAGCTAACTCTAGACATTGTAGAATCAAACACTTAATGGTTCAGATCTGTTACAGATCTTCATTAAACCAATGATTGCAGAGCACATTTGATGTTTTATTTAAATTAATAATCCTTTGCAAGCAAGTTTTACATGACAGTCTTTATGCTAAGTACAGGGATATAAAGACATGAGCCATGCCCGTAATTGACCCGTACCTTACCAGGAAAGACAGACTGATATACAAGTGAAAATTTGGAGAAGTACAGATTAGGGAGAGATTAAAAGATTCAGGAAGGATATGAAAGGTTGCATGTTGGAGATGCCAGTTGTCCTTGGACTTCAAGAACTCCTAAGTCTTTCTTAGATAAATACAGGCTTTATTCTGGGGAAAGTAAGGGCATTAAGGATGAATCTGAGGGCTTGTAGCCTCAGGACATTTACAGACTAAGAGGGAAAATGACATATGCTATAAATATTGAAAATTAAATGATGCAGGACTATGGAAATCTGGAGGAATCAGTAGAAACATTGTAGTGGAAGTAGCCCAGTACATAGTTAACTAAAGAAGGCTAAGGCTTTGCAACAGGACCACTCTAAAACTTGTGCCTACTAGTGGGATTTATTGACTGATGTCAGTTTCTTCATTGGTGCCCATGACATACAGCTCATCAAAAACTGAATATTGAGGCTACTTTCAATTTTTAGAGATAATATCCTGGGCAGTAGTCCCTTTTAAACAAAGTATAGACGTATGTGTACAAAGGAGTAGTTTTTTGTTAAATAAACTACACACAAAGGAGAGTGGTGAAAATATTAGATGGCTTAGGTCTTATATGATGATATTGTTTGAAATTTGAAATTTAATTTCTAGGTAATGGAGAGATATTAAATGTCAGGTTGACAAGGACACCAGATTTGTGCTTTAGGATGTTTAATCTGGCAGGATTCATGTGATGATTTGGAGGTGAGAGGTTAGAACAGAAAGGCTAGTTAGAGGGTATATACATAGAGTCAGTATCAAAAGAGTAGATAAACATATTCAGGATAGCCTAGACTGGACTCGGGTAATGAGTGCAGAAGCCAGATGACTCTGAGGATGATTCTTAGCTTTTGGGTTCCTATAAAGGGGAGATTGGAGAGTGTTGTGATAGCTGGAGAAGCTTGGGTTAGAAAAAAAGGGGGAGGGTTGTTCTTTGAGAAGTTTATTATTCAACAGTCAGTATTTTAGTTGTTATATATTAAGGAAAAGTTCACATGCAATAAAAGGAAAGGCCACGTTGTTGTTGCCCTCCCCAGTATATTCTAATTTTGAAGGATAAATAATGGGAGGGCATGTGAGATAGGTTCTTCGAGGGGTAGGATGCCTTCTTACTATGCAAGTAGTCATTCCTTGATTCCTTATAATTATGAAGTGCAATTGAGTAGCAAAGTGATTTTTACAGGGAAGTATTCATTAATAAATTGGTCACTTATAAAAGCATTCCACATCGAAAAACCCCTCCTTAATAATATCTCTAGTGTCAACCCTGCCCACTCCTAAATTTTTCTTTGTCAAGCTATCTCAGTGATTGTCTGATAATTTAAATATCAATAATAGGATGCAAATTAGATGCAAATTGGTTATAAAATGAAACTGCAATTTTACCAAAATTGAAGGTTAATGGAAATTAATGGATCTAGGTAGGGAATCAGATAAAACCTGAACCTACTGGTTAATTTTAACCTCACCAAAAAAGGGGCATCCAGAAACAGGTGCCTCTTGATTTGATGCCATAGAAAGTATACAGCAATACCTATGGATGATGATTAATGTAAATAAATAGGAAATAAATAAATAATTTGACTTTAATTAAGCTTCTAAGTCAAACTACCAGTATAGGAGATAGAAGTTCAAATTGAAAGAAACCACAGAGATGCAGTTAGTCCATATCATAATCAATTCAACTACACAAATGATTTTCTTCAGTAGATAAATAACATGAAAAAAGAAAAGAATGGAACAGGAAGAGGAGGAGGAAAAAATATCACTGAAATAAAGAAGTTGTTGTCTTTGTCCATTTAGGCTGCTGCAGCACATGTCACAGACTGAGAGCTTATAGACAACAGACATTTATCTCTGACAGTTTTGGAGGCTCTAAGTCGAAGATCAAGGTTCTACCATGGTCAAATGAGGGCCCTTTTCTGGGTTGCATACTTCTTGTATCTTTATGTGATGGAAGGTTCAAAAATCAATCAATGTAATATATCAACATGCTACAGAAGAAAAATCATTTGATCATGTCAATTGACACAGAAAAAGCACTTAACAATTCCAGCCCACATAGGTGTTAAAGTCTCTCACCAAGATAAGAATACAAGGGAATTACCTCCACTGTAGATAATAGTGTGTTTAATGGTAAAGGATCAAGTGGTTTCTGCTTAGGATCAGAAGTAAGGCAGAGATGTCCAATCTCACTTTTCTTACTCAGCACAGTAGTGGAAATTGTAGCCACTGCAATAAGGTGTGGGGGAAAAAAATAAAAGCCATACATATTGGAAGGTAAAAAGAAAAAAAACAACTGTATTTTCAGATATATCTAAATCCAAAGGGATATATGAAAATCTCTTAGAACAAGGTGAGATCAGCAAAGTCAAAGAAAATATGGTCACGCACAAAAAAATCAAGTTTTTATATGATAAGTGAACTCACTGAAACCAAAATTACAAAGACAATATCAATTGCAGGTGCTCCAAAGAAAATGAAATCCTAAGGTATACACTTTGCAAAATACACTCAGCATCTTTATGCTGAAATTGTGTAATGCTGGTTAAAGGAATCAATACCTAAACAGAGTGAAATACCATGTTCATAAACTGGAATACCAACATAATAAAAATGTCAGTTCTCCCCAAATCGATCTGTAGCTTTAATGCAGTTCCAGACACAGTCCCAGTGAAGTTTATTTTGATTTTTTTTGTTTTGTTTTAAGATGTAGAAAAACCTACTCTAAAATTTACACTAAGCGCAGACTCTAAAACAGTCTTGACATAGAAAAATAAAGTGTGGGGAATCACTGTACCTGGTATTAAGAGTTATTTAGCTACATTTTTGAAGATTATTTTATTGCCAGATGAGTGTATACATAGACCGAGGAACAGAACAGAGGATCCAGACATAGACCCACACATATATTCTAAGTTGATATTTGACAAAGATGCTGAGGCAGTTCAAAGGGAGGAAGTGTTGCAGAAATTCAGCCTCTGTCCACCCTTGCTGAATAGAAACTCAAACAGTTTTGGTGAAGGAGAAAAAAATACCTTTTGTTGCTTTGCTAGGCAAAGGAGGCCACAGGAGGCTAGTGCCTTAAAGACTGTGCCATCCATCTGGAGAAGAATTTCAGGAAGTTTTATAATGTAAAAGGAGAAAAGCAGGGTTTCAGAAAAGAATCAAGATTGGGGCAGACGTATTCTTTTTGGGGGGAATCTTGGTCATTGAATCTGGCGTCAGATCTCGGTATGATCCTGATGTCGGTCTTCTAGGTTATGGCTTAGAATAACAGTACTTGCAAAAAGGATGTATTGATAAGAGATTAGAACAAACTAGGAAAGTTCCTGAAAAACATCATGTGCTAATAATATTTAACCCACAGGCATTTGTGCTCAGGGAGCATCTTCTTTAGCTTACAGGTGATTGTATTTACGATACGATCAAACCAGGGAGAAGTGCAAGGAAGCGCTCCAAGCTGTTCAACTTTAAAGTATTCATTTCTAAAAGAAGCAGAAGGAATATAACTTTTAGGTTTATAAGATGTCTATGCCATTATGTGTATCCCTAGAGAGGAAACCAGGATCCTGCCCCAAGGCTGTACTATTGTTGCTTGACTGTTCCTCCCTCGTCTTTGCATCCCCGTCCTTCCTTGATTAAGTCTGAACCTGCCCCTTGGAACTGAGGGAAGGCCATGGAGGCTGAATGAGGCCCTTCTCCTAAAACAAGAAATGGGGGTCTTTTGTGCCCAGGAACCCAAGAGGGCCCTGCTCAGTTACAGAGGGATAGCCTTTTCAACAAATAGTGTTGGAGCAATTGTATATGCATAAGCAAAAAAATGAATTTTGACCTAAACTTAATACCTTATACAAAAATTTACTCAAAATTGGAGTTCCCGTCGTGGCTCAGTGGTTAACAAATGTGACTAGCATCCATGAGGACGCAGGTTTGATCCCTGGCCTCGCTCAGTGGGTTAAGGATCTGGCAATGCCGTGAGCTGTGGTGTAGGTCGCAGATGCAGCTAGGACCCTGCATTGCTGTGGCTGTGGCTGCGGCTGTGGCTGGCAGCTGTAGCTCTGATTCAACTCCTAGCCTGGGAACCTCCATATGCCTTAGGTGTGGCCCTAAAAAGCAAAAAAAAAAAAAAAAAAGTTAACTCAAAATTAATTATGAACTCAAGTGTAAAATGTGAACTATAAAACTTCTAAAAAATACCAAAGCATTTTCTGGAGATCCCAGTCTATCTAAAGAATTTTTAGACTTGGCCTCCAGAGCATGACTCATAAAAGGAAAAATTTATAAATTGGACTTGATCAAAATCAAGAAAAACACTCCCCCTCCTTTTTTTTTTCGTCTACACAAGGCCAAGGGAAAAAGATGAAATGATGTTCTATAGACCAGAAGAAAATATTTCAAACACTGTATATACTAATGGTAAAGCTGTTATGTTAACTGAATAAAAACAGGTCTTAGCTATTAAAAATAATACTACAGTACAGTTGTCCCTTTGTATCAGGGGCAAGGGGCAGGGATAGGTCCCAGGACCCACATACCAAAAATCCCCCCAGCCCATTTGTAAGTCTCTTGTATAAAATGGTGTAGTATTTGCCCATAACCTATGCACATCTTCCTGTATACTTTGTCACCTCTAGATTACTTATAATACCTAATACAGTGTAAATGCTATGTAGATGGTTGTAAATACAATGTAAATGCTATGTAAATCATTGCCAGCTTGAGGCAATTTCCAGTTTTGCTTTTGGTAACTTTGTAGAACTTTGTTTTGAATATTTTCCATCTGTGGTTGATTGGATCCCAGGATGCAGAGCCCATGGATACAGAAGGTTGACTCTATTTAAAGTAAAATAATGAGCTGTTTGTTTGGATTTGCTTTTAAAGTACTCCAGGAAAAATATAAAAAGAGAATTTATAAAACCTAACTAAAAGTATGATTGGAAATAATGAAAGACACATAATCTTGTTTGGGAGTGTTGAGGCAGGCTTCCTTCGAGGTTAAAGACAGCTTTTAATGGAGAACTGGTGGATGGGTAAGGGGATGGAAGAAGAAAGTAAAAGGGTTGGAGTTTCCTTCGTGGCTCAGTGGTTAACGAATCCGACTAAGAACCATGAGGTTGAGGGTTTGATCCCTGGCCTTGCTCAGTGGGTTAATGATCTGGCGTTGCCGTGAGCTGTGGTGTAGGTTGC